>CAJFCP010000551.1:130004-181308 GCA_904066005.1 Synergus itoensis | reverse complement strand
TATTATTATTATTATTATTATTATTATTATTATTATTATTATTATTATTATTATTAATATAAAATATGATAAACTTCTATAATATTAAACAAAATTTTTTAAGGAGAAATTTCGAACAAAAGTTGAAAAAAAAATGTTGAATACAAATTTTCATTTCGGGAATTTTGAAATTCGAACGAACGAACAATACTAAAAACAAAGACTATTATTTATATTAATTTTGGCGGGAAAAGATACGTTATTTCATTAACAGCCAAAATTCATTGAAAAAGTTAGAAACAATGAAGTCTGAGAAAACAATTTTTTATTTAAAGAAACTTTTGCCACGTATATTAAAAAATAGACATTTTTAGACTCCGAAAAGTGACTTTTCGTAGTTTCCCAATGCAGAATTGGCTAGAAAAATATTTAAAAAAAACTAGCACAATTAAAAAAAAAGAGATTATTTTTTTTTAAATCTTTCCTTTGATTCACATTAAGTAATTATTCTCTGTACAGTAGAGGAAAACACTAATTAACACTTGATTAATTATTCCGGAGTTTAATTCGAGGTTATGTCGATCGAAAACTTGGAAAATCGAATAAGTTTTCTCACCGGTTAAAACCCATGAACGCCTAATTTTGGCCCTGGACGGTGCCATTATTAACAATAACTAATTTAATTAGTTTTGTGTCTAGGAATTTTAATTTAAAACTGTTTTTTTTTTAAATCTTTTTCACATTTTTACAAGTGTCAGTTACAGTTACAGATCTACAGATGTTTTGGAACAATCACAATGCGTTCCAAAAGGCGATAAATTCCGACTCGCGACGATGCGCCACTCGTAATGAACTAAATTTGAAAAAGCGCGGGAAACTAACTTTTTTTCTTTTTATTGCTTAGCGTTCGTTCATTTATTACATACAAATTTTTTTTTACTATTTTTGGATTTGATTTAACTTGATTGTTATCAGGGTGGCCACAAGATTCAATTTTTTTATTTCCCTGACTTTTAGACAAATTTCCCTTACAAAAAAGTATTAAAAACGCGAACAAATTTCAATATTTTTATGATAACCCTTACATTTTGTGAAATTATTTTAAATCACTCGAGATATATTGATATACCGTAAAAAATCCTTTTAAAATCTCTTCTAACATTAAATTTAAAGTAATACTATTAAAAATTCTTCTACGTTATATTAGCCACAAATTACTTGAAGCTATTTTTCTTAATACAAAAAATTGAAAAAATTTTATTTAAAGCAAAAAAAAAAAACAGATAATTGAAAGTTACATAACCAGGGTGGCCACATGTCAGGGAAGTCAGGGAAATGTCAGGGAAAAATTATTCAACAATTTTCATATTCCCGAAAATAAAAAAAATTTTTTTAAATATTAAAATTCTTTTTCGAAAACTTGTATTCAAAGTTTCATTTCCAAGGTTATGTTCATTTGCCTTAAAAAATTTTCTTTAATATTTTTTTTCTTTTTCTAAATTTCTGTTCAAAATTTTTGACAAAAATTCTGGAGAAATTTTTAACAAAAGTTTCTAAGCCATATTAAACATACTTTCTGAAAGAAATTTTGAACAAAAGATTTGAAGAGAAAGTTTGAATAAAAATTTTGAAAATAAATTTCAAACAAAAATTCAAGAGTAAGAAATTTTTTAATATTTTTTGAATTTTTTTCTTAATTTCCGGGAATTTGCATTTCTTAGGAATTTTAATTTTCCGGAATGATTTTTCGGTATGTTTTCACATTAAGGTTTTTCGGCAAAAAGACGTCCCAATTTTTCGCTCTGTACGGATATTTATATTTAAAAACTAAATGTCGTTACAAAGCGAAAAAATATCTAATTATAATATTGATTGACACATGAAATTCTTCCATTCATTATAAAAAAAAAAGTAATAATAAAGGGAGAGGAAAGTTCCTTTTTTTAAGCGCGTTGGACCCAAGTGTTAAACTCAAAATTTCATTCTCCATTTTACTCAACGAAAATTACAAATAAATATTTTTTCGCTCTGTAGTGCTATTCTTTTTTCAAATATAAGACTGCATACAGAGCGAAAAAATATTTAATTTCGATACTTTTTGCATAAAACGAAGAATTCAAAATCTAACTTCAAAATTGAATATTTTCATTTTATTAAAAAAATATTTGAATTACAATATAAATATAAACAAAAATAAATAAATACAAAAAAACGACTGGAAACTTTTCCACTTTTAAAAGAATACTAAAAATAAGATAGAGATAAAGAAAGTCCAGACCTTTTTTCCTACTTCTTTTTCCATTGGAATAGAAATATTTGCATGTGCGTTTGTCATTTTATTTTATTTTTTTTTTCTAGAAATTTGTTATAAAAAATATGAAGTGACTCTTCACCAAAAATCAGAAAGTACTCCTGAAAGCAAAACCATTCTCTGCCTGTTTGTGTAAATGTAAAACTCTTAAACGAAAATATGGTGTGGGATCAATGATAATAAAATTGATAAATGAATGACTGTTAATAATGTGAGTGATGATTAAATAACTAAGCGAAGCTCAAGGGGTTTGTAGGACGTGTTGGCAGTGTCAGGGTGGCAGTCGGTTTCAGACGGTTGTGAGCGGCTAAAATATAATACTGTTACTGGAAATAATGTCAAATGCGCCTGCTCAATGTCAGCAACCAGCAGGTAGGCACCGGCGAATGTACTTTGTAAATGTGCAGTTATCACTTTGCTATCGGGCCTGAAACGGGACATGTACTTTCCATCACGTAACTAACAACAAAAATGTCTCCTGTTTTGAAAAATGGTTTTAAAATGAGATTGTGATTAAATTGGTATTTAATTTTAAATTTTTGTGAAAGTTACGTGTTGGAGAATCGATTAAACAAGATTATACCAGAGCCATGTTATAAACAACGCATGCAGCAAAATTAAAAGTTATCACTGCCTAAAATAAGCGCGTCTTCTATTTCAATATCTGAATTTAAATTCATTAGACGGCTTATATTATACAGCAAACTTGTTAGGCATTCTAAAAAAAGTTAGGTAGAGATGTGACTGTGAAAGAGTAAAATTGATTTTATTTACTTGAATATAGTTCAAAGATCGTCGGGAAGGGTAAGGGAATCTTCTTCGAGATTCTTAACTGCCGTATCATGAAAAAATTCCAGAAGAATGTTATTTTTTAGACCTGGTGCATACCCGGTTGACGGGAACCTTGTAAGTATGTTCCTTGGTACTTTTAGGTACAGAATTCACAAAAACTCCTCGAAGAATACTTTTTCCCTGATGTTTGTGACACCTGAAGTATTTTCTAGAAATTTTTTTATTTTGTACTTGCGTGTATATCTGATCTGTCGACTATAAAGAACATGTCTACAAGGTTCGCGTCAACGAGGTCTGCAGAAGATCTGAAGACCTGATGAAGGCTTAGAATCTGACACAAACCTTAATTTCATTCGGACCATCAGATTCACAAAAATTCCCCGAATAAAATTTTATCTGCAACTAGAATTTTCTGAAAATTAGTTTGCACTAAGTCTCTGAAAAGGCTAATACAGAAGTATTCTTTAGGGAATTTCGGTGGATATCTAAACCGTCGGCTATGAAGAACATATCTATAAGGTTCGCGTCAACGAGGTCTGCAAAAGGTCTGAAACAAGAACATTCTTCGAGGAAATTTAGGTGAAATGGTTTCTCGGAATGATAAGGAAGCTTTTGAGTCGACTCTCGCCAATCTGGCTGCATTGGATCAGTCTAAAATTTAATTTTAAAGAATGGAATGTATGATTTCTCTCTCTTCACGTGTCCATCTCTACTAGCACGCATACGCACACATCAAACCATACCACACCACACCGCCAACACATCCACGGTGGTGAGCGAGGATTAGATTAGAGGGAGTCTCTGCGAATGGGTGCATCGTCGAGGTTAGGATCGTGAACGGGTGGGGTAGACTCTTACCCTTCCTGGTGGAGCAGGGTGTCGCGCGGGGTGTCGTGGTGGTGTTGGTGGTGGTGGCGCTAGTACAGGCACGTGGATTGGATTTAGGAGTAGGATTGGACTTGTTGGAAGCGGGAGTTTGATTGGACTTGGCTGGCTCAGAATCTTTCTGACTTGAAGGTTGTTTCCTACGAGATTGCTGCTCGCTCGGAGGATCAGTTGCACATTTGATGACGGACATCCCATCGGCGCCTTTCAACTTCCGCCTTTCGTGTTCGTGTCTTTTGCTATTGACAGCCGTTTTCACGAGGTTGGATGGAGTCATCTTGGCTGGTTTATCAGTGGAGAAAAGACTTTCATCGGAAGGTGTGAAAATACCAGGTTTTGGGATTCTCGGCGAGTTTTTGAGTTCCTCGAGACTCTTCTTTTCCTTGCTAGTGGAAAACTCGTCCCTAGTTTCGAGCTTCGGGGTTTTGCTCGGCTTTTCTTTGATCTCTTTCATTGAATCCTTGCTATCTTTATCCTTGTTATCTTTGATAGAGTCTTTGCTAATGTCCTTGGTGGGTTCCTTGCTATCCTCGTGAGTTCTTTTTCTCCTGTCAGGGGCGTAGTTAGGCATCGGTGCTCCAGGCTTAGACCTGCTGCTACCTGGTGCGGAGAAGAAGTGGCTGAGTCCATCAATGAGGCCCTTGAGTTGTCCAGCTCCGGGTTTTTCTTTCTGCTTCTCCTTGTTCTCACAGCTTGGTTCGAAGATCTTCTTCTCTTTCTGCTTTTTCTTTTCGGGAGGACTCTCAGCTGGTTGTTGGATATGAACGCCAAAAGTGGGTTTATCACCCTGATCAAGGTTATGAAGCTTCGGGCCGAAGGTACTTGTGATATTGCTGAAGAAGGAAGGCTCGGTAGGTAAGTTAGCTGCGGCGGCTGCAAAACCCCAGGGTTTGTCTTCCGTCATTTCGCAGGTGAATGGACCTGTAGGCTTAAGAGTAGCTACCATTGGTGGTTCCTCATCCTCGGATGAGGAAGAGTAACATGATTCGCTCGATGAATTCTTCTTTACGTTTTCGCTGCTGCTACTTTCGGAATTCGAGTTTGAGCTTTCGCTGCAGCTGCTGCTACTGCTCGAGGGCTGATTCTTTCTACTCGGAAGGACCTTCTTCGGAACTTCAAGCTTCTCAGTTTTCGATGACTTGGGCGAAACCTGAGGTGGTTTTGCTTTCTCGATGCCCCCCACCCGTTTAAGTTTGTTGTGCTCGGAGTTGAAGACGCTCGACCTGAAAAACTTTTGCTTCTCCTTCGAGATCTTGTCGTTCTTTTCTTCAAGAAGTCTATTCTGACCTGCCATGGGGGTGGGGGGTTGGGGTATAGGAGAGGAATTTAAGGTTGGTTGACGAGGGGAGACAACACCCGCATTACCGTCCGAGCAGCTGTCCACCTGAGCCATCGTCGGACTGCTCTTCTTCCCAGAGGTCGATGCTGCCAGGCTCTTTCTGGAGACGATAGACCTGCAAAGATTCAGATCCAAAGGATATTGAAGAGTCTGTAACCTGGAGAAAAATTCAAGACTTACTTTCTATTTTCACGGATTTTAATGAGCTTCTTCCTGGTGGTGGTGGGCGTTGTTTCACCCAGCGAGGGTTCTTGTCCTTTCTGCTTCTTGGCATCATCCTTCGGCACAGGGGTGTGGGTAGTTTGACAGTGTCGACACCTCCACGGCGCCTTGTTTTTCTTGTCCAGAGCTGGTTCCAGACAAGTGGGGTGATAGCACTTAACACAACCGGCGCACTTCACCAAATAGTTCTGGGACTCCCGTTCCAACTGACACCCGGCACAGGTCGGAGAACAGTCATCACACGACCAGGTTGTTCCTCTGTCGACGAGGATCGCAAGTTCAGGTGGTGCACAGGAGTTATGAAGAGCTGCGCCACACATACTGCATCGGCTGAGCTTCTCCGAGGCGCTGCGCTTCGCGTTATTGTTGTTGCCGGCCGTCGTCGCTCCAAGGCACTCCTTACATATCGGCAGCGGAGCTGGCAACTGGAAAAAGAAAGAATAATGTATATTTTCCATTTTCACACTAAATTTAGGATCCGCGGTTGACGCGAACCTTACATACTTCTTAATTAGGACCTTCTGCTTCGGAATTCACAAAAATTCCCAGGAGGATACTGCAGGTGTGGAACGCTGTAGGGAAAACGTATTCTTCAGGGAATTTTTTGGGATATGGATTCTTGAGGTGACAGATAAGCTTTTCATCCACCTCGCGTCAACCTGGTCTTTACGGTAAGATTCTTCAGGCTATTTTTAGAGATATCATGGTATAATGACCTTCATGCTTGATGGATAAATGCATCGTGTTTCTGAAAGGTGAACGAGTGTGCAGTAGAATTTAATTATTCATTCCGGTGGTTAGGGAACCCTTGCTATCTTCCCATCGCGAGGGTGCATCTTATTAATTTAATGAGTCATCTATGCTCGAATAACTCGAAGTTACGAGTGAAACCGAAACGAAATATTTAAGATTTAAGAGGGTTGAAACTAATTTCTAAGCTTAAAATTTGATTTCCTCATTTTAACTAAACAAATTTTATAGTAGAATAGTGAAAATTGTGCAATAATTTGCAATAATTATGTACATCGCAAATGGGAGTTTTGCTTGCACGTGGCCTTCTTTGCACTGCTTTCATCTGTGGACCAACGACCTGTTGCTTGAGACCAATCATTAAACGAACATAACGGAACTGGGATTGGTCGATTCCTTTTCCGGGACACGAGCGTAAAATGTTGTCCCTTCCTTTCCACACTTTGCTTTTATTAAACTCTTTAAGGCTGTCCTTTCATGATCTCAGAACAATCTTATTGAGAGGAGGCCCTGAGAACCGTACAAAAAATTTCTCTCATTATTTTTTTATTATTTTATTTATTTATTGTGGTGAAATCTGATATTCGTGGCAGCCAAAAATTGAAAATGTTTTTGTGATTTTCGCACGATGCTCTCTTTTTCGCTCTGTAGCCAGATTTAGAAATGGGATGTTTTAGTGAGTTTCCAAATTTTTGAAATATACAAAATTAAAAAAAAAATGGTTCTTTGACAATAACTCAAAAAGTTTTTTGGATTTTAATTTTCCTTGATTTTTCTGAACCCGGTGGGTATTCCTGACAATTTGGCCCAAGAGTCGTTCATATATCTCAAAAATTCTGGTTTTTATTAAAGGTCAAAAATTTTTTTATCTAACTTTTCCAAAACATTGCCAATTTACGCATACAATTTTTTTAATTCTTCGCTCGAATTACCCAAGTAATTGATATTTGTATGAAATTAGATGATACCTTTAATTTCAGGTTTCAAAAATGTAAACTTTCAAGAAAATGGTTTTTTGGCTATAACTCAAAAACAGTTTTTGGATTCTAATTTTCCTTGATTTTCCTGAACCCGGCTGTCATTCCTGACAATTTGGCGCAAGCGCCATTCAAATATCTCAAAAATTGTGGAAGTTATTAAGGGTCAAAGAAAAAAAAAAAGTCACTTTTTCGAAAAATCGTCAATTTATAGCGATAAAGTGTGCAATTCGTCGTTTTTTTGGTTTTTTGAGCATTACTCAAAAACGGTTTATCGGATTTTGATTTTCCTGAACCCGGCTGTCATTCCTGACAATTTGGCGCAAGAGCCGTTCAAATATCTCAAAAATTGTGGAAGTACTAAGGGTCAAAAAAAAAAAAAAAACTCACTTTTTCGGGAAATCGTCAATTTCTAACAATAAAGTGTTCAATTCGTCGTTTTTTTGGTTTTTTGAGTATAACTTAAAAACGGTTTATCGGATTTTAATTTTCCTTGATTTTTCTGAACCCGGCTGTCATTCCTAAAAATCTGATGCAAGAGTCGTTCAAATATCTCAAAAACTCTAGAAGTTATTAAAGGTCAAAAAAAAAAAAATTTCTCATTTTTCCAAAACATTTCCAATTTACGTAAAAATTTTTAAAATTTTTCGCTCCAAATACCCAAATCATTAAAATTTGGATGAAATTAGATGTTTCACTTGGTTTCAGGTTTCAAAAATGCAAGCATGCACTAAAAAAAATTAAAATTAAAATTACTGAAATTTTCTGCTTAAAAAGTTAATCCATCCATCATTTCTTAGAGGAGGTGGACGAGGCAACTGGGAATCTCGGTCATAATCGATCTTCTAAACGAGTGATGTGCAACTGCAGCGCAGCCGATGCGCACAGGACAAACAACGTCAAGAAAGGGGGGGGGGGGGGGGAAGAAGGGGGGGCGAAAGGGGTGGCTCAAAGCGTTGGGGGGGGGGGCGGTTGGAATTCCCCCCCGGATGAATTGGAACCACCTGACCGGTGTCAACGCGTCGGCGCGTCGTGTCCCAGGGCTTTTCGCGCTCTGCGGTCCGACACGCACAAAACACGAGAGAAAATGAGTCAAGGGGATCAATAAAAGAGCGATATACAAACGAGCCGAGTCGAGTCGGCGGAAGTCGAGCGAGATAGTGGCGTCCGCCAATCCCGATCGCCATACCTGACACGACGACGACTCTTTATGTCCAAAGGCGTGGGCACGCGGCGTGACTCGTCGAGGAAAGGAGCGGAACGAGAATATTATTTCCCGCTTGATTCGCATCACGACCTCCATTTTTAGACGTGTATTTTTAGATACTGAGGCACTATTTACTGGGAATTGAGAGATCGTTGCGTGAATGAGTCAAAGGGAAAAGAACAGATGAGCTAAAGTCGGTAGATTGACGGGAATATGAAAAAGATGTTCTTTGATACCTGCAGATACATAATACACGAAAACTCCCTGAAGAATGTTGTTTCCCTGGTTTTTCTTGCACCAGGGGGCCAAAAACGCAAACGAGGAAACTTCTTCAGGGAATTTTTTGTGAAATGATATCTTATAGGGATAGTAGACATTTCTATGGGGTTCGCGTCAACCGGAATGAAAAAAAAGTTCACCAGGTATGAAAAACTGAGATTCTTCGAGGACTTCCTGATTAAATCGTCACCGGACATAGGAAAGAACGTTTTTGCTAGACTCGCGTCAAAGTTGGTGTACTTTGTAATAAGAAAAAGCTCGTAAAACGATATGGTTTCGAGTGACCGTTACTGGGTTATTATTGACTAGAAAGTGGTTTCACCACATAGTAGCAACTTGAGTACTTGTGACATTTAAGTCGATTAACAAACTGGTACATTCTGATGGATGATTGCGGACCCCTGAGGCTTTGTCGTTAACTTGTTTCGCGAATCAATTACTATCTGCAGGCTGATTTCTGGTTGGGAAAAGTCACGAGCGATAAACTCGAAAGTTTGTTCTAAATTCTAAATTGTTTCAATTTTGAATGCGGTCTGAGCGATTGAAAGTTGATATTGTTTTAAATAAATAAAAGGAAAGAATCCTCTCAATGAATCTTGAAACTTGTTTATTTCCCTTGCGTAGTAAGTCATTCTGGAATTTTTTCGCGCATTAAATTGCCAGCCCGTTGAACGAACGGTGAACCCGGACAATGAAAAGAGAGGATTGACTTGGCAACTATTCTTTGGATAATGGCCGCAGTCTGGTGAATGTGTGTCGCTTACGAAGCCGGTAGTGGCAAGTAAATAAACCTCTCGCTGGATCTTTTCTACATGCAACAACACTTCTAATCGAGTTATATTGCACGTCCGAGTTCAAGGTTGCGTTAATCTTCAGCCGCTACGGTTTTAAACGACTTCAACTTGGGTGGTAAACCTTCAAATTTTCATATTGAAGGTTAAACTTGAATTCAGCGTCCCCAAAAACTCTTATCCTGATTTTCATGTTACTAAATAATTTTTTTTTCCAAGTCCCCCGTACTGGATGCTCTATTTTGCATTTTTGAGACCAGATTTGGATTTAGCGACCTCGAAAACATATGCAAGGACTACCAACATCAATACCTTAAATTAAAAAATAATAATTCAACTCACCTTGGGCGAGGTTCCATCCGAGCCTTGTTCTCCGATCTTCTTCGTGGGACAAGGTGTCCGGTCGGGTTGCCTGAAGAGCTTCCCATCCTGGATGACAAATCCTCGATCCACAGATCTTTTGGCCGAAAGTTTGAGAGCGATTCTCAGGTCACCCTCGGCCTCTTCTTCGACAGTATGACTCTGTCTCAAGTACTTCTCAATATTCTTGAGCGTAGAACCGTCTCGTTCGCCTAACTCCCGAACAGCCTTGCCGATGACCTTGCTTAGGTCGCTGGCTCGGCCAACCTTGAGTGGCCGGGACTGCAAGCCACCTGGGTCTTTGTAGGATGATTGTCCCTTATTAAAAATCTTGAGGACGTCGCCGCGCTTGACGGCTACCTCAAGGTGTTCCGCAATCTCTTCTTCATGAAAATTGTGGTGTTGGCGAATCGCGTGGCATATCCGCTCGACACTAGGTCGCTGCTTCTGACTTCGGATCTTCCTGATCGCGTCAAGAAACCAAGCCGACCACGTGTCAGCGGACTCGTGCTCCCCCATCTCCTGGGGACGACCGCCCTCTCCGACTCCTCAAATTTACCGCCTCCCCCACCTCCCGCGTGAGTGAGGGCCTAGACATTCACATTCTGACCAACCCCTGAAATCAAAGAAAAAAGTAATGTTAAACACTTGGTCTTAAACACCTGCAAATACATGATTCAAAAAAAATTACTCGAAGAAGTGGTTTAGGTTGCACTAGGTCGATTAAAATGGTACAGAAGAACATTCTTCAGGGAATTTTGGGTGATATGACTTTTGGGGAAGTCAAGGTACACTTTAGTCCAACTCGCGTCAATCTGGCTTCATCAGACCTAAGATAATTTCATTTTTCAATAATGTGTGGTCAAACTGATACGTCATGTGTCATCTCAAACTGACGGGAAGATTATAAAGTTGTTCTTTGACATATGTAGAAACGTGATTCATCAAAATTCCTCGAAGAAGTGGTTTATTTTGCACCAGGTCGATTAAAACGGTATAGAAGAATATTCTTCTGGGAATTGTTGGTGATATAACTTCCGGGGAAGTCAATGCACACTTTCGTCCAACTCGCGTCAATCTGGCTTCATCAGGCCTAAGTTAGTTTCACTTTTCAATAGTGTGTGATAAAATTAATACGTCATGTGTCATCTCAGATTGTTCGCAAGATTAGAAAGTTGTTTTTTGACACCTGCAGGAATGTAATTTGACACAATTTTTCAAAGTGCTTTAGATTGCACCAGGTCGATTAAAACGGTAATAAAAGAATATTCTTCAAGGAATTTTGAGTAATCTGGAGAAAATGTCAAAGATTCGTATGAGGTTCGCATTAACAGAGCAGCAAAGTACAAATATAAAAAAATGTAGATTTAAAAATAGCCTTTTCGAACCACCAACAAAATCGATCAATCTTTCATCGCATCTGACTTTAAAGTCTTCTAAAAATACAAGGAGAGTAAAAATAGATTTCCTGTTCCTTCCTGTCCTTGAAAAAACTTGTGTTCGTGCCTCTTATTTCGTCCTAAGTAGGCAAGGGTCACATTCCAGCTTCCGAACCTTCCATGGACCCCCCAGGGAGTAAAGACCGATCCCTACAGCGACCTAGGGTCATTATATTGCCGGGAATTACTTTTAAATCGTGTTCGAATATCGACGGACAAATCGTGCGATCAAAACATCTATTATTCATTCGCCTCGGTCGTCGATTATCTCGGAAAGATTATTGTTGAACACGCGATCAGAAATTTAATAATTGCCTCTAAAAAAAATTAATCCCAATATTACTTCATTTTAACAATTCATTAAAATAATTCTTTTACAAATTTTAATTCATTATTTTGTTTTATTCTATTTCATTTTAATTTCTAATTTGATTGCAGAAACTGTTAGCAACTATTGCCACTAAACCTATCACAAATTTATTCCGTGGTGAAAGTCTCGCAGAAAACGTCATCGATCGATGATTTCTAATTTATTTTCTACTTTGTCAAGTAGGAAACGATTATTAGAAAGATAAAATTAAATTTTTTAAATTAAGAAAATTACAATATTATTTAGTTGAATATGTGATATAATATTTGAGTATTTTTTTTTAGAATGTAAGGAAGAGTGAAGAGGGAAGTTGGAATGTGAGGCTAAAAGTTGACCTAGGTTTGGGCTCGGGTAATAATTAACCGAGGCAATAAATATCCCCAAGTTTCTTTGGCCTCTGCTAAAAAAAGAGGAGGCATCGACTTAAAGCGGAAGTCTCTTTTTCCAAAGAAAATAAAAAGGGGGATTTATTTTGCTTCTTCACTAATTCCGTTACTTTTTACAACTAGTCTAAATTTATTAAATCTCCCCTCCTCGTTTTCTTCCTGTCTGAAGTTCACGCCACGCCTCCTAAGTTCGGTCCTATCCAAATGCAAATTCCACTCTACTTCCTACTATTTAAATCTCTCTTCATGTGTTTCCAACTGCGCATGCGCGTCTAAACCACGTGCTCGAGTTCCCGCCAAAAATGTCAATAAAGATGTCGAGTTATTTAAATTTGAATTTTAACAAAAAATAAAAACAAATAAACAAAATTGCAAATTAATTGTTGAGTTAAATAATAAATATTCTGAATGATATTCTTTTCTGGATAAGAAATTAAAATTGATTTTGTTTCCTCATTTCCTCTTCGCGAGATAATTCTAACTATCGATAGCGTATTTCACAGTTCACACACGTTTTCAAGGTCGTCTTTCGTAATTTACGCCCGCCCGAAATAGCAGTGAAAATCACGCTCGACTGGACGCGCCTTTGTGAAGAGATGTTACAACTGTGAGGTAATTGAATAATCGATAAAAGTGGTTTTATCTTGAGAAGCATAACGTCACTCGTATAATAAAGAATAATCGTTGTGGCTCAAGAGAATTAACAGGACATTGATCCAGTCCGACATAAAAAAGGAATTTTTAGAATATTAAAAAGAATAATGACCCTAGTTACTCAGATTGACGAGAATGTGAAAAAGTTGTTCTTTGATACCTGCAGATACATAATACACGAAAACTCCCTGAAGAATATTGTTTTTTTCATTTATCTTGCACCAGGTCGCCAAAAAGGCTCATAAGGACACTTCTTCAGGGAATTTTTGGTGGAATGATATTTTGGAGAGGCAATAAACATTTCTATGGGGTTCGCGTCAAGGGGACATGAAATGAATTTTGTTTTTATTTTATTTTTTATATTTTTCGTACAAATTGTGGATTTAAGTGCCGTGACTTGTTACGATAGTAGTACAATTTTTCTGCATTAATATAGCTGTAAATAATTTACGCCTATGCGAGTAATTAAGTTTTGCTCGCGCCCGTATCATATTAAAGTGAAATAAAATACTGGCCGACCGGTGAAACAAGCGAGGCCGGGTGTTTGGTTGCCCCCCTCTCACCCAAGTAAAGAGGCAACAGCAGCTGCAAGTTGAATTGGTTACACCCGCCAACCGTCACTTAGTAAACCCTCTGTATTTCGAAAAATAAACAAACCCAGAACAAGGTTTGCGAATATATTAATAATAAATGTAATATTCAATGAGAACGTAAAAATCTGAATTATATTAAATATACTGTTTTGAAGATTTTTTTAAGTGTATTCGTGTTCAAGTCGATTTAAAATGGGCCGAAATTTCCGCTCTTTAATTTTGATCTTCTTAAATAAATAAAGGCAAAGCTACACTGAACTTTTTTGCGATTGAAATAATTCGAGCGTTATGATTTTTTGTCTTATATTCATTTAAAGAAATGTAATGTGAAAAAAAAAAAATTTTCATATTTATTTATAGCAAATAGTTTTGAAAAAATTTAAAAATTGCGAAATATTAGAATTGTATTTTTGCAGGCTGCAATTGAAAAAAAAAAAACTATTTTAAACAATTTTTGAATGGGATTTTTAATGTGGTATTTAAAAAAATAGTTTCCAAATGGCGGGAGAAATTTATTTACTTCTGGTTGAGGTGAAAAAAAATTTAATATAAATACTAAGCGATTTTTTAATTCGGTTAGAAATTTTCGAAACGAGTTTTCGCAAGAAATAAAATTCCACGAATAAAAAAAGACATTTTATCAGATCTTGAGAATTTTTTTCTGATTTTTTCTACGTATATAACAAACGTATTATTTCAGCAGTTTTATCCAGAAATCATAAAATATTGTCTGTTAAATTTTTACTTAGACATTTTCATTTTTTGTACTAAATTCAAAAAAATCTCTACACATTTTTAAAAAGCTTACATAAAAAAATATTGAACGATTTCAATAAATAAAAACTCAAAAAGAGAAAAAAAAAACATTAAAAAATCAACCAAAATTTGACGATTTCTTGGTATTAAATTTATTGAAATTCCAAGAATTTTTTTTCGATTTCGACCCTGATTAAAAACGTCTCTTTTAAAATTGAGTATTTCAAGATTATTTAGAGTTTGTCTCGTTTGAGTCACAACAGTAATAATAATAATAAATAATAAATAATAATAATAATAATAATAATAGATTTTTCAATCAAACAAAATCACCAGAAGTTGGCAACTTCTTCACATTAATTTAAAATCCACAACACTCGACTCAGTCCCTAATGAATAAAAAATCCCGACAATCGAAACCAAAAGTCAAAGCACAAAACACTGTCGAATCAAAATAAAACCCCAAAACCACGTAACCAGCCCGACGGAGAACTCCCGTCGGCACACGTCCCGGTCAAATTTTCGATGGTCCCTCACCTCAAAATTCGTCCCTCCCGCGACCTCAAAATGTGTAAAATTCTCAAGATTTTTTTTTACGCGGGAGTAAACTCTGCGTAAATATGCTGGGTGAGGGCCGTCGTTGTAATTACGGCGGTTGGTCGTCGCTGGCCCAACGTTCTCGAAGCCCGACGGGCAGCCATCTTGTGACTTCAGAGTCGATCCCAGTTTGCACCTATTTTCGCAACCACCTCGGGTCCCGAGACGAAAAACAAGTCTCAACCGGAAGCCGGGAAAACGTCTTCTTCTAGCGAGACCCGCATACCCGGCTCGCGAATTGTCCCTGACTAGGGAAATAGATGAAATCGGGGAGAGGAATAAACGGGACGAACTGAGTCGCTGGTCCGTATGCGTCGGGCGGCAATAATCAGGCTCTGTTTAATTTTGGCGGTTGGTTGGAAGCCTAATTACCTGTCAGCACGATTCCATGTGTAATCCGGGTTTGGATGGCACTTGAGAAGCACACGGGCACGTAATCACGATCACCGATTATCTCCGCGAAACGGCGTCACATTTCACAAATCAACAAAGGTTACCACTTGATAAAGATGGCCGACTGGCTACTGCGCATCCGGTGGGGAGCGTACTGCGCCGACCGACGTCGCAAAGCCGTGGAGCTCCTTAGGCAGAGTTGTGTGTGCTCCGAGTTTGTATAAAAAGCGTGTTTGTATGAGTGTGTAGATGGGTGTGATTGTGTGTGTTTATGGAGGTGTAAGTATGGGTATCGCCGGGTATTAGAGTTAGAGAGAAGTGTGGCGAGTGATTGTGGAGACTCGACTACAAACGAAATGAAACGAAACTATACTCGTATGCACTTAGGACTCACTCCTCACTCGATCGCTCAGGTTCACGGGAACTGACGAGAACGAGGAATGAAGCCGGACGCGATCGCCGAGGGAGAGAGAAGTAATGTGAAAGAGAGGAACGAGAGATATGAGACATGAGAGTAGTGTGAGACAGTCGGGAGAGGTCTCAACACTTTAGGGAGATGGGAATTTTCCTGGTGACCGTGACTCAAGAGGGGAAGTTTATGGAGGAGTTTACGAAGGATTTATCTTGCGCCGAAGTCTCCTGAAAAGCAACTGAAACACACAATGGTTCCTGACTTCCTGGCTGCCGACAGGTGTCGGTGTGCGTAAAATGCATTTCCAATTTTTTTTTAGGCTTCTGTTCTTTTTTAGAAGTCTGAAGTTACCTGTAAGGGACGAAGTATAGTTAAAGTATTGTTAAAGTATTGTTAAACAGGGTGGCCACACGTCAGGGAAATGCGAGTAGTTGTCAGAAAAAATAGAAATTGATAATAATGTTAACTATGTTATATGCAATAGCATATATAGATTTTATAGTTGATTTAAGAGATTTTAGAAAATTTCCAAGGATTTCAAAGGATTATAAAGAATTTCCAGGCATTCTTTGAAATTATTTGGATTTTTAATGATTTCAAGATATCCATCTACAGGATGTCCCATTTTAATCTATCACCCCAAATGTCTTCTAAAATACTTTATCTACGAAAAAATGGTTCGGACAAAGGTTGACCAGGACCGAGGGGGACAGAGGACTGTACCATCAATTTTGACCTTGAGGTCAATTTTCAAGGTCAAATGAAGGTCAAGACCCTTTTTTTTTAAATAAGAACACCTTTTTATGACTGCGGATTTGAAAAGAGCGGGAAATTTCACGTCCAAAATGACTTGTAGAAAAATTGTTTTTGTGACCTTGGAAAGGTAGAAAATCAAGGTCAAATGTCTGAGAAACGACCAGATACACATTTTTTGAATTGTCTTGGATTTTCGGGGTAAAAAAACGTGAAGATGCTTCAGAAAAGTCGATGAAATATTAAGGTGTACATCACCTTGACCATCATGACCTTGCAGGTCAATTTCCAAGGTCAGCTGAAGGTCAAGACGATTTTTCTTAGACTGTAACACCTGTTTTTGACAGCAGATAAGTCCGCGGATTAAATAAGAGCGAGAAATTTGGTGTAAGAAAAATTATTGCCCGGATAAATTTTTTTTGTAGACTTCAGGCTATGGGTCCTTATTGCAACACCCCCCTAAACACGCTCTGCAAAAAAAATTCATCCGGGCACAGAGTTCAATATTTTCGAAAAATGATCATTTTCCTGATGGAGAAGATCGAAAAATTTTCACAGAGTCTTTACATCTTATCAGAAATGATTGGTACTGCCAGGGTGTGTTTAGGGAGTTGTTTTGATAAGAACCCATAGCCTGAAGTCGAAATAAAAAATTCATCCTGGCACAGAGCTCAATATGTTCGAAAAATGATCATTTTCCTGATGGAGAAGATCGAAAAATATTCACAGAGTCTTTACATCTTATCAGAAATGATTGGTACTGCCAGGGTGTGTTTAGGGGGTTGTTTTGATAAGAACCCATAGCCTGAAGTCGAAATAAAAAATTCATCCCGGCACAGAGCTCAATATGTTCGAAAAATGATCATTTTCCTGATGGAGAAGATCGAAAAATTTTCACAGAGTCTTTACATCTTATCAGAAATGATTGGTACTGCCAGGGTGTGTTTAGGGGGTTGTTTTGATAAGAACCGATAGCCTGAAGTCGAAATAAAAAATTTATCCTGGCACAGAGTTCGATATTTTCGAAAAATGATCATTTTCCTGATGGAAAAGATAGAAAAATATTCACAGAGTCTTTACATCTTATCAGAAATGATTGGTTGAAATTTCAGTGGTATTAAAGTATAACTGAAGATTCGAAGATATTTTATATCTATCTAAAGCTTCGAATTGAAATTAATTATTCTGATCAATCCGAGATTTTCCGAATCATTCTGGAATTTGTATCCGAACCAAACAGTTTCATTCCGACCTAATCCGAAGGAAGTTTTCAATCCGAACCCGAAGTTTATTCAAAATCAATCC
This sequence comes from Synergus itoensis, assembly GCA_904066005.1. Taxonomy (NCBI): domain Eukaryota; kingdom Metazoa; phylum Arthropoda; class Insecta; order Hymenoptera; family Cynipidae; genus Synergus; species Synergus itoensis. The sequence continues at coordinate 163,758 of CAJFCP010000551.1, read as the reverse complement.
GGAATTGTAATCCGAATTAATCCGGTCAATCTGAATTAATCCGAATCATTCCGATTGAAAGTTCGAATTGAGCGGAATTATTCGGATTCAAAGTTCAGATTGACCGTATTGAATCGGATTGATTTTGATTGGGCCTCACATTAATTCGGAATGAAAACTTCCTTCGGATTAGATTGGAATGAAACTGATTCGGATACAAATTCCGGAATGATTCGAAAAATTTCGGATTGTTCAGAATAATGAATTTCAATCCTAAAGCTTTTGCTAGGAACGTTATCTTTTTATGAAGGTATTATCTTGAAAATTTCAGCCAAACCAGAAGAGGGCCAGAAGAAGGGTCAAGAAATGGTGAAATATTATCCACGGGGTATGTGGATGGCCTCATACATATTAGGCAAGATTGCGCAATTTGACGAAACAATTAAAAAAAAAACAACTCCTAAATTTTCTAATCTTCAGTTGAAGTTTCTCTAGATTGTTATAAAATTCCAATTTAGTTACAAGTTTTTTTTTTCTCTATCGCCACATTCTTGAGGGAATGACAATTTCTTTATGAGAGAATATTGATTCTTTTTTTTAGAACGCACATCTTGCGATCCTTCACCCTCCAATTTCCTCTCGCGACAGGTTTGTTATGACCCTTTACAAGTCAGTCACTATTGTGTACATTTCACAATCATTCTCCTCCTAAAGAGATTTTCTACTTCACATCTGTGTTTAAATTTAAATTTGAATAAGTTTCCTTTTCTTGTATAAAAAAAATTTAAGATTATTTTAAACGGAATATTATTTAAACAGAAGTTATATAATCCTTTAGTCTTAAATGCGTCTAAATTTCGAAAGCTTTCGAGTAAAATTGAAAAACCTAGCCTGTAAATAAGAAAACCTCTTCTCAAATTTTAATTTATTTTATAAATTTCTGACTGACGTTTGATCACAGACGCGCCTGTCAAGTCACCGGCTACATTGCAATATGCGCTTTTGCCTCGGAGTTTATTGATTTTTAAAATACTCAAGTTGGGTACTAACGGCCACAATGAACGGTTGAGTTGCTCGATGAAACGTATAATCGAGTGTGGGCGCAAAGCGTTATGGATATGATCATTTCCGGTTCTCGTAGGTGTGAAAATCTCGCCAAAGTTCGAGGAACTTAAATTCAAAGCATCATGATACAATAAAATAAAATTAAATCAAAAACAAAAATAAACTAAATGAACATTTTAAACTGGAAGTCCATTATTTTCTTCTGGTAACAACTTTATTGTATAAGACGGCGAGATTAGCTTAAAAAAATATTTAGAGTGCTTTTCGCATTGCATTAGATCCTATTTGACTTTAGATATTAAAAATTAAGATTGAAAATTATCTTGTGCGATTGTAACTTGAGGTGCATTTCCTATTTTTTGTTTCTTAAGATTTAAGTACAATTTAAATATCATTTGCTATTCTGGCTTTCGTCACGGAGCGAAGTTTGGTTTTCCTTCGTAAGTACATCCGGATCTTTGCACGATTTGAGCCGCGGCCCAAATTCCACATTTAATGCAGGTTTCTAAACTTCTGCCTTGAATGTACTGCGCCAAAAATCCTGGAAGCAGAAAAAGAGTTAGATTTCGAAAATATAAGGAAAAATGTTTAAGGGTGTTGGACCCAAAAGTGAAAGGCTCAGAATTCCATTCTTTAATTTACTCAACGAAAATTATAGATAAATATTTTTTCGCTCTGTAGCGCTAATCTTTTTTCAAATATAAGACTGCGTACAGAGCAAAAAAATTCTTAATTTCGATACTTTTTGCATAAAATGAAGAATTCAGAATTTAATTTCAAAATTCAATATTTTCATTTTACTTAAAAAAGATTTGATTTAGATATTTTTTTCGCTCTGTACGCATAATTCTAGTTAAAAATTGATTAAGTCTACAGAGGGAAAAAATTCCAAATTTAATATTTGTTCAGTAAAATGAAGAAATCGAATTTTTAGATTAGAACTTAGCTCCAACACCCTTAATATCGAAAATTTTATTTAAATTCACCTCCAACGAAAGCGTCGCCAGCGCCATTGGTATCGATGACTTTTTCTTCGGGAAGTTTAGTCACCGGAAATTCCGTGACAATATTATCCTTAACTAAAAACACGGGATCACAACCTTGAGTGATAACGACGATTCTTTTCCTCTTGGTGTTGATTTTCTCCATGTTGGAGATTTTGAGAGCGATTTCTTTCAGGTCCATCGTCCCCAAATCGTTCGCTTTTGAAAAGGCTTCCGCCTCTGTTTCATTTCCAAAAAGAATGTCAACGTAGGGCAACGCTGCCCTCAATGGTTTTTTGAAAAGCTCGCATATAAAGGGAGCACTCAAGTTCATCATGAAGACTTTGTTTTCCTCGAAAGCGTATTTCGCCACCGCTTGAATTGTTTCCGGACTGACTGTCAAGAAAAATCCCTAGAGTATAGAATTGAGAATTCTCACATTGAAGAACATTTCTTAGAGAGCGATTGACGGTGGAAAATTCTTTTCATTTGGGGTTGCTCTCTTTTTTCCGAAAAGACTAATTTGTTTGGCTAAAATAGGAAAGTTTCGGCTAACCTAACCTAAAACCTAACCCTAGCCGAAACTTTCCCATTTTAGCCAAACAATTTAGTTTTTTTGAAAAACAGACAGCTAGCCCCCCTCCTGACTTCGAGAAACCCTACACGGCAAAAGGAAATTTCAATTCGTGTATTTTTGCGGCCTAAAAACTATATATATTCGAAATGACTTTTTGTCGTTGCTCCAACAGCCTTAAGGCTGTTGGAAAAGTTTCGGAAAAGTTTCGGAAAAGTTTGAAAAATGGAAAAGTTTCGGCTAACCTAACCTAAAACCTAACCCTAGCCGAAACTTTTCCATTTTAGCCAAACAAATTAGTTTTTTCAAAAAACAGATACTAAGCCCCATTTTTCATATCAAGAAAGACTTCTCTGCCAAACGGTAGTTAAAACCGTGTATTTTTTGCGGCCTTAAAATCTAAAGTAAAAAATGACATTTTATCTGTTGCTCCAACAGCCTTAATTAGCTTCAATTTTCAAATGAAATTATTGAAATTTCTTTCCAGTTGTAATTTTTATGAGAGAAAAGATTTTCCAACGGACATTTAAATTTAAATCGACACTTACGGAGACGTAGAAAAATTGAGCGTTTTCGATGAGTTTCTTGTTTTCCGGATCCTCAATATGATTCGGAGAAAAACAATTAGCAGCCGCTAAATTCGCGCACAAGGAACGTTCCTTGCCGGTAATTAAAACAGCGCAAGTTCCAGTTTGCTCTTTTTCGGTATACTGGTACCGAACATTCAGCCCATTTTCTCGGGCTCGGTCTTCCAAAATTTTGGAATATTTGTCCTTTCCGACACAACCCATATAGATGCAAATGCAGGGTTTTTCCAAAAACCACTAAAAAATGAAAGAAAAATTAGTAACTAGCGTAAAGTGTTTATGGGGAAGATTTTTTGTGCAGTTTTTACTTTTTAAATTATTTTTAAAATTCAAGCCAAGAATAAAAATTTTCACAAAAGAATGTAAAACTTATAATTTAAATATTTGAAAGTACAGATTACATTGCATATTATTTCTTGAAGCGAAACGTCTTATCTTCTTTATGAGGTGACGCAAGAAATTTATCTTGTGTACAAAGCTATGTTGAAATTATATATTTTTAGTTTCAGAAATAAGTGGAACAAGGCGAATTAATGATAAACTATAAATTTATTTTCTATTTGGAAAATAGCGGAAAACAAGCGAGTTGAAAAAACAAAGACTCACTTGAGCAACTCTCATCGAATTTTGGACAGCACCTCCGGCTATAAAATCGGCTTTATACTGTTCGATTAATTCATCGTAGAGAGGTTTATGGATTTCGTCAGCAAGAATTGCATCGTTGGATTTCAAGCTGTACTTTTTTAAAAAATCTTGATCTACAGTCGCGGAAATATCAAGAAGTGGATTCCCAATTCCAAGCAGAAGACCTTCCCTAAAACAATTTTACAAAAATTAGTCAGTTCTAGCATACACATTTCTTATTTTATTTTATAAAATAAATTATTTATAAAAGTGAAATTTAGCAAATTTTCCTTTTCTGATAAAAAACAACGGTTTTTCCAATTTAGATTTAAAGTTGTATAGTTTTGAAACTTTTAATTTGAAACTGTTGAATTAAAAATTTATTGTCAATTTTGAAAATTTCTCAATTCTCCTTTTTTAAATTAAACAATTTTTAATATTCTGTTTAAAATATTTTGTTCTAATAAGTATTAAACCTTGAATTTAAAAATGTGATTTTTAAAATTATTCGCTTATTCAAGGTACAAAATTTAAATTTAAAACAAATATATAAGCAAATATAAATCTATATTTTGATTGGCTCCTTTTTCAAAATTATTCCTAACTTAAAATCGTTCGAAGTAATTCGTCTTTTTATTCAATTTTATCCAATATTTTCACAAATAAGTGTTAAGAATTGAATTTCTCCCTAAATATGAAATCAAATCTCAAAGAAAAACCCAAAAATCGTTTCACATAAAATTTTAAATGCGATCAAAACCTCTAGGTGATATAACCTAAAATATCAGTTTAAAAATCAGTTTACCACGCAATTCGATAAATGACTGACGTAATAATGATTATAACGGTAATAATTGAAGGTTGAATGGAAATAATACATTCGCAATAATGAAATCGAGAATAAATAAATCAAGGAATAAATTAAAATTTTTAAAAAAGGTTGAAAAATATTAAATTTCGAGGTCTCGTAAATGGAGTGAATGTAAATTGAATGGTAAACTTAAAATACCTCAAGTTTTCTGCCATTTTTCCGCTTTTTTGTGATTCTTTGAGTGATGAAAATTTATTAGAAACACATTCGATGAAAATCTCGAGTCGACTGGGAACTGAAGAAAACGGAAGCGAACAAAACTGCAAGTGGCAGTAGTGGCCAGTAGTGGCACAAACGAAGGTCACAGACGTTCTTACACATTTACATTTTACGTACACAGATAAAAATTGCAGCCAATGGTGTTTTCGTCAGCTGATCGCATTGAATGTGAGTTGATGTAAGAGATAGTACATAAATATATGTACAAAAATTTCTTTACAAAAAAAGTCAAAGTTCGTTTTAAAAAGGACTACTTTGAATAATTAAGCATCTTGATAAAATCACTTTTCAGTTCAAACTACTTTTTTGAAAGAAAAATTTTGTGAATTCATAAATTATATATCTAACGTGTAACTTTTTCATTTTAGATTTTTAGATGTCGATCCTCGGGCTTGTCTAATTTTTGTACAACTAGATCAAACGCGCGCGCGTTTAATTTAATTTTAACTTTCTTAAAATTATAATTCTACTTTTCTACTAAATTTTTCAAATTAATTCCAAAAATTATTTTTTATCACAATTATTTATTGTTACAATAAATTTCTCTCTTGATTCACTTAATCGCATATTTCTTTCACATTCATTTTGCTTATATATCAATTTTCCTTATTATAATAATTTCTCATTTTCTAAACTTAAATTTAAATTTTCTAATAAACTTTATTATTACTCCAACTGCTCACAATATTCCTAATACCTAATCTTATAACATTTACTAAATTTTTTTTTTTTTTTTTTTCTTACATCACATTCATTTCTCCACAATTTTCTTATTATTTCAAATTAATTTTGCTTATAACATATACCAATTCTCCTTAATTTAATAATTCATCAATTTCTCTTATAAATTCTAATTTTTCGTTTCTACAACATCAATTTGTTTCCATTTTCATTTTTGTTTTCTTACTCATTAAAAATTTTTTTTATTTTTTTTTTATTTTTAATAATTAAGGCTGTTGGAGCAACGGACAAAATGTCATTTTTTTACTTTAGTTTTGCCTTGGCGAGATGTGATTGACACTCACATTTTTATTCAACTGGACTTCTCGGATCTGTTGAACCTGCGAAATGTCTCGAGGATATATCGAGATGGTCGATTCTTACCTGTTTTCTTTGAAGTCTCTGGATCTCTCATCTTGCTCTCACTTAATTGAACTCAGCTTCTTCACAGGGAGAATCTTCTTCTTTCATTAAGGCCATGTGTCAGTTATGCAATCTCTACCTTACCGGCATTTCCCCCTGTAATGCCGGTAAGGTAGAGATCGGATAACTGATGCATAGCCTTAATTTAAATCTGCACTTCAAATTACAATCTACTTGAAATAATAATACATTCTAATTTTGAATCTGCTTTTTTCTCTTTATTAAGATTCTTAAACGATTTTGCGAAAATTTACGATTGGTAAATTTCGCTGAAAATCAACCGCTTTAAGATTTCCATCTCCTTCACCTTTTACGAGAACACCCAGACTTGGAAAATTTAAATCTCAGTGGCTGTAACAATAAGAGAATGCGACTCGACTATTTCGCAGCCTCTGGATGTGAAAATCTCGTTTCGGTAAATCTGAAACGCTGTAACTGGGTAACTTCCGAAGTTTTCTCGGCTCTAAGAGATAACAAAAATCTCGAAGAAGTAATTCTTGCAGATTGTTATCAGATCTCCGAGATTTTATGGCCGGATTTTCAGGAGCTTAAAAGGTAGTTAAAAATTCTTGAAAATTTTTCAACTTTATAATCAAACAGATATGTATTAAAGTAAACAATCTTTTCCAGATTCTCGAGCCTGTCTCTACAAAACTGTTCAATAACAGACAATACAGTCATCGCCCTTGCTAAAAATTGTAAAACTCTAAAAACTCTGGACCTTCGAGGCTGCCTTAAAATAACAGACACAGGAATTTTATCCTTAAGGGCATGCTCTATGCTCCGATAATGAAAATTTTTTTCGAAGTCACCACGGACAAACGCAATGATATATCGCTTTGAAACTTTGGAATATAGGAAAGAAGACACTAAATTGTGTTCTAACATTTATTTTGAGTAGTAATTTTGAAAAAAAAATTATGTCGGTAAATTTTTGTTAGTAATTTTTATTTTTTTATTTTTTCAAAATTACTACTCAAAATAAATGTTAAAACACAATTTAGTGTCTTCTTTTCTATATTCCAAAGCTTCAAAGCGATATATCATTGCGTTTGGCCGTGGTGACTTCGAAAATATTTTTCATTATCGGAGCATAGAGCATGCCCTTAAGACTCTTACCAAAATTAAAATCACTTTTCGTTCATGGCTGCAGTCGAGTAACAGAACGCAGTTTAGCTCCTCTCAGAAGTAAAATAAAAATCGATCTAGCTCAGAAACTTATTTGCGTCGCTCGGCCGCTACATTTACAAGTTTAATTCTTAAAAATACAATTTTTAAACAACTAATTTAAATGTCTTAAATTTAACGCAAGTACAATAGTTTCAACAAATAAAACATGTCTAGATTCAAAACCGGAGATTTCGAAGTCGCAGATAATGCTGTGAATCGCTTTTGGCAAAATCACTTATTAATTGTGACTTCAATAGTAGAAGACTGAATATAAACTAAGGTGATTAAAGTTCAACACGACGCCATCTGCTTTCCTCTCACCTCGTGAATAATTTTTCAAATAAAACCCTTAAAACTGGAGATATTCAATTAATTTCTTTTTGAAATAAACACTTCTCAATAGCAAGAACCTTTCTGTTTCTTAATTGCCTTTATTTAAAGCGATTTACAGCAAAAATTATAACTCTAAACCTAACTCTAACTCTAAATGAGGTGAAAACAGAGAGGATTGGGTCAGAAGGAAACGACGTTTTAAGTTTAAAAGCTCCTTTATTTACCGATCTAAGACAACACATAAACAGTGGAATAAGGTGTTGTGCGATAGCAGAGTACCAGGGCGCAAAAAATACAGACTGACAGTGATCGAGTAATCTTTGCAGTAAAGCGTTCTCCTCTCTTATTTAAAGAATTAATTTAATAGAGTTAATAAACAAAGTTATTAAAAATCACCACTTTCTGCAAAGTCAACTCGATCAGAGTGCTTCCCCAAGATTTGGTACAGCAAATGGATAAGGATCGGGAAATAGTGGAGAGCATTCCCCAAAAGTAAAAAAAGAGAGGAGAAAGGAATGGTTTGTGAAAAAAGGGGTAGCTGCAAGAGAGAAAACAAGCAGAGGAACGCGCTTGCGCGAGTCGCGACCGAGCGCGGAACGCGAGCGACGCAGGAAGCCAGCGAAGAGGCGCGGCCGAGATTTTGTCACTAAAAGATCAAAACAGCATTAAGAAAGGGTTTTGGGGTTTGGGGTCTGTACATGGAACGGTGAAACAGCAATAAACAGAAAAAACACGATGCGTTACTTTTTGTGAATACCACAAATATTACATTGTATTACATTTTAGCATCAACATTATCACTATATCATTATAATTATCGAAAAACACGAATCTTACAAAAAAAAGTTTATGACTTACACCAACGGGTATGTTCAAGATGGATTACAAACTAAAAGGTCGAAACTGTTACTGAACTCTTTTTGATTTGAGTGATTTATGGTCGTATCATTTAATCTTAATTTCATAAAATGGATTACTATTTCTAGAATACGTTGCCAGTAGTGACAGACGCATTGGATTTATCTAAGTCTCTAATACCAAAATTTCAGTCAAGAACACACCAATCACAAAAACGACTCATTTTATATTATACAAAAAAATCCACGAAAAAAAGGAATTAGCTTTTAAATTTTGCGGCAAATTATGCGCTCAAGTCGCAAAAGATTCCCAAAAGTGATGATTCCTCTTTAGGTGGATGCTCGGTGATGGCAAGATGAAAGTATCAGTAACAAGTGAATTTAACAAGTAATGAACCCCCTGGTGGCGTCACTCGTAGTTTACTTCATGACTTTCTATAAAGATAAAAGCCCCAAAAATTGTCAAATGATATAGCTTTTTTTTTGACTTTTTTATTTTTTATTTATTTTTTTTTCTGCCTTCGACTCCTCTCGATAGCAAGATTATAAAAATTGATTCGGTCGTCTTTGCGATTAGAGTGCTCTTTAGAGGGAGACGATTAAGGCGGAACCCTCGTGCTTCACTAGATATTAATCACAATTTTAAGAGTTCATCACTGACGTAGTTGTGCTTTCATCTAATAATTTAAATTAAGAACCTAGACTGAAAAAAAGTGGGCACAGGGCTCCGCAGATAATCGTCCCGTGTGTCTAGACAAGTTCTTCAAAGAATTAGGCAATCGAAGTATATAGTACCAAAAGTTTTGGTATACATGATTATCATTTTATGAAGAAAATGTCTTCAGTGGATGATATATCGTAGTGGCGCAAAACTGACGAAGACAGCAAGTTGACTCTTAAGTCTTCAGTTGCAAACCGGTCCTAGAGTTTACAAGAGGGAGTGAAAAAGGTGGGGCGGTGAAATAGTGTGAGTCGATGAAGAATTGTGAGTAGTAAATAGTGATCATTTGAAGTTCTGTTTTTTTTTTTTGCTTTTAAAGAGCACTGCGAACAGCACTTGTTTCTCATCGAGCGGGCGGCAGATCTTCGCGCGTGCAGATCGACGACGGACGGCCAAGAGTTTCTCGGTCCCGAGGCTTCCTGCTAGCGACAGACAGACACAGACCGACGGACAGACCGACAGACCGATCCGAATCCGACGCGACGATTAGTATGGTGCGAACCGGCGCGACGGCGATGGCCCTCGTATTCCCGGTCTGGTAACCAAAATTGTACACGTGAGTCAAACGAGAACGATAGAAACGACAAGACGGCAGCAGCAAGATTTTTTAAAAGATTTTTTTTTTTTTTTTTTTTTTTTGATATTTTAATTCATTTGTTATTTCTCGTGCACGCCGTTCGAGTTAGTCTCTTTGTACGGCAAACAGAGAATTTACATTTTCCTTTCGTCAAAGGGACGAGGCGTTGGGAACATCCCAAAATTTTTCTACACGGAGAAAATTTGTTCGGTAGCCGTTCACGTAAATATGGTAAAATTTGGATATCGTGACTTTTCAGCGATCTGTAATATTTATTTCTAGAACCTTTACGATCTGGACTGTAACGATTACCCGAAGTCGCCGAGTGTCTACCGAACTTCGGTAATCGTTACAGTCCAGATCGTAAAGGTTCTAGAAATAAATATTACAGACCGCTGAAAAGTAGGGCTGGGGAAAGAATCGATAAGTATCGATACGGATCGATACATTTAATGCTTGTCGATTTTCGATACTTTTTTATGTTATCGATAAAAAATCGATAAAAAATAAAATTCTTTTGTAAGCATCCATTTTGCAAATGGAAGCTGAAAACTAAGTCTGTAAACCTCTTTATTCGTCTCTCGTCATTCATTTTTTGCCGTTCTGTGTTAAAAACGTTTCCAAGCACCTAATGTGATTCAATGTGATTCAAAGTCAATAATTATTTTAAGTTCTACTGTGATAAAAGTAATTTGAAGTTCTATTAATAAAAAATAATTTCTATATTTTCTTGACTATAATTATTTCAATTTTCTTGATATTTTACTATTTTGCATCCTCAAATGAAATTTATTCATTTCACACGCTTTTCCGCAAGAGGGGGGAATTATCGATTTTTTATCGATACGTATCGATAATTTTCCAAAATTCTCGATAACGTATCGATACCTTTTCTTATCGATTTTACCCAGCCCTACTGAAAAGCCACGATATCCAAATTTTACCATATTTACTTGAACGGCTACCGAAGAAATTTTCTCCGTGTATAAAAGTGCAGAATCTTCAGTAGTATAGTGGCAAGTATCCTTCAAATTGAGGAGAGTAGATTTTAAAAAGAAATTCTTTTTCAATTGTAATCAGGGTTGCAAAAATGATTAATTATCCATTTTTAATTACTAATTACATAAAATAAATTGTAATTATCCTCAAAATAATTAATAATTACAAAGAAAAATTGTAAATATATTAAAAATAATTAATAATTACCATATAAAATTGTAATTATAATAGAAATAATTAATAACTACATTAAAAAAATTGTAATTATATTCGAATTCTAATTTTTTTTTAATTTTTAATTATTCGTAATTATTAATTGTTTTTAGAAATATTACAATTTTTCTATGTAATTATTAATTAATCTAGTAATGTAATTACAGATGTAATTAATTATTTGCAACCCTGATTGTAATATCTATGCTAGAAGGTCGAATGCAAAAAGAGGAAGTTACATCTCGAAAAGAAATAAATCTGAATCTGAAGATTTTTTTTTAGAGAAGATTGATCTTAATATTAAAAATTTTGATGGATTACTAAACAGATTATTTAATGGGATGTTGCCTACGCCTCCTAGGAAAAATTGCAATTTCATTAATACTGTTCTCTCTTCTTTTCGCACATTTCGATAGACGGATTTCACATCTTGACTTTTCGGTATATTTTTTTTAACATGAAAGAAAGGTTTTTAAAAATAAAATAAAATAAAATTTACGACAGATAGAATTGCAGAAGATTTACAGGCATTAAAGCACAAAATTCGAAATTTGACAAAGTAACATTGACGAAAGAATTGAATAAAAATAGAATGAATAAGGAATCTGAAAACGCAATGAAAAGTCCAGATTTGTTCAATCCGTTTTCGAACTAGGAAAAGTCCTGAATTCGGCATTATCACATCATATTATTATCACAGATTATTTTATCACAGAATTATCACAGCATTAGGACTAGAGTTAAATGAAGCCTTTCAGGATGGCTGGAGCGAAAAGAAGAGTACAGAAGAAAATCTAATTGCTTGTTATGAAAAATATTATTGGATTGGAATGAAAATCAATTACACTTTTACTTACCGACGCGAGTCTTCAAAAGAGTCTCGGCTGAAGTCCTCGTACATGCCTCTACTACAACAGCGGTACAATAAATCATCGATCCTATTGCTGATCCTTTTTAACAGATCGCCCTCCTTCAAACGAACCCAAACTTTGCCAATATTATATTACTTTAAATAAAATTCCATAACATAATCATTTTTAAAAAAAGCTAAATTTCTTCTATATCATAAGATAATTCTGAATTCGACGTCTCACGATTTGAGAATGTCTTGCTAGGTGTTCTCATAAAATAAACTTTCCCTATCTCAATAATAACCATTTCCGTTTTTCTCTAGTTGTCAGTGACCTGGCAACACTGTTTTCTCCACCTCGTGATTACTTTCTAGAATAAAATCCCCAAAAATGTAAATATTTAAATGATTCCTTTTGCAATTGATTAGTCTCGATGGCAAGATTGATTGGACAATTCAAATCGTGAGAGAATTAGCAAAGTTGAGTTGGCGAAGGGAAGTAACCACTGAATAAAATACTCACCTGAATCGGCCGTTGTTGCCATTTGGAGGAGGTGATCGTCTGCTGAACATGCCGTAATCGTTGCTGCGGGAGAAGCCGCTATCGCGCATGGATCCCATACCTAGAGGAGGCATAGGAGGTATTGGATCTCGTCTTGGAGCAACTGGTGGCAGATAAGAATCGCGCATGGAACTTCCCATGTCACGGCCAGACATACCCGTCATACTTGGAAACCGCCTTTCGTACAGATCCCTGGTGTCATCGAATCCTCGTCTATCGTAGTAGCTGTCGTAATCCTACAATGAAAATTTCAGTTAGATCCTTCCTCTTTACTATCTTCCACATCGAGAAAATATCATATGAAGAGAAGTCGAAAATTATTGGCACGAGCGAATTTTCAACCCACCCAGATGGAAACTTGATAACACAAATCGGACTTGTGGAAAGATAAAAGAGTTAGGAAGCCAACCTGTTTATCGAAGCTGATTTGTGGAGAATTTCGAGTATCGATCTAAAATTTAAATGTAAAATCGACTTCACAACCTGTCCCCTGTTTCCCTAAAAGTCCTTTTTTTGACGAATTTTCCCTAAATGTCCTCTAAGTTAGGGACCGTTCATAAACTACGTTATCAATTTAGGGGAGGGGGGGGCAAGCAAAACACTACGCTTGGTAACGGCATGGGGGGAGGGGTTCACGTAGAAGTAACGTAGTCAAAAAAATTCGCAATCTCACGTCGGTATTGCAGCGACTGCCGCGTTACACAAAAAAATGAAAGGCTACGTTACTTTTACAGGGGGGGGGGGTCAAGCAGAAACTACGAATGTCAACGATAGGGGGGAGGGGTAAAAAATTACTGAAAAACGGTAACGTAGTTTATGAACGGTCCCTTACATCCTGGAACGACGATTTGCCTTCCTTGACGTACAGAGCGGCGAATTAGTATCGATATTTTCTTCGATTTGTCGCAAAATTTGTGACTGATCATTAAAAATATGTATCGTAAAAAATATATAGCTTTTGAATTTCTTGTGTTTTAATCTGTCATTAATCTTGAACTAGTTTTAATTTGCGAAATCAACGAATCCAAAGAAATTCGAAACTTTGAAATGAGGTCAGGTTAAGACGGCGAAAGAAGGGAAAAGTTATCGATAAATATTGATACTTTTTCCAGAAATATCGATATAAAGAGCTTCCATGTTTCAATGTACAGCAAAAATCGATTTCGTTCATAAATTTGTTTATAAAAATTGAACGGATTGCAAGACCGATATGTTATGTTTGACTATATAAAGCTTATCGTCGTTTCTCTTTTTTCACCCCTTTAACTTAATTCAAATGATCAGTACGTTTATGACATATGTAAACATATGTCATAAACGTATGGATTTATATTTCGTGGACAGATCCTGAGGGGAATTTTAAGGTAGTTTCTAGGTTAATTTCGAGCAGACCGCTGACCCTCTGAGATAAGCAAGTCGACCCCTAAGATGATCAAGTCGACCCTCTGAGATAATCCAGCAGACCGTCTGAGATATAATCGATTCGACCCTCTGAGATATCGAGTCGATTCTCTTATTTTTATCCTCCAGAGATGAGCAGTTTGATTATCTAGAAGACTGTCCTATAGTTTACTCTAATATATGATCAGTCTGACCCTCCAGATAATCAGATTGATTCTCCATTTTTCTCCGTGTATGTATGTCACACATAAGCCTAAACGCTCGAGATCAGGATAAAAAAATTGATGCTCCTTTTCTCTCTAGACAAGGAATATAAAAGGTTCTATATATCCACAATTCTAAATTATGTGGAATAGCCTTTAGAGGTAATGTGTTAAAATCGTTCCTCTCGTATCATTTAGAGATTTCTTATATAGGAAATATCTCGCTCATAACTTGTGACTGCTGAGGTAGTTCCAAAAAAAAAATCTTATTAAGTGGCGAAGCCTGTCAACTTGTCAATCTCCTCTCTCACTGGTGGAAAAATTCGCTTGAGCCTTCGCACAGTGGAAAAAAAGTAGTTTTGTTTGGACAAAAATCAATCGATAACACAAATTTCGACGGATCGGAATTTTTTTGTTAAATACTCCTGTAGGTCCGTAGTATATTGGATCACTGCATTCCTTTTGAAAAAAATTTGTACTAATTTCTTATTTAACTTGCAGAATGCCTGAAAAAATGTATTACATTCGTGCATTTGCACGTTAAATAACAAATTAATAAAAAAATTTCAAATATGTAGTGAGCCATTAAACTACGAATCTTCAGAATTGTTAAAAAAGAAAAGTTTCGATCCGTTCAGATTTGTATTGTCGGTTAATTCTTGTCCCAAAAAGCTACATTTTTCCAACTGTGCTTCGCCGGAAGTGAACGACTTACTCCAAAACGGCCGCCACCCATCAACCTGTCCCTGAGGAAAGGTGGGGGTGGAGGTGGGGGGTAGGGGTCTCGTCCAAACATGCGGTCCCTGAATCCACTTCTGTCTGGTCCTCCTCCCATTCCTCCTTTCGGACACTCCTTGGACCAATGTCCACCGCGTCCGCACCTGTAGCATTGCTCAGGGTCGCCCATTCCTGGCCTTTGTCGCACTCTGCTCGTGGAAATCTGAACTTTCATCGGCTGTCCGTCGACGATTTGTCCGTTGAGTTCCTTGATTGCATCGTTAACATCGCCGGTGGCCTCGAGGTGGACAAATCCATAGTTCCGGACGATGTCGCACTCAACGACAGTGCCGAACTTGGCGAACAGTTCGCGCACCTGGGGAGCCTTTGTGTTGTCTGTTAAGTTGCCAACGAAGATCTTCGTCGTTGGGGTGTTGGGACCTTTGCGACTCTTTGCGGCCTCGCATTTTATTGGCTGACCGTGCACCATCTGCCCGTTGAGGTTCTGGATGGCGTTCCTTCCAGCTTCCTCGTTCTCCATGTGCTAGATAAAAAAAAAGAGATTTGAAAGTATTGTATCTTTTAAAATTTTGTGAATGATTCCATTGGAGAATCCAATTACCACAAATCCGTAGTTTTTCACGACATCACACTCAACGACCTTTCCGTACTTTTCGAAAAGGGGCTTGATGTCGGCGTTGGAAGTTTTGTCAGCCAAATTGCCGATGAAGATTTTGAAGGTACCCACGCTGCTGAAACCCGGCATCTTGATGGCTGTAGAACCTGGAATTAGAAAGGCGGGTTTATTATTTTTTTTTAGTTATTTAACGTTTTATTTAGAGCTAGATATTTTTAAAAACTTATGAAATTTATAAGCACGGGATAAATGAGTCATTGCAGTTCAGTTTTTCTTTTATGCAAATGCCGGTCGATCGACTGAAACAAGAGCCGGCGAAATAACAATGGCGAAAGAAAATGAACGCGCGCCGGTGATTATGCAGAATTCAAGGATGTCGTAATGGCGCTTTGTCGTTCAAGGACGAATATTACGAAGACAACCTACTGATGCGAATTCCCTTTTCCAATAATAAAGCGAGTTTTTTGTCCTTGGATGATAATTAAAATACTGGGTAAAACCAACAGTTGTCAACTTCTGATAACGAAAATCGAAGATGGAATTTTCCACGATAGACACACGAGTCCGAAATTGCGTGCTATGACGCGGCGGCGCTCTTCATGCTTCAGTAATGTGTCAATAAATAGTTGAATAGGGAACGCAAGGCATTTTATAATTTTAATACTTTCAATTATTTTTTTTTAAATATTTATTTTGAAATTACTTTTATTATTATTATTATTATTATTATTATTATTTTAATAATTAATAAATTCTTGATTTGTACTTTTTAGTTACAGCGTATTCGACTTTTTTGATTTTTAAATTTGTTTTTTTCAGTTTTCAATACAAAGTATTTGATTTTGAATTTTCTTAGTTTTTAGAGTGCTCAAATTATAAAACGTTTAAAATTCGTTTGGTCTTAATTTAAAATTTTTGGAGCTTATCAATTTTAGATTCATTTGTCGACGTTTTCAAATATCTAATCTGAAAAATATTAATTTCATAGGATTTCAATTTAAAATAAAAATAGTTGGAAATTTGAAGATTTATTTGTCAGAACATTTCGGATTTGGCACTAAAATTAAAAACAATGAATTTCGAGTTTTCAATTTTTAACCCTGAATTGTCGATTCGAAATCTTTGAAAAACGAAAATTCAGAGCAAGAGCTCTGCAATTATAGCGCTTTCAACACAAGAAATGCTCCATTTTCTATCTAGAGACAAGTCAGCCAAAAATCACTGAAAAAAGTACAAATTGCAATAAAAATGCCGATTCATCGAAAAATTACACCCGGGCCCAGAAAAAAATCTGCGTCCCTGGCCCCCCACCTTTTCTCTATTAACTTCGCAAATTGACGTGTTCACGACCCATAAAATTGGAAAATTGCCGAAATCCCGCACAAGTCATGCCTCTAATTAGAAACTTGCATAAAAAAAAAACGAAATGTAAATATTATCTCCAAATTATAAAATTATAAAGTGAAAGTCACAATAAATTACTTAGACTTTCGAAAGCAAATATAATCAGATTTTCACATTTTCTGCTAAGCCACAAGAGAAATTTTTAATTTTCCCCAAACCAAATTTGCCCTCAGATTCAAAATTTATCATGGAAACGGTTATCGATCGGAAAAGCCGGAGAACGAAAGGGTTTATGGGTAAAAACATTTAGATACGTATTTCAGGTATTTCATTATCGATTGATTCTGGAAGCATTTCTCTTACCGGAAATAAATCTATAAAAATAGAAATTGTTTCTTGGGAAGGGGAAAGCGAGTCAAGTGAATAAATAAATGCGTAAAAATGCTGAGGAATGATAAGCGGCAAGATAATTTGCAATGGCGTGCTCGAAATCTGAAAACATTGATCCGCACTTATTGCCGATTTTACGAGACACTGGGACGATTAAAAGCGGGAATTAAGTTCAAATTTTGTTAAGGATGGGAAAATTGATATTTTTTAGGAAAATAAAGACTTACCTCGTCAATGTTTCCGTAAAATCAAGTCACACGACACGACGCGAACTGACACGATACGCGGTGAAATAATGGCGACCGAATTCCGAAATATCAACGAGACAACAGCGGCGAGTCGGCGTCACCTGGGAAACAGTGCCGCCAACTTTTAAATATTTTTGCACTTCAGACTCCGAAATGTGACAATTTTCGAGATATTTTTGACGAAAGTTTGTATTTTTGGATAATAATATAGATAAATCCTCGTCGTTTTGGTAAAAGAAAATTAGTCTTGGCGCCTGAATATTCACTGAAATCGTTTTTGACTTTTTGGAATTTGAAAGTTTATTTTTTCAAGTGTGGCAGACCTGAATTGCCACTTCCGAGGTTTCCCAGAATGCATTGGCATTCTTCTTCTTGTAGGTCAGCCAATGAGTGATCTTGTTGACAATTTACGCGCGATTCGCTTATCTATTTGAAATTGAGAATTCACGTTTTGAAAGTTTCGTCTGTACGAAATACGAAAAGTAGGTATATGGTCTAGTTTTAAGAAAAAAATATTTATTATTGTGAACGTATAGTTGCGGAAACTAAATTATGGTAATTATTATGGTCCTTATGGTAATTAATAATTATTACGTTCCCTTTAACTCTTACGATAAAACCGTATAAATTTCGCCGTTACCGACGTCACCGGCTGGTAATCAGAAAACTGTCTTCCTTTACCGACCGTGGATACAAAACATTAAGTTTTAGTTATGAATTTGGCCACTTTAATGTGCGTTACCATCAGTGTAAAAAATTCAAAAAGTTGATAAGTAATCAATACAATAATTCAAATTTTTTGTTCAATTCTCATCAAGGCTATAATTTTAAATCGGATTATTTTAAAAATTGAAAGTAAAAGTATTTCAACTACGAATTTTTAATTATTTTCATTCATGAAATTTTTTAAATCTCTGGAAGTTTTTTGAAAATTTTCTCAAAATCGTACTAAAATATTTTTGAAATCATTTGAAATCGCTCAACAGACCTAAAAAAATTGGTATTTTCTATACTATTTTACCAGTAAATTAAGAAACCAAATTAAAAATAAATCAAAAAGATTTTATCTTTGTCGTAAACTCAAAAACATTTTGTGTTAATTTTCCTGAGAGGGAAATCTAGCCAGAAATTTCTTCATGAAAGAAAATTAGCAGGTGGGTTTACGTCATTAAACTACTCGGGTATAATTATGCAGAATATTATCAAAATCACGGCACATAGTGTCGCAGAATTCACAAGAGGATGTCCTTTATCCCCTCCCTCTACTTCTCGCTCACCCCATCCCCACTTTAGTTTTAACTACCAACGGCGGACGAGGGATTTATTCTCCCAGCGCTTATTAAACTCAGAAACACTTTGTAGACATATCTGCAAGTGTCACATTAACTCACTCCGGAAAATAAGAACATGTAAAAGAGGTGGGAGTTGGGGGGGAGGAGAGGAGGCAGAAAGTTAAAAGGGAAGTAAATTACTATTAAGTAAAAGAGGTTTAAAAAAAAGAGGTGAAAAAGGGAAGTAGAATTATTAAGAAAGTTACAAGTCGCCCACGCAAAAGAATTGGTGTGGGGTGAAAAGTGAGGCTTGGGAGGGGGAAGGGGGTTGAGTGAACATATATACATATATACTTAACAGCTTTTGAGCTCGGCACTTCTCGAATTGGGTTGAAGTTTCAGACGTTTAGTCTGACGATTTTTGTACATTTATTGGAATAATAACAAAAAAAAAATGTCTACTGTTTCCAAAACCCAAATTTTTTTTTTATTTACTAGGAGCAATTTTAGAGAATTTAGAGGAATCTGCAAGAGATTTAAAATAATTTTAAGGAATTTCAGGAAGTTTTATAAGATTTCAAAATATTTCAAGAGATTTTAATGAACCTTAAGGAATTTTTATATATTTTAAGGCTGTTGGAGCAACTGACAAAAAATTTTTTTTTTATTTCTACAAAAATTTAAGACCAGATAAACATATACCGTAGCATATTTTCTTTAATTTTAGAAATTTTCAATTTGATATTTCAATAAGTATACAAGTTGCAGAGAAAAAAATTGTCGATAAGGTAGGAATCGGGTAAGTTTTACATGGCCTTAAACAATTTTAAGACATTTACTGAAGATTTTAAAAGTTTTTAAAGAATTTCAGGTAATGTTAATGGATTTTAAGGGATTTCATTTGATTTACTCCACATTAGAATAAATTCCATAACATTTCTTAAAATTACTTAAAATGTTTTGAAATCTTTTGAAAATTTTTAAACTTTCTTGAATTTTTTTGAAATCCATTGAAATTCCTTACAATCGCTTATCACTAGAATCTCTTGAAATCCCTTGAAATTCCTTAAAGTCACTTAAATTTGATAAAATCCTTTAAGGTGTTTTGAAATCTTGTGAAATCTTTTAAAATCCCTTGAAATTTCTTAAAACCCGGGCAACGTTGGGTAAATTTCTACTAGTACCTAAATAAATAAAAATAAAATGATTTTTTGAACTTTTTAGATATTTTTAATCCAAAAAATGCAGTTATAAAAATATTTGTAATATTTTTATTATTCAATAATAACAATAATAATATAATTATATATTTTTTCGCAGTGTATTTATATTTGAGAAATGAGTTCTACAGAACGAAAAAATACCTGATTTCAGTATTTCTTTGAATAAAATGAGGAAATTGAATTTTTTATTTTAGGATTTTTAGATTCTATTTTTTTTTTAAGAGAGAGATTATGGAGAGAGTATGTGGAGATATTTAAAATATTCAGATATTCCTTTTCATAGAAAATTCTGTCAATAGGTTTAGCCTTTTCAGATATTCAAGAACCAATCTTTCGAAACGAGTCAGATGTTAATTATCCGACTCTGGTTCAATAGGTCTCATTTGTCATGAACTCGAGTCCCATAAATTGCTTATTCCGAATGAAAAGAAAATTTTGTTCTGGATGGAAAGCAGCTATTTAATTATGTTTTAAATTTTTTATGATGATAAATTTTTTAACATCCTTGAAATTCTGAGGTAATTTTTTAATTTAAATTTTTTAAAATAAATGTCACGTTATAGTTTAATTTAGAATGGCGATAAAAGATTAGGAGAAAAATGCTAATTTTTAAGGGTCGCGGAATATCTCGAGTTATAATTCATTAAGAATAAAAAAATTAATCTTGGCTGATTAATTCTAATTAGATATAATTAATTTCATATATATATTTTTTTTACAAAAAAATTGGTTTAATTATACAAATTTTAATTTAATTTAAGTCAAAGAGTTAAAAATAGTTTGCAAAAGATTTTTGTTGTCAATGTCGAGTATTTACTCATTCATACATTCGCCACTTGAAAATTTTTAAAGCATGAAAAGGATATTTTATAAAATTCTATTCAAAGCCGCAGTCGAGTTTCAATCTCACAAAGGAAACTGAAATTGAGTGATTATTTTACAAACAAGTCCAACAAAGCAAAAATAAAGAAATTTATTATTATTTATTTTTTTTTTTTTTATAAAACGGATAATTGTAAACAAGTGAAAATTTGTTGCCAATTGAGATGAAAAAATGGGAGTCATCAGATTTCACAAGTCATATGAAATTTTTGGGTATAGTTTTCTTTGAAGTTAATTAAATGCAAGGAAATTCGAATTCCACTGAATTCCAGTGAATTCAAAGTAATTCCAGTGAATTAAAATGAATTTCAGTGGAATAAAATAAATTTTGGAAAATAAAATGAATTTTAATAAATTAAAATAATTCCCAGGGAATTTCAGTGAATTAAAAAAACTAACTTATTTAAAAGAATTTCAATGAATTTATAGAAATTCTGTAGAATTTAGAATAAATTCCAATGAACTTTCACGAAATCCGACGAATTCCAAAGAATTTCAATGCATTGCAGTTAATTAAAAGAGATTTTATGAAATTAAATTGAATTCGAGGGAATTTCAGTGAAATATGGTGAATTCCACTGAATTATAATTGATAAAAAACTCTAACTTATTCCCATACTCAATAATTAAATAAATATCAATTGATTCTATTTAATTCCATTTAAATAAAATGAATTTTAATCAATTCCAATAATTTTTAATGAATTCCAACGAATTCCTGTGAAATCCAATGAATTCTAGTAAATTTAATTAAAAGCCAGTGAATTCCAATGAATTCCATTGAATTAAAATCAATTCAAATGAATTTCAATAAAATTCAATAAATTCCAATGAATTTAAATGAATTCCGATAAATTATAGAGAATTAAAATGAATTCCAATGAATTCCTGTGAAATCCAGTGAATTCTAGGCAATTCCATTAAATTCCAAAGAATTTCACTGAACTTAAATGAATTCCAATAAATTTGAAAAAACTTCCATTGAATTTCTGAGCAATCCAGTGAATTCTAGTGACTTTCATTAAATTCCAGTGAATTCCAAAGAACTAATATGAATTCCAATGAATTCCAGTGAAATAATAATATTTTAATGGAATTCCAATAAACTGAAATAATTTTTAATAAACTGAAGTGAATTATTTGGGAGAATTATAATTAATTTAAATTAATTTCAGTGAATTTGTATGAATTCCATTGAATTCCGATAAATTCTAGAAAATGAAAATGAATTCCAATGAATTCTGATGAACTGCAATAAATTACAACTATTTTTAAATAACGTAGAACGAATTCCAATAAATTACTGCGAAATCCAGTGAATTCCAATGAATTTCATAGAATTAAAATGAATTTCAATGAATTCCAAGGAACTGAAATAATTTTTAATTAATTGAAGTGAATTATTCGGGAGAATTATAATTAATTTAAATTAATTTCAGTCAATTCGTATGAATTCCATTGAATTCCGATAAATTCTGGAGAATTAAAATGAATTTCAATGAATTCCTGTGAAATCTAGTGAATTCTAGTCAATTCCATTAAATTTCAAAGAATTTCACTGAATTTAAATAAATTTCAGTAAATTTTAAATAACTTCCAATGAATTTCTGAGAAACCCAGTGAATTCTAGTGACTTTCATTAAATTCCAGTGAATTCCAAAGATCTAATATGAATTCCAATGAATTTCAGTGAAATAAAATTATTTTCATGGAATTTCAATGAACTGAAATATTTTTTAATAAATTGAAGTGAATTATTCGGGAGAATTATATCAATTTAAATTGATTTCAGTGAATTCGTATAAATTCCGATAAATTCTAGAGAATGACAATGAATTCTGATGAATTTCAATAAATTACAATTAATTTTAAATAACTTCCAATGAATTCATGTGAAATCCAGTGAATTTTAGAGAATTCGAGTCAATTAATATAAATTACAAAAATAAGAAATGCTATTCGAGAAAACATCATGAATTTAAGAATGACCTTTTTATTTTTAATTGGCTCAATCTTCTAATTCGAATAAAAGCACAGATTTAATTGGGAACTTTTCGGCTCGATAAACCTCGGGAATGTCCGACTCAACTTCGTACGCACGCTACTTCCCGAGTTCTTCTTCAATCTCGTGGCGGGCTTTAGTCAGTTTATACCCGGTGCCTCACGTGTGTCGTATCCTACATTATTATTATTTGCAACTCTCAGACTATCCTCTACAATAAAAGAAAAATAAATAACAAAACACTACATTAAATTCTAAAATTTAATTTCTCCTTTTTTTCCCTCTAAAATTCCCTCTGGAATAAGTGAAAATAATTTCTGCTGCAACTAAAAAAGTGGGGCAATTTAAAAATAATTTCAAGAATAAATAAATGCCAATTTAAAATTATAAAATATCTTAAATTTTAATTTTTTTAAAATAGTGAAAACAAAGTAATTTATTTACAAATATTTGACTTAGAAAATTTGCAGTTTTTACAGTTGTATTAATATTGCTAATAATAAGTGATAAATAATACATAGAATATTAATCGTTATAAATAAAATTTTCAGCAAGTGTTTTTGAGTGACGAAAAGTCCTTGAAAGTTTTTAATGCGAGTGTTTATCTTAACCATGGAAGTGAAATTGTGTTTATCGAAAATTTGAAGATATGATTCAGTTTACAAGAGTGAAAAGTTTTGACAATATTTACTTTCAAATAGATGTGGCAACATTTGAGATTTGTTGAATATAGGAAGTTTACAAATAAACTTGAAATGGGTGAAACTTTCAACGATTCTGTGACAACTTCTGTGTCCTACTGAACTTACAAGATTTGAATAAGCAAGTTCGCGACTTAATTTTATTCAATCCTTTTTTCATAAATTCCCATTAAAAATGAAAAAAAAAATAATATACCGAAAAAATTATTTTTTTTTAGATATTTTTCTATTAAAGAATCTACATTTGCAAGCTAAAACTATAAATATTTATCATTAAATATTTTTTTATCCTACTGTTTCAATTTTTAGAAAAAAAAAAAAAATTTACCCTAACCAGGATTCGAACCACAAGTCTTCACTTTTCAAAAGTCATGAAAATTAAAAGTGGCAAGTCATGGTTCGATCCCAGGCCGGGGTAGAATTTTTTTTCTGTTTTCTAAAAATTAAAAGAGCAGGACAAATAATAATTGCTAAAAATATAAGTTAATAATAAATAATATATGTTAATTAGATCAAAATCTGACTAAATAAATAAAAATTAAATTTGTTTATTTATTTTTTTATGTATTTTGATTTAAATATAAGAAAAGGAATTCAACAAATATAAAGATGGAAGTTTGAGTAGTCAATATTAAATTAGAAGGTTGATCCTTTCATTCGGAGAGAGCAAGTATTTGATTAAATCTGAGTTGGGTAATTTGGTTTCAGTATTTCATCGAATTAACTTCAATAGAATAAGCGTCACTGAATTACTTCCGCTCATATCGTTTAGTTCTCTCGACAAGTACGTCTGCTTATTTTTGTAATTTTTTTCTTCACTTCCGGAATTTTTCAGTAGCTTATTTTCCCCTCGGTTAATCTCAAAATCCATTTTCTAACCCTCATCATTTTGACGCAATCTAAATTTTTATTTAGGAAGGGAAATTTGACTCGACATTTATTTACCATTTAAGAGAATTAGTTCTATTATCTCTTCGCTGATAAACCGAGTTTATGAAAGCATTAAAATAAATGTTTTCAATCACAAATATACCTATCTATAGTATTTATTTTCAATCGGAATATATCTGATTTTAATTATAATTCAAATTTATCCAGTAGTATTTAGTTTAAAATTTACTGGAAATAGAAGAATTCAGTGGAATTACAATGCGCTCGAATTTATCAGAATTCACAGAAATAAATCGGAATTCACAAAAATTCATTGAAATTCATAGAAATTCTTTATAATTAATTTAAAGTTCTTTGTCATTTTTCGAATTCGTTTGGATTTCACTAAAATTCGTAGGAATTTATACAAATTTATTCTGAATTCTATGGAATTTATTGGAACTCACAGAAATTCTTTTGAATTCACAGGAATTCACTGGAATTCGTATGATTCGTAGGAACTCATTTTGAATTCTATGGAATTTATTTAAATTCGATGGAGTTTACTGAAATTCATTGGAATTCGTCGGATTTCACTAAAATTCGTAGGAATTCGTATGAATTCATTCTGAATTCTATGGAATTTATTGGAACTTACAGAAATTCTTTTGAATTCACTGGAATTCGTAGGAATTCATTTAGAATTCTATGGAATTTAATTTAAATTCGATGGAATTTACTGGAATTCATTGGAATTCGTCGAATTTTAATGAAATTCGTATGAATTCATTTTAAATTCGCTAGGATTTATTGTAATTCTCTGATATTCCCTGGAATTTCCTTAAATTTGTGAAAGTTCATTGGAATTCATTGGAATTTATATAAATTCTCTGAAATTAAATTAAACTCATTGGAATTCGTTAGATGTCACTGAAATTCGCAGGAATTGATTGGAATTCATTTTCACTTCTCTGTTATTTATTGGAATTTCTTTAAATTTATGGGAATTCACAAAAATTCATTATAATTTACTTAAATTCATTGGATTTCGTCGGATTTTACTCAAATTCGTAGAAATTCATAGGAATTCATTTTTAATTCTTAGAAATTCAATGGAATTTACTGGAATTCAGTACAATTCGTCGAATTTCATTGAATTTCATAGGAATTTATTTTAATTTCCCTGGAAATTATTTCAATCCTCTGGAATTCATTGGAATTTCCTTAAATTTACAAGAATTCATTGGAATTCGTCGAATTTAATGGAAATTCTTAGGAAGTCAGAGAAATTCATTCTGAATTTTCTGGTATTTATTGGAATTTCTTTAAATTCATTGAAATTAACTGGAATTTATTAGAATTCACAGAAATTCTCTATAATTAATTTAAATTCATTGGAATTCGTCGAAATTCTTCCGATTTAGTTGAAATTCGTAGGGATTCATTTTGAAATTCTGGTATTCATTAGAATTTCTTTAAATTCGCGTAAATTCACTGGAATTCAGTGGAATTCACAGAAATACACTAAAATTAATTTTAATTCCTTGGAACTTCCTGGAATTCTCAGAAATTTACTTTAAATCCACTGCAATTTATTTCATTTCTCAGAAATTTATTGGAATTCATCGAAATCCGTCGGATTTCATTGAAATCCATAAAAATTCACTCCGAATTCTGTAGAATTCATTGGAATTTTTTGAATTTATTGAAATTCAGTGAAACTCATTGAAATTCACTCGAATTGCATAATTCTCTGAAATTCCATAGAATTCCAAGGAATTAATTGGAATTTATTTTAATTCGTTCGAATTCATTGTAATTCCAAGAAAATTTAATACAATTATACAGAACCCAAATTAAATTAATAAAATTCTGATAAATGATGAAAATAATAATAATTAAAATAGAAAATTAAAATAAAATTTTTTAGAGTAAAAATAGGTGCGAAATAAATTCTTTAGTTAAAATTAACTATTTCTGCACAATCAGTAATTTTTATTTTTTCCTCTTAATTTTCTTGAGATGCTCTTTGTGTTAATCTGACCACATGTCCGTCATCAGACACAGAAATTTTAAGTTAGAACCTTGCCAACTGGCAAATGGCCTGCTTTCAAACCGGAAGTGCGTAAAGTTCATGGAACATTGGATTAATACAAAAAAAATTAAATAATATTTTTTTGGATATAGTAATTAATCCAAAAAATAAATATTCTAATTAAACTTATTTGGGAATTTTTTTTTGAAATTTTTATAACCATTAAAAATGGATATATAGTTAGAAAAATATCAGGTCGAGTTCCTGCTCTTGAAAAAACGAAGAACTATTTTTTCAATTAATTCCTTTTGTCTTTTTTCCATTTCCCAGTAGAAAGCCAGAGCAATAAATGCCTTAATAGTTAATTATCGATTTTCCAATACTCGGAGCTACGTTTTATTTTATCTCCTTTTTCGCGGTTATATCGTAAATCTAAGCAAATCTTGAAACAAGACAATTTATTGTCGTTTCTTTCCACTTTTTTTTTTTTCTTTTAGCAGAATCACAACTTGCAGAGATCGTTTCTTTTTCACAAACATCTATTTTCTCATTTCTGATTAAGTCGCCTTCTATAATAAAAATAAAAGAAATAAACAAATAAATAAATAATACATAAAATAATATATTTAAAAAAATAAAAATAAACTATTTAGTTTATTTTTACTTTATTTTTTATATCATTTTTTATATTATTTATTTATTTGTTTTATAATATAATTTTTTTTATAAAAATTTTTTATTTTATTTTAAATAAATAAAATAAATAAAATAATAAAAAATATATATTTCAAATTATACAAAAAGTATAATATTAAACTTAACTTTTTTTTTTGCTCTAAAGACATACTTTTATTTCTAAAAGGAGAAAGTATACAGAGCGAAAATATATCAATTCCAAATAATTGTTGATTAAAATGAGGAAATCGAATTCTGAGCTTAGAACTTGGTTTGAATACCCTTAAGAGTTTCCGATTCGCAACAAAAGAGATTTACATTCATTCTCTCTCTCTATCTAGATGGAACGCAAATTAAATTGACGTGCGACTGATTGAAGTATAAATAAATTGATTCAAATTATTTTCCAAATGCACCTGACCAGCAGGATAGCAAGAGAATTAAACATTATTTAATTATCACTGCAAATCGAACAATTGCCCGCTTCTCAATTTCCGAGTTTACTTTTTAATGTTTTTTTTACATCGGGAATAAATATTATTTTCCTAAATTCCCATGAAAAAAATTATTATACCGAAAAATTAAAAAATTATTTTTAATATGGATATTTTTCTATTAAAGAATCTATTTTTAAAGGTAAAACTGGAAATATTTATCATTAAATATATTTTTTTATCCTACTGTTCCAATTTTTAGAAAAAAAAAAAATTTACCCTGACCAGGATTCGAACCACAAGTCTTCAGTTTTCCCAAGTCATGAAAATTAAAAGTGGGAAGTCATAGTTCGATCCCAGGCCGGGTTAAAATTTTTTTTCCATTTTTTCTAAAAATTCAAAGAGTAGGATAAATAATAATTGATAAAATTGTAAATTAATAATATATAATAAATATTATTAGGCCAATATCAGATTAAATAAATAACAAATATTTTTTTTACATCTTAAATAAATATTTAAAAACAGAAACATGTTTTCCACATGGAAATAAAGTTAATAATAAAATCTCCTGGTGCAATCTCGATGCAAGAGTGATCAACAACAAAAAGGCAAAGTAATTTCGCATGTCACTTTTCTTGTGAAATTTTTTTCCGCGCTAGCGTTGAATGAACCCGCCAGAAGGCGAAACGCCAGTATAGAATTATACACTGCGCTTGTATACTGCTGCAGATTTTGTAGAAGATTTACGTTTACGTAAACTTGCGTGGAAAACATCTTCTCTCATGTGTGGTAGTGTTATGTACTCCACAAAACATGATTTTAACTCAATATAACATACGTGAGAGGGAATATATTACGTGCGGTTTCGGAAAATGCACTTGAGTGCCCCCTCCCCCCCTCTAAGTGGCTAGATCGTGCCACGTCGTCGCCTAACATTTATTCTTGGATATAAAGCCAAGATGGTATTCATGCGGTTAAATGAATAAAAATGACCACCAAATACGAAAAAGACACGTGCAAGACTTTTTTTTAATAATTTTATTGAACCGTAAAAAGAGACGAAAATTTTAATTTTCATTTTTTTACGTGGACTGAAAGTAGACAAAAATTAATTTAGTACCTATTTTTTTGTTTGAAAAAAGGAGCAACAGTTTCGGAGATATCGGCATTTGAATTTTAGAAATGCAATTCCTGTGCATCAAGGGTTCGAATCCCGCCTCGGCAATTTTTTTTTCTTTTTTTTTCTACTCTTATTAACCGGGATATTGTATTTCTGTAATAAAAATTACCCAAAATAGTGTTAAGTATGAAAAAAGGTGTAATTTAATTATGTGAGGATAATACGAAAAAATCGATGAAAGATGTAATTTTTTTTTTGTAAATCTGTTTGGTAGTTTCTGAGATATTTTGAAATTTCACTTCTGCTAGATATTTAGAGTGCAGAAACTGGCGAAGTGTATCGAGGGTTCGAATCTCGCCTGAGAAACTTTTTTTAAATTTTATTTTCAACGTTTTGTTAATTAT
This sequence comes from Synergus itoensis, assembly GCA_904066005.1. Taxonomy (NCBI): domain Eukaryota; kingdom Metazoa; phylum Arthropoda; class Insecta; order Hymenoptera; family Cynipidae; genus Synergus; species Synergus itoensis. The sequence continues at coordinate 134,871 of CAJFCP010000551.1, read as the reverse complement.
ATTCAATTCTGCACTACTGAAATTAGTATAAACAAATTCGAATTTTGTAAATACGTTTTGATTTCTTTTTCCTCAGTCAGGAAGAAATTCAGTCATTGCGGATAAAATTAATTTTTACCAACGATAAACCAATTCCAGGGAAGATTTTTTTTATGGATTTTCCCGAAGGCATGTTTATTAGTTGGAAAGAATCAAAGAAAAGAATATTTCATTCATATTCTTTTGATATTCTCTTTGAATTTGCTACGTTAGTAATTTTGCAAGCTTTGTGCAATTTATCTTTAACGTACAAAGACCCAATTCAACGTTTCAGAGCGATGGAATTAAAAAGGAGAGAATTTTATTGGCTCGCATTCTTCACTGGAGTATTAGAAAATATTTAATATTTAATTTAATGTTGATTCAGTATTTAGTAAATAAAATATTAATTTAATATTTAATAATATTTTTAAATAATATGGAAGCTAAACAGAACAGATACTAATTTTTTAATTTTCTAGAACTTTTTTTAGTTTCCTAGAATTCAGTGGAATTCAGAGAAATTCTGTCTAAATAATTTGAACTTTGGCATTCGTTGAATTAGTCAGATTTCACTGCAATTTATAGGAATTCATTTTCAATTCTCTGGTATTTATTGGAATTTCTTTAAATTTCACGGGAATTCCTTGGAATTCACAGAAATTCACTATAATTCATTTAAATTCATTAAATTTCGTCGGATTTTACTAAAATTCGTAGAGATTCATAGGAATTCATTCTACATTCTCTGGAATTTATTGTAATTCTCTGGAATTCATTGGAATTCGTATAATTCGTAGGAATTCGTATAATTCGTAGGAATCTATTTTCAATTCTTTAGTATTAGTTGGAATTTCTTTAAAATTACGGGAATTCATTGGAATTAACAGAAATTCATAGAAATTCATTGGAATTCATGGGAATTCATTCTTAATTCTCTGGAATTCCTTGTAATTCTTTCGTATTCATTGAAATTTCGTTAAGTTTACAAAAATTTATTAGAATTCATTGGAATTTCCAGAAATTCTCTAAAATTAATTTAAATTCATTGGTGTTCATTGGATCCCACTGAAATTCGTAGGAATTCATAGGAATTCATTTATAAATCTCTGGTATTGATTGGGATTTCTTTGAATTCATGGAAATTAATTGGAATTCACCGAAATTCAATATAATTCATTTAAATTCACTGGAATTCGTCGTATTTTACTAAAATTCGTAAAAATTCATAGGAATTCATTCTACATTCTCTAGAATTTATTAGAATTTTCAGATATTCATTGGAATTTACTGAAATTCATTGGCATTCATCCAATTTCATTGAAATTCGTAGGAATTCATTCTTAATTCTCTCGAATTCCTTTTAATTCTCTGATATTCATTGGAATTTCGTTCAATTTACGCAAATTCATTAGAATTAATTGGAATTATGAGAAATTCTTTATTATTAATTGAAATTCATTGAAATTCGTGGAATTTCACTAAAATTCGTATGAAATCATAGGAATTTATTTTGAATTATCTGGAATTTATTGGAGTTCCTAAAAATTCATTGGAATTTATAAAAATTCTCTAGAATTAATTTAAATTTATTGAAATTCGTCGAATTCGTAGGATTTCACTAAAATTCGTATGAATTCGTAGAAATTGATTCTGAATATTCTTCTATTTATTGTAATTTCTTTAAAATCATTGAAATTAACTGGAATTCACTGGAATTCGCAGAAATTCTCTGTAAATAATTTAAATTCATTGGAATTCGTAGAAATTCGTTCGATTTAATTGAAATTCATAGAAATTCATAGATATTCATTATGAATTCTCTGAAATTTATTGGAATCCTGAGAGATTCATTATAATTTACTAGAATTCTTTGGAATTCGTCTAAATCGTCGAATTTCATTGAAATTCCTATGAATTAATTAATTTAATAATTCATTTAATTAATTAATTCTGAATTCTCTGGAATTCATTGTAATTATCTGTCGAAAAAATATCTACTCGAATATTCAATTATTCGTTGAGTAAAATGGAGAGAATAAGTTTTTATTTTCCTCTGGGAGTTGAATAACCTTGATTATCAATTTTAATATTAATTTAAATTTAAAATTCATAATATCGCTCTTTTAACAAATTCCTCGGATTCTTATCTCATGGATTGAGGTTGGAAAGAGGGGCTTTGTGAAAAGACGATTGAATAATCGGAGATATTCCGAACAGCGTCGTCCCCATTGAGAACGTGACCTAGGTTCACAGAAGCCAGAGAGAAGGCGTCATTCAGTCAAGTTGATCGAGTGATCGAAGTTGGAGAAGAAATCAGATTAAAGTGGCCCGTTAACTGGGAAATCCCCACTCCCAAGATTACTCGACTCTCGCAATTTTAATAACTAACAAAATTCCACCTAACTCTCATTATGAACGTTCCAGAAAGGCTTTTTTTAATTTCATCATCCCTCGCTATGAACTTTGTAAAAATAAAGCTTACAATATTTAAAATGTGAGAAAAATGGTGCAGAGGATAAAAAGCAGCGCGATTTAAATTTATCTCCATTGGACTCAAAGTGAAAAAGGAAAAAAAGTGCGCGAAAGTGTTTTGAACTTTTTTGGTGGTGGGAGAAAAAATCATTTTGGAAAATGAATTTTTCAAACTTCTCGAATTTTTCGATGCCATTTGATGACGGGGACCCGGGCATCCCATGGGCGGAATATGGACCAGTACTCTTCATCTATTCACTCACCTTCTTGCTGGGATTTGTCGGTAAATATAAATATTTTAAAAAAAAATTAAGTCTACTTTGGAATGAAAGTAGATAAAAATTTATTAAGTACGTATTTTTTTATTTGAGGAACAGACCGATAGTTCCGGAGATATCGAGTATTGAATATAGAGGAGGCTGCGTTGCAAGAATTTGCGATGTCCTGTATCGAGGGTTCGAGTCCCGGTGGATTTCCTCTTTTTTTTTTCTTTTTTTTTTAAATTCATTTAATACATATCCATCTTAGACCAAGTTCCGATAAATTCTACTCCGATAAATTGATCAAATCATTTTTTTATAATTTGAAAATTGGTTTAAATGTGTTTTTTTTTTTCTTTATTTTTAGGTTTTTTATTCTAGCGAATTTAATATCATTTTGTCATTGCGCTCGTCTTAATTGCGTTTATAAGCTTAGTTGAAAATTCTCCGCTGTTCTGTACAGTGTACAGTCGATCGATTGAACTACTACAGCGACAAACTTGTAAGGAATTCCATGACGACGCTAATCTATGTTATCGTCTTTTTTTTCTTCACTTCCGTAATTTAAATTTACCGCCGGAAATCTGGCCCCTGGTGACGCTATCCCCCCTCCCACGGAAAGAGGATTCGCTTTCTAACGAAAATCGATGCTGTTATTTATGCACCAGAGAATAATGCATGTTCTCACACGGGAATATTCAAAAGCATTCTTGTCGTGTATATGTAAATGGAGCAGAAAAGAGATAACCTTATTTTTAATTTGCTGCAGGGATACAGAAATTAGGTTATGTTACCGACTGCCGGTAATGAGTTACCGACTAGGGAAACGAATTGGATATAATCTAATTCAATCGGAATTACATTTTTGACGGTAATTTGTAGAATTGAAAAGTAAAGTACATTCTTATTTTTTATTTGAAATTCTGAAGTTGTTAGCAGAATATTTTCATGCACGATACAGTCACCATTTTTCTATCAAATGGCTGAGAGCCGGAGGCGATGTACAATTTAAACTGCTTTTGAGGACGAAAGTTTGCTTTGGGGTAAAAGTAGCGCTGTTTTGTGCATTGTAAGCTGAATGTTATCGCGAATGTTTTGTAAAGTTTGTAAGGATCAGTGAGTTGAGAAAAGCCGATAGTTTCTGCGGCAAATATTGAACTCAAGACGATTTAAAATATTTATCTGCAATATATTTGGGTTAAAATTTATTTGGGTTTAAATTCTAGCTTCAAAATACAATTTACTCATTTTATTCATTGCAGTCAATCAATTTAATGAGTGAGATAGATTCATAACAGTTAATTAGTATTAAAAAATTGCTTTTTAACATTACTAAAATTTAAGAAAAAACTTTCGCTCTGTAGACGGATGCGTTTTTTAAAAATGGACGTGCCTGCAGAGCGAAAAAATATTTAGTTTCAATAGTTTTTGCTTAAGACGAATAAATCTAACATAAAAATTCAATCGTCACAGTTTACACAAAAAGTATTAAGATTATTAATTTTTTCGCTCTGTATGCATATTTGTAATTAAAAAATAAGTAGCTCTACAGAGCAAAAAAATATCTAGTTATAATATTTATTTAGTAAAATGAAGAATTCAATTATGGAGAAATTAATTATTTAAAATTTTACAGGAAACGTTGTCATTATCGCTTCGACGCTTTGCCCAAGACTGCGACCATTGCCATCAACACCCACGAACGTTTTCCTTGGTGGACTCGCCACCGCTGACCTTTTACTCATTATATTCTGCATACCAGTAAAGGTAAGACTACCTCTTTTTATCAAAAAAAAAAAAAAAAAAGAATTAAGTAGCTATCAATAAAAATTTCTCGGGTAAATATTATTTTTCTTCTTTTTTGTTTGTTTGTAAATTACGTAAGTATTTATCCCAGTATCATAAACTCTAGAGAAATGTAATTTATGCATTTTATTCTGCAGTCGATTTGTAATGTTTGATTAAGAAATTCAAACACATCTAGTTCATTAACTTGACAAGGAGAGAAGGCGAGTCAATATTTAAAGCTTTATTGCCAATATTTGGAGAGCCTAATTATTAATATAAACATTAGAATCGCTGTTATAAAAGTAATAATAATATTATTACAGTAT
>CAJFCP010000551.1:116847-129994 GCA_904066005.1 Synergus itoensis | reverse complement strand
TAATAATAATAATAATAATAATAATAATAATAATAATAATAATAATAATATAATAATAATAATAATAATAATCTCGATTCCCGGTCGACTTTCATTTTTTTTTTCTTTTTCTTAGTTCATTTAATATATATCCTTCACCTTCAGACCTAATTCCGATAGATTAAAATGAATTGAGCCAATTTCTATAATTAAAAAAAAATTTAAGTCTACTGAATGAAAGTATTTGATAAACAGTCAAATAGTTCCGGAGATATCGAGCATTGAATATAGAGGAGGCTGCGTTGCAAGAATTTGCGATGTCCTGTATCGAGGGTTCGATTCCCGGTCGATTTCCCTTTTTTTTTTAATTTTGATAAATATTTACATTAGAATCGCTGTTACAAGGTATTGACAATCTTTAAATCAATTTAACGAGAGAGATAAAATTATAATAGGGAAGTACTACTGAAAAATTAACTTTTAACAATGTTTTTTTTATTTATTGTTTTTTTATTAATTTTTTTCTTGAAAAATTTTTTTAAATTGGAAATTTATCACTAATTGCTTTGTTCTGAAGGATTCAGATCAGGAACACGTAAAACAATAAACTAATTTTATTTAGCTGATGGAGATGCTCAAGTTTGGCGTAAATCTGCCCTTTAAAGCGGGATTAACAAATGTATTGACGGGCGTCGCGGTTCAGATTTACTCTGAAGATAGACCTCGGGTGTAAAAGTAGAAACTAAAACAGCTTCATGTAAACAAAGCGAAATTCGTAATCTGTTGAAGCTTATGAGTTTGTAAATACTTCTTGTAACCAGATGAGGATTAACTTTAGAAGAGAGTAGATGTAAATTGTCAATGTAGATTTTAAATTTAAAAGTAGATTATAAATTGTAAATTTCAATTGTAAAAGTAGATGTAAATTGTAAGTATAAATTGTACATATAAATTTGAGATAATGAATTGAAAATTACAGATTTTACCTTGTCGGTGTAAACAGTACATTGATGTAAATTATAGTTATAAATAGTAGATTGTAGATGTAAATTGTAAATTTAAATTGTAGATTATAAATTGGAAATTATAGATGCAAATTTTAGATAGTAAATTTAAAACCATATATTTTACGCTGTAGGTGTAAAGTTTAGATGTAAATTGTAGGTGTAAATTATAGATGTAAATGTAGATTGTGCAATGTAGATGTAAATTGCAGATGTAAACTGTAAATTTAAATTGCAGATTATAAATTTTAGATGTAAATTTTAGATGTAAATTATAGATGTAAATCGTAAAAGTAAATTGTGGATTGTAAATTTTAAATTATAGATGTAAAATGCAGATGTGACTTGTAGATTGCTGACTAATTATAACGGTTTTGAATTATCACTTATAATAATTAAAAAGCGCTTTAATATGCATCCTTCATTCAATCTGGTCCCAAACAATCTCTGTTTTATCCCACAATAAACAATTACTATTTCTAGCCACAAAACAGCCTTCATTGATGGTGAATTGTCTTTATTCGAGGACACTACAGCTTCGTTCATCTCTGTACAATTTTCAATTAACGTTTGATCTCGTGAGTTTAGATTCGTACGGCCGGAGAGAATGACATAATCTATACGATATTGATATATTGCTTTTATGTCCTGATCACTACGTATCCGTGTGTGTGGGCAGAATCTCGTTATGACGTTTTTTTCCCTTTCCCTTGTTTCACCATATTGACATTTAATGCTGGGAAAAAATGTAACAGATATATGTAACAGATGTGGTATATTTAATATCAAAAATACATTTATCATATCAGTTTCTGACAAGTTGGCAACATTGTATATAGATTATTGTAAATCCGAAATTTTGATATTGTAATCTACAATTTACAATCAACTATTTACATATGCAATTTACATCTGTAATTTAAATATGCTTAAAGGAGTTTAATTATCTTTTATTAAAAGGTATATTATACCAGGACAGTGCGCTAGAGCCTTATGAGTATTTCAAGCCGAAGCAGGGTTTTTTAGGACTTATAGACAGGAAGGAAACGAGAGATAAAATGTGATTGGTCGGGGGCTCAGTGGAGGGAGGAAGGCCGCGAGTTTATAAGCGGAGGCATGAGACCGACGAGCGGCAGTCTAACGAACACGGTGGGAGTCTTTATGACCGTGAACTGGTGGTCGGCGTGGAGGGAGAAGACGGCGAGTATATAAGCGGGTGCTCGGGGCCCGAGAGCGTCATTCTCTTCGTAGTCGCGGCGGGGATCAGATCGTGGCGGTTTTATTTAACAAAATGCCCATTTAAAATTGTAATCTATAATTTTCAATTAACGTTTGATCTCCTGAGTTTAGGTTCGTACGGGAGGAGAGAATGACATAATCTATAGGATATTGATACTTTGCTTGTACGTTCTGATCACAAGGGTCCATGTGTGTGGTCAGAATCTCGTTATGTCTTCTCTTTCCCTTGTCTCTCCATATTGACATTTAATATTGGGAAAACATGTAACAGATGTGGTATATTTAATATCAAAGACACATTTATCATATCAGATTCTAGCAAGTTGGCAACATTGTATATTAAATCTACAATTTACATCCACAGTATGAAATATGTATTTTTCAAATTACGACCTACAATTTAAAATTTTCAAATAATACAATCCTGGAAGTTACACTATTTTAAATTTAAGTTTATAATCTAGACTGTTAGAAATTGAAATAGGTACAAATTTTAAAAGAAACCTGCTCAAAGAGTTTTTATAAATTTTCACAAGAGAGATTCTCGAGTTGGTATGTACATATTAAATTTTTATTCCCAACATTCCTCGCTACCGAGAGTCCCTTGTATACAAGACGAAAGCTACAATTAAAGGGGAAGCTTATGGAGCTTTATCACAGATCTCGAGGGTGTTCTTTTCACGCTTAGTGCCCTCCTTTAGTGATGCGGGGTTGTCGTCTTTTTCTGAAATTCATGTCATCTTTCTAACGCCCTAGTTTATGAAGAATCTACGAAAAAGGTGTCCAAGTTTCACTTCAACTTAACTAAAGTAACTAGAAAGTTTACATTGGTAACTAAGTAGTTTACAATAGTTAGTTACGAAAGTTTACGTGAGTAACTTAATACGTTTACATATGTATTTTAACAAGTTTACATATGTAACTCAGTGAGTTTACATGAGTAACATAACAAATAATATCTTAGTAACTAGTAAGTTTACATAAGTAACTTAATAAATTTACACGAGTAACTTAATAAATAGTAGGTTTACTTGTATTACTTGTTTAGTACTTGTATAACCAACAAGTTTACAATAGTTACTTACAAAGTTTAAACGAGTAACACAATACGTTTACATATCTAATTTAATGAGTTTAAATATATAACTAAGTGCGTTAACACGGGAAATTTAGCAAATCGTATCTTATTAAGCAGTAAGTTTACATGAATAACTTAATAAGTTTACATAAGACGCTTAACGAGTAACTTAGCACGTAGTAAAATATACAGAGTAAGTTTAAAGAGTATGTGGTAAGTTTAAACGAGTTGAATAATAAATTTACACGAGTAACTTAGTAAATATACATGAGTAAATTAGTAAATTTGCCCGAGTAACTTAGTGAGTTAGCATGAGTCACTCAGTAAGTTAACAAGGCTGACTTAATAAGTTTAAATTTAAAAATTTTTACTCTAAAAGTAACATAAAAAGTTTACATGAGTAACTTAGTGAATAACTTTGCCATTAGTAATAAATAAGTAGTTGTTTACATTAGTATCATAGTAAATGGCAAGTTAAGTTTAAACGAGTTGAATAATAAATTTACACGAGTAATTTAGTAAATATACATGAATAAATTAGTGAATTTTCCCGAGTAATTTAGTAAGTTTACATGAGTCACTCAGTAAGTTAACAAGGCTGACTTGATAAGTTTAAATTGATAAATTTTTACCCTACAAGTAACGTAAAAAAATTTACATGAGTAACTTAGTGAATAACTTTGTCATTAGTAACAAATAAGTGGTTGTTTACATTAGTAACATAGTAAATGGCAAGTTTACACGAATTATTTAATAAACTTACATGAGTAACTTAGTAAATTTACACGAGTAACCTAGTAAATTTACTTGAGTAATTTCGTAAATTTACATGGGTAACCTTAGTAATAAGTTTACACGAGTAACTTAGTGAGTAACTTTGCAATTAATAACAAATAATTAGTACATTTACACTGGTAAGTTAGTAACTAGTAAGTTTACACTAGTAAACAGTTTATTATTCTTATTTACTGTTTGTAATAGTTTCAATTGCGATTTGATTACTTTACTAATTGAACTAAATCCGCTTTATGATGAACGTGGCGAATAGTGTCGATATTCATCATGAATTCCGGGTACTTGGCATTGGTGACATTTGGCTAAACTGTTGAAGGTGGAGAGCTTTGATATGCTAGAACCTCGGCTTGAATATTGACGCCATTCAAGAGGACAATTTGTAGCCTGCAGAAGCTATATACTTCTACTTCGTGGACACGTGAATGGGGTACTTTAATACCCCAAGCGCATACGAGATACAATTATCGCAATTGAGTTGAATTACCACACGATATTCAAAGTCTGCTCAGAACAATTTGATCAATAATTTTATGACGCAAAATTCGTTTACAAGGCATCTAATACACTCTTGGTCGTTGCATAAGAAAGATGGCGAAATTATATTCTAAATTAATACCTTTCCATAAAACACTCTATTTTTAAAATAAAAATTGCCTGGGAACTTTTCCAGAAAGGCCAAGGGGACAATTATTTAATATTATGAGGAAAATTTCTCGGAGAATGATCATAAATTTTCTGCAAAAATTAAGCGTGAGACGCAGTTCTAATCTCAAAATTAAGTCTCCTCATTTTATTCAATGAGCATTAGAAGAAGATATTTTTAAGCTCTGTAGGCGTATTCTATTTCGAAATATAAGTGTGTATACAGAGCGAAAAAATGTCTAGTCTTAAGTCTTTTTCTGTAAAACGGGGAATGCGAAATTTAATCTTAATCGTTTCACTTTTCGCAAAAAGTATTGAGCATAGAAATTTTTTCGCTCTATACACATATTTATATGTGAAAAATAAGTAGCTCTAAAGAGAGAAAAAACATTTAGGTATAATATTTTTCAAGTAAAATGGAGAAATCGAATTGATGTTTGAATTTGGACCCAAGACTTTTACTGATAGTATAATTTCAATTTTAGAGCGAAACGTAAAGTTGTTATCTCTACTAAGCGTCAGATAACGATACTAATTCATTTATAAAGTATGGTTATTTTGAGGTTATAACGGTTGTAAACTCAAAATTGAGTAGTTGTTTTCTCGCGATTATGGCCCTTTTGAAGGCAAAGTTTACCAAGCTGATGTGGCGGGTTTTCCTCTTATCTGGCTGAATGGGTGGTTTCGTAGTAAAAGAGAGATGAGACAATAATAGAGTACGCGCCGTGAAACTGACGGTGGTTCACTAAAGTTAGAGCCTGACGAGCTTCGACCTCGTTTCATTGCAGCTCTCATACAATCTGGGCACGAGGAACCTTCACATTCTGATAATAGGTGATACAAATTAGTGCTAAATAGTTAAATGTTCTTAGCTTCTCATCTCTTCGAAATATCAAATGTTGCACTACCTTTGGTCCTTATATTAAAAAAAAAATATTAAATTCTATTAATTTTCCTCTTCAACATTCAAAAAATAACAAAACATGGATTGAAAATGTTTTTAATCAGGTTGGAGTAGATGAAAAAGTTTCTGACTGACGACAAGGGTATCCAGGGTTCGAATCCCCGCGAGAAGAACTTTTTTTCAATTTTTTTCTCAAGTTTTGCTTCAATAGTAAATTATAAACTAAAATAAAACTATTGTAAAAAGTTTTTAAATAAATTGTGGCAATTTAATTTTTATAGAAATTTAATTTTAATAGAAAGTATTAATATTTTTTAATATAGAATAATCGGTAAGAGACTAATTATTCTTCTTAAGGAACTAGAGAGCCCACAAACAATTTTTAATTTAAAAAGCTTATTGCCTTTGTTATGGAAACTTATTATACAAACATCGAAAATCCCGAGACATTTCCGAGAAGGGAGCTCCGGTCCCTGAAGCACACGGGTCTTGTAAACTTCCAACGTCCGGTATGTTGGGATTCAAACTCCTGTAGGAACTTTAATACTTAGCTCCCTACATCTTACTTTCTCTAGAATAAGCGAACAATTCACTCGACAATTTTACTTTACGAATCTCTTGTTCCAAACATTCCAAAATAGGAGTGCTATTTCTTTTCAGGTCTTGAAAAAGAATTTTCCAACTAAATTCCGAAGGCGGCAAGAGAAGTTATCAAAAGTTTACATTTTCAATTTTTATCGCGGATTACTTAAGATTAGATGACTTCTATTAAAATATTTTTCATTAAATATGATGACAGGAGGTGTCCTGATTATTTTGAGCCAAAGCGCGTTTTTCTAGGTGTAATAGGAAGGCTGTAAAGTGCTCGAGAAAGTCGATTGGTGGGTCCGCGGAGTGGGGGGTGCAGTGGTGGGGACAGCGAGTATATAAGCGGACGCTCAGGGCCCGAGAACGTCAGTCTCTTTGCCAACACGGCGGGAGTTAAGTCGTAGTTCTTTACTTTTAGAAAAGACCCATCTTATCTTTTTCTATACTTTATCATTACTCTCAATTTTTGCCATTTACGATCGTCATTAAAATCGTGTATTAAAAAAAGTTCGCTTCATCATGACGTTAAAAAAATGGTAGACATTGTCGCCTGGAAGGTCAAATTAAAATGATTCTTTTAACTAGTTTCCTCGTCGCTTCACGAAAAAAGTTCGGGAAGAAATATATACAATTTTTAGCAGCTTGAAGTCTCCTGGAAGCTTGCCAGTTATTCTTTGCAAACATATTTTCCCTCCTGAATAGTGGATGGCTTGTCAGATTTTATTTCGAGAAACATTGTCACTTTAGGGTATGAATAAATTCCGCAAGATAGCAATTTAAAAGCAACGTTTCAGGTTCTAGAATTTTGAGTGTTTTATTTATTTTTGCTCGGAAGCTGTTTTCTCTTAAATATTCTCTATTGTTAGGGCTGCTTTCTATTTAAATCACCTCGCTCAGAAGAATTATTTTCCACACCATGTGTCATTCGTGAAAATAAAATGCATCTTTGTGGCGTCTTGCGAGTTTATTTAAGCTGTAGATCAAGCTTAGAAATCCGCTCGTTATGGTAACTCTAATCTTTATGACTGAAAATTCTCCTAGGAAAAGGACAATTTATTGTTCTGGCACCTTGAGATTCATTTTAAATTTTAAAGCATGCAGATGTGTTAGATAAAGTTATAAAAATATATAGACAATTATGAGGGTGATAAATTTAAGCTTTATCCATACTTTGCATTTCTGAACAAAAGTTTACACAAGCGCAGCTCATTTTACTTTATGGGACAAGGTTTACGAGGCAGCCAGAAATGATCGATCTAATGTCTGCCGCTTTTCATAGTCAAAAAAATTTCATCATCTTTTATTCCCTTCATTTGCTGGTTCGAATTTTCGCTCGACTCTTGTAGTTCCGGTAGGACATTAGTATATTACTCAGTGTATACGTCGCCTGCAGTGTAACGTTGCCGTCGACCTGAAATTGAAGCTATTCGTAACTGGGCGGATGCATGTACCCTACCTCAGAACAAACGCTTTGAATTATTATACAAGCTTCCCCCTGCCGCTCGACTATTGCTTGAGACGTAAATTATCCGGAAAGCCCGATGAGTCTTCGAAGAAAGAGCCGATAATGTATAGAAAATGTAAAAATAATAATAATATTGGGAAATATGCTTGAAGGAGTTTAATTATTTTTTATTAAAAAGTATATTATACCAGGAGAATGCGCTAGAGTCTTTTAAGTATTTTAAACCAAAGCATGATTTTTTATGACTTATAGGAAGGAAGGAAACGAGGGATAAAATATGATTGGTTGGGGACGTAGTAGAGGGGGAAGATCGCGAGTATATAAGCGGAGGCATGGGACCAGCGAGCGGCAGTCACGGTGGGAGTCTGTAGGACCGTGAACTGGTGGTCGGAGTGGAGGGAGAAGACGGCGAGTATATAAGCGGGCGCTCGGGGCCCGAGAGCGTCATTCTGTTCGCAGACTTGGCGGGGGTCAGATCGTGAGTGTTTTCTTTGAGAAAATGCATATTTAAAACGATGTAATATCTCGAGAAGATGAAAATAAAACGAATTGCACAACAGTAAGATGATTAAGTTTTTTCCAATAAGCTCAAAGGAAATTTGAGTCTTTGTGCTTTCCTCGGCGAAGCAGATTGGATTATCATTTTCTCCGACCAGTGCAAAAGAATTGGCCTGAGGTGCTTTGAAATTTCAATATGACGGGTGAATTTCTGTTGTAGATTATATAACTAGTAGAGCAAACTGCTTTCGTTAAATATTATGCCATAATATCGACAAATCTGCAATTAGCCGGCGGGGTTTATGTTTCTGTGACCTTTCAGATGCATTAGTTTCGAAAGGAAGCTCTCGAGATTCCCTTCGAGACCTGCAAACAGACGTAAATCAACTGGTCGTGTTCGCACCAGAAGAAGATGGAAATGCACGCGAAAATCGATGCATTAGCTTGCTGCGCTCCACGCGAGACCATTAAAACCTTCTGCCGGTTTCATCGAGACATTCGTCATCCGGAAATCCTCTGTTATATCTCGCTTAATTCAAAACTGCTAGCTATATCTAAATGGATCGCTCTCGATGCGTTGGAGGGCATCCTGGCTCTATTTTTTGATTAATAACTTCCGATATTCCATAATCTTGCGTATAAATAATTCTTCCGTATTAGCAGGCGGTCGAATGATAATCCGATATGTAATTGCTAAACTCTTTCCAAGCATAAATTTGCCAATTTATTAGCGAGAATAAATAATTTAAAGCATCCAAAATTAGAACGGTTTCTCGTTAAGCTGATAGATACAATTTCTTAAACTAATCTCTTAAAACTTGATAACTTCATGTTTTCTTAATTTGTAAAAGTTAGAACAGTTTGACCCAAAAAATAATTTTGATGTAGATTGGAAGCGCAAAAGTCTCCTGAATGTTTTAAGCCAAAATGTGTCCTAGCTGGAAAAGGAAGACTGTAAAGTCTTCCTAAGTCGCTTGTGGGTCTGCAGAGAGGGGAGGGGGGCGAGAATATAAGCGGAGACTCAGATTGGTGAGCGCCAGTCTTTTCGGAGGCGAGAGGGGAATCGCATCGCTGATGAATTTTATTGGGCCAGTGGAATTGTGAAGATATGGTGAGAGAAATTTCAGAAGCACTTTTTGGCCTTATAATATGACGTAGAAAATTTTGCTTTGATCATACCAAACACCGGGTATTTTTCTTGGGTAAGGTAGCACATAGTTCTTACGATATTTGCCGAATTTTCACTTGATTAATTGCAACCTGAATCTGAAACCAATAACCCTAATGTTCGACCTTCTAAGTCCACCAGTCGATGAGTGTACGAGTGGCTACCTGACATCCTTCAAAATCGCTCCCGATAGGACGTTTAATGGATGTCCGGTTGATATTAACTCTGATGATTAATGGGTTGGGTGAGACCAGACAACCATGTCATCGATCAGCGAATTCGTCTGAGGACAAGAGATAATCGCCTAAAAACGCACATCTCGTAAAAGAAAGTAAAACACTCTCCACATAGGAAAATTAATGATGTTTGGTTTAAATGTTGATCTTAAATTTAAACGTTTCATCTACTTCAATAAGTATAGAAACTTGATATTTTTCGCTGTGTAGGTTTACTATTTTTTGAATTTGAAATGCGGCTACACGGCGAGAAAAATGGTTAGTTTTAATCTTTTTTCCGTATATTATACCAGGACAGTGCGCTAGAGCCTTATGAGTATTTCAAGCCGAAGCAGGGTTTTTTAGGACTTATAGACAGGAAGGAAACGAGAGATAAAATGTGATTGGTCGGGGGCTCAGTGGAGGGAGGAAGGTCGCGTGTATATAAGCGGAGGCATGAGACCGGCGAGCGGCAGTCTAACGAACACGGTGGGAGTCCGTAGGATCGTGAACTGGCGGTCGGAGTGGGGGGAGAAGATGGCGAGTATATAAGCGGACGCTTGGGGCCTGAGAGCGTCATTCTCTTCGTAGACGCGGCGGGAGTCAGATCGTGGCTCCTAATCAGTCGTTTCACTTTACATCCTGAGTATTTAAGTTAGACACTTTTTGACTCTGTATGCATAATTCTTTTTACAAAATAAATAAAATAGTTCTAGTAAATAAGAAAGCGAAAATAGTTCTGCTTATAATATTTGTTAATTAAAATAAAGAGGGTGAATTTAGGAATACAATTAGTGTTTGCCGTCTTGTTTAAAAACATGAGGGTTGACACATTTCAGGTTGACGAATACGGGCTTTAAATTCACACATTAAGTTTGAAATGAGGGGATTTAGAACGAAATGAGCTTGACTTTTCCACTCAGAAGTGTGAAGTAGCGATTACAGAAATGAGTTTCTCATTTTCGCGTAACGCGGCAGAAGTGAAACCCATTTCTAGAGGGATGCGTTTAAGGATTCTCCATTCCCTCGATTATCGCCTGTCCTACGTGAGTTGAAATCGAGAAAAGTGGGCAGAAAACACGCATGGGAAAATTCCAAACACGTGTGCAATTCTGCAAAGTTGCCGGGCCATCGGTCGAACTCACTCGATAATTTCTGCAAATCGAACGATTATGCCGCTTTTTACACGATGCCGATAAAAGTTAGCCAATCGTTTTTTGGGAAAGGGTCGCCGTTCAGAGATCAGAGGATGAATACTAAGAACGACTCAAACTGCAAAAAATGGAAGGTTACATCGAGAGGAAGATAAACGAGACTGAAAAGATGTTGAAAAGTTTTATAATTAAACTTTTTATAGGATTGAATCGGGTTTAATAAAAATGGATAGACTTTCGAGTGGAGAGCATCGGGGCACTTGTTGCTGAATCAAATCGAGGAAAAGGAAACACGGCGATGGAAAAGCATACAAAACGATCTGGAGCTGTGCCAGAAATGTCTCGATACTTGTTGCTACAAGTAAACGTTGTAAAATAGATTTAATATTCAAAGGTCGAAGGAAAGATAAACTACTTTTTTTGTTTATAAAATATAGGGTGCAGAGAGATAATATTCGATAGTGATAAATCTAGATTTACAAATATTGATTGAAAAGTAACGTTTCAGCGGATTTTTTGGGTACGGATCGGATCCTTTGAGGTACCCATAAGGAACCCGGATTTAAAAGCAAAAGAAAAGTTTGGATCTGTAGGGGTCTTTAAAGAACCTGATGGGAACCCGAATTATAAGGGAGTCGGAAAGTTTTGGGTTCTTTTGGGTTCGTTTGGAACGAACCCTAACGAACTAAAGATTTTTGAGATACACAGTTCGATTCCGAACTCTTAAGAATCCCGAATTTAGGTCTGGAACTGTGACCTAAAGAGTAAAGCACCCAGATGGAACCCGAACCCTTAAAAAATACTTAGTTGGCCCAAATTTAAAGGAGCGCTTCGAAGATCCTTGGGAACGTCCTTAAGGGTCCACGCAGGATCTTTAAGGAACCCGAAGTAACCTTAAGGGTTCGGGATCCACTAGGGTTCGTTTGAATCGCACCCAAAGGAATTAAAAAATGTTTAGGAACGTTTAAGGAATTCGAATTCAATTTCCTTTAATATCAAAAGCGAATTTATTTCAAAAAATTTTCTTCCTGAGTGATTGATCAAGACAGGTATCTGTTTCAGGTAGAAGCTTCAAAGAAATATAGCGATGAGTTACGAGAGGATCGCATTACGTAACGGTATTTCAAGTTTCCGAGTCTGACAGATGCCTGTATAAATAACGTCCGCCAATAGGTTGGAGAATAAATTTAAAAAAAGATAAAAGTCACTTTATAGATGACATGAAGTCATTTTTCAATTCTGCACAACTACTCGGAGGTCTCTTCTAACGATATTTGAAAAAGGGAAGTTTAACTCTTGAGAGTAAGTGCGATTGAAGTGAGACATTTGTCGCTATATAACTTACGTAAAGGCGCCGCGTGTGCTTGCAATAATTCGTAATGGACTTTAAAACGGTTTTATTATCCAACGATATTGGAACAGGAAACTAATAGAAACGTATCGCTGAGAGATAATTCATTTAGCCTTTCCAATCGGTCAGTAACAAGAAGAACAAGATATAAAAAAATAGCACAAACTGGTAGCTATATTGGAGCAAATCGGGTTCCCTTAGGGTGCTGTTCCGATTCAAAAAATGTTTAATCTTCATGAATCAGGTTAAGATCAACTTATAAAAACTTGTACGTTCGCTTTTGAAGCTTTTAGGAACCCTTTGAATTCGGGTTCCTGTTGGGTGCCGTTCGGACACATACAATTTTTAATCTGCAAGGATTAAGACCGCACCCGAATTTATAAGAACTAGTATGGTCGATTTTGAAGCTTTTAGGAACCCCTTGAACTCGGGTTCCTGTAGGGTGCCTTTTGGGCCCAAACAATTTTAAAGTTTCAATTCCTGACCTGAAATTCTGCAAACTAGTATGGTCGATTTCAAATCCTTCAGGAACCATTTGAAATCGGGTTCCTTTAGGGTACTGTCCGGGTTCAAATAATTTAAAATTTTCAAGGATTAAGTCAGGATCAACTTATAAAGACTTGTATAGTCGCTTTCGAACCTCGGGTTCCTTTAAGGTGCCGTTCGAGCTCAAACAATTTTATATCTTTAAGGAACAAGTCCACCCCGATCTTATAAAAGCTATACTATGCTCGCCTTTGAACACTTTTGGAACCCTTTGAAATCGGGTTCTTGTAGGGTGCCATTCGGGTTCAAACAATTTTAAATTTTCAAGGATCAGGTAAAGATTAACTTATAAAAACTCGTATGGACGCTTTCGAACCTTTCAGGAACCCTTTGAACTCGGGTTCTTCTAGGGTACCGTAGGACTGTTTTTCGGATATAAAACAGATAAAATAAGGCAGAAATTCTAAGTAAAATGATAAAGCGGATTTTATTCTTGTCAGGTGCAAGAAATAATCTCGTTTATCCTTTTTAGCTCTTATCTTGAATGGCAAAAAATGATGTCGCACCATTGAGCCTGGAAG
>CAJFCP010000551.1:49225-111847 GCA_904066005.1 Synergus itoensis | reverse complement strand
AAGAGTTCGTGTCCGTGCTAAATTAGAAACCTTCTAAAATATATTTATCATGAAAAAAATCCGTTTAGCACGGAACAGAACCATTTGCGTTACCATCAGTCGGTAAATGTCGGTAATAAACTAATAATCTTTGATCTGCAGTCTTCTTGGCTATTTATATTTGAATTAACTTAAGACAATACTTTGTCGAACTGTGATATATTTATTGATGGAAATTCTATAATGAGGGACGTCACTCCGGCGTTTGACGTTTAATTATACTCCACGTTTGAAGGTGCTTCAAATTCTATTAAGTTTGCGATACATCTCCATATATCGCGTTACGCACGACCTATTATCCGCAAAGCTAAGCAGTTTCTATTCATTGCATGGCCTCGAAATCAGTTTCCACTAAAAGTCTCTGCAGATTTCTCTTCATATTCGTGCATGTGCATATTAGAATTTCTCATTAATTACTCTTCACGCTCAATATGCTTGGCAATGTACGCATTTACAAGCCTTGGTCTGAAATTCAACAAAATAAAACTCAAAATATTAAATGGGATGTTTTTTTTCATGTTTTCTTGTAATTTATTGAAAATGTTACATGTATGTTACATCTGTGTTACATCTGTGTTATATCAGTGTATTAAAAATATTAAATGGGATGTTTTTTCATGTTTTCTTGTAATTTTGAAAATGTTACATGTATGTTACATCTGTGTTACATCAGTGTTATATCAGCGTTACATAGTATTTAGATCCATGACATATCCTGATTTACTGTAGAATATAATACAAATAGTTGCATAAGTCATTAATATCAATAATCCAATTGTTATATAAACGTTACATGAATATTACATGAATGGTACATGATTGTTATATACTTTAAAAAAACCATATCATTTTTTAGACTCTTTAAACTACTTAGAATCATTAGTCAATCCTTATGTCATTTTTTACAATAGTTACATAAATGTTACATTTTGTAACGCAACATTTATATAACAATGTTAAATTTTTTTGATTATTTTTGTACTTAATTGTGAAAATCGTGGTTTCGGATGATAGAGTATAATTTTATTCATCTTTTTCTCTCAGTTCTCTGAAAACTGGAGAGGAATATTTAATGTACGGCACTTTCAAAAAAGAGTCAATTGGAATACAGATCTGAGCTTTATGATCCCTTTAGTGAGTCCTTCCACTTAATCAAAGGAGGAGATTAAAGACAAAAGGATCCTTGGATACAGATATCTACAAGAATGAATTTTACATGAATTTCGCGAGACCAAATTTCATCCCCAGGAATCTCTATAGAAAAAATTTACATTCTAAAGCCCTTGAGAATCCCGTGCAAGTTTACATTGATTTCCAATAAAAAGCATGCAAAAATTAATTCCATCGTCTCTCTGAATTTTTACTTCATTTTACAGCTCATTTGCTCTTTTCGGCGATTTATTGTTGTAGATTATGAAAATAAAAATTTTTTTAATCAAAGTTTTTAACTTCACATAACTGTTAAATAAATGTTATACAATGATTACGTAAATGATATATAACTTATATACAACTGTTATATAACTTTTATTCAGTTGGTATGTAACTGGTATGTAACTGTTATGTAACTCTTATGTAACTATATAACTATAACTCTTAAGTAAATTTATAAATTTTATACAACTGTTACATAAATATTACATAACTGCTATGTAACTGTTATAAATGTTACTTAACTGTTATATAACACTAGTTTTTTTCCAATTCTTAAAAAAAATTAAAATTATTTTTACAGAGTTTTATTCGTTTTAAATGTACTTCATATCATTTATTCTAAGGTTTTTTAATATTTCAAGCTTTTAGTAATAATTTTCTGTATAAAGATTTAAAATATAATATTTAATAATCCTTGCAGATGGTAACAAATGATATGCAATAAAAAGGGGTTGTTCCAATGGCTGTTTTTCCTGGGTATCACGTGTGTCTAAGAGAAAGTTACATCGACTGAAACGTAACGACGATAAAAGCTTTCAAAGTACTTTTTGTAGTTTAGTATCAATAAGACTGACATAAAGATGACGGAAGTTACTTTGAAAAATTCGGGACGACCCTAATAAAACTGGACAAAGCAATCCTGATTTCTAAGTTTGAACTTCTATAACTGGTCAAATCTAAATCCTCGAACTTGCAAAAACTTTTTGCATTTTTCCCTTATGTCCTTTATTTGAAACAGTTTCATCCAACTAAATCTTTAGAATTACCCTCAAAATCAACCCCTAAATACAAAAAAATCGTTATAAATCTTCTAAATTCGAGACATAAAATTTTCTTGATTTAAATGGTTCCATTTAATGTCTGAAGAAGCCCAAAATATTTTCAATCACCTAACCCTGTAGGATCACCCCAAAAATCAACCCCTAAGCGCAAAAAAATTATTAAAAATTCCTAAACTTCAAGACCTTCAATTTGATTCTTTAAAATGGTTCCTTTTAATGTCCAAATAAAATCGAAAAACTTTCACCAACCCATCCCTATAGGATGACCCTGAAAATCAACCCCTAACTACAAAAAAATTATTAAAAACCCCCAAATTTCGAGATCTAAAGTTTTATTCTTTTAAGTGGTTCTATTTAATGTCTAAAGAAGACTGCAGAACTTTCCGCCCACTCCCATAAAATGACCCTGAAAATCAACCCCTAAGTGAAAAAAAATCTTTCAAAATCCCCCAACTTCGAGACTTAAAATTTTCCTGTTTTAAATGGTTCCATTTAAAGTCCAAAGAAGCCCTAAACAGTTACATCCACCTAACCCTCTGGGATCACCCTCAAAATCAACCCCTAAGCCCCAAAAAATCATCATAAATCCCCTAATTTCGAGACTTAAAATTTTATTATTATAAATGGTTCCGTTTAATGTCTAAAGAAACCAAAAACAGTTTCATCCACCTAAATCGTTAGGATCACCCTCAAAATCAACCCCTAAGTACAAAAAAATCATTATAAATCTTCTAAACTCGAGATCTAAAATTTTATTCTTTTAAGTGGTTCTATTTAATGTCTAAAGAAGACTGCACAACTTTCATCCGACCACCCCCATAAAATGACCCTGAAAATCAACCCCTAAGCGAAAAAAAATCTTTTAAAATCCCCCAACTTCGAGACAAAATTTTCTTGTTTTAAATGGTTCCATTTAATATTCAAAGAAGCCCTAAACAGTTACATCCACCTAACCCTCTGGGATCACCCTCAAAATCAACCCCTAAGCCCCAAAAAATCATCATAAATCCCCTAATTTCGAGACTTAAAATTTCATTATTATAAATGGTTCCGTTTAATGTCTAAAGAAACCAAAAACAGTTTCACCCACCTAAATCGTTAGGATCACCCTCAAAATCAACCCCTAAGAACAAAAAAATCATTATAAATCTTCTAAATTCGAGATCTAAAATTTTATTCTTTTAAGTGGTTCTATTTAATGTCTAAAGAAGAGTGCACAACTTTCATCTGACCACCCCCATAAAATGACCCTGAAAATCAACCCCTAAACGAAAAAGAAATCTTTTAAAATCCCCCAACCTCGAGACTTAAAATTTTCTTGTTTTAAATGGTTCCATTTAATGTCTAAAGAAACCAAAAACAGTTTCATCCACTTAAATCTTTAGGATCACCAAGAAAAACAACCCTTAGATACAAAATAATAATTAAAAATCCCTTAGGGGTTGATTTTGAGGGTGATCCTATGGAAATGGATGGATGGAACTTTTTCAGTATTACTTCGACATTAAATGATAGATTCTTGAAGTTTTGCGATTTCTTATCATTTTTTTTCTTCTTAGGGGTTGATTCAATTCCGGTTATTTTGCTCATAATAGAATTTCTTCACCTAGAGAACTAAAATTCACTAATAAGGGAGAAATAAAATTGTCTTCATTATCCAGTCTCCATTATTTATTTCAAAGCCTCTGATCCTCTTTTTTCTTTCTCCTCTGCTAGATTATTTCCATTGCAATTTGTGCAGCTCAGCGTGGCAAGATTTTATCATTTCCACGACTTTTCATTCCTTCCACGTGGACTCTTTTCATTTTAAGGAAAATAAACCCCAACTAAATTACATATTCATATATATATATTTTTTTACATATTCACTTTTTCTTATTAGAAACAAAATATCAGGATCTTTAATTTCCGTTGAAAATTTGTAATTTTTCTGAAAAGTAAAGTGGAGTTTGATGAGAAATTGTTTTATGTTTCAGGTAGCGAAGCTTTTCTCCTTTGTTTGGGAGATGGGATTTTTCCTATGTAAAGCAGTGCATTACATGCAAAGCGTTTCGGCTATCTGCTCGGTTTTGACACTCACGGCGATGTCTGTCGAAAGGTAAGACATTTTTTACGTCCGACATTTGTATGATAATCCATCATTCACTTCCAACGAAATTCAGAAAATTCTAGTTTAAAATTCGAGAGGTTTTATCATGTTTTAAACTAGCAATATTCAAATACGAAAGAGATATAATATTACATGATTTTAATTTAATTTAATTAAATTTTTACTTTATTCATGAATTTTAGGTCATCAAATAAAATTTTTTTCTACTTCAAGGCATGCAAAATTGATTATAATGAAATTTTAAAAAATTTTCAGGATTTTTAAGTAATGTCAAGAAATTTAAAGGGATTTTATGAAATTTTTAAGTATTTATCAATATTTCATGAGGGTTTCAGTAATTTATGGAATTTTAAAGGATTTTACGAAATTCATTTGGATTTTAGAGAACATTAAGGGATTTCATGAGATTTTGTGGGATTTAATAAGGAAGTTAATTGAAGTTATTTGATAAGTTAGTTTTTTAAGGAAGTTTACAGAATTTTCGGTAATTTTAAATAATTTTATCACTTCATATGGAATTTCAAAGGGTTTTACGAAATTTTTGGGGGATTTAAACAGATTTGAGAGGACTTCAGAGAATTTTACAAAATTTATTGGAATATTATGGAATTTCAAGGAATTTACGAAATTTTAGAATTTTGTGTAATTTTAAGGAATATCAAATGATTTTACGACATTTATAGTAACTTCAAGAAATTTTATAGGATTTTAAGGAAATTTTAAGGGGTTTTATAAAATTTTTAATGATGTGTTAGTAATTTTTAGAAATTTCGGGAAATTTATGAAACTTTGAGATTTTGTGTAATTTTAAGGAATATAAAATTATTTTACGATAATTAAAGGATTTTAAAATAATAAGGGATTTTAAAAATTACCAGATTTCAAGGAATTTGTAGTAATTCTATGTAATTTTAAGAATTTTATTGGAATATTATTGAATTCTAAGAAAGTTTAACGAAATTATTTTATCGATTTTTAAATAATTTTTAGAAATGTCAAAGGATTTGACAACATATTTAGGGACGTTAAGAATTTTAAGGAATATCAAATGATTTTACGAAATTTGAAAGAATTTTACGGGATTTTATGAAATTTTTAGGAACTTCGCGGAATTTTAGATAATTCTAAGTAATTTTACAATTTTTATGGAATATTATGGAATTTCAAGGAATTTTAGGGATATTTAATGGCGTTTTAAATAATTTTTAGGAATTAGAGGAATGGGGAAAAGATCAGAAAGTAGAGGAATGGAAGAATGGAAGAAATGAGAAAGTGACAAATTGAGAAAATTTTTTTCTTTTCTTTTTCTCAAAAAAAATCTATTTTTAATTCAAGTAGTAAAAGTTTAATCTTCCTCCACACCGGAAATCATGAATAAAAATGGAAGAAAAATATTCTTTGCCATTGTCAATTTGAACGGAAGATAATAAGGTAATAAAAATGAAAGAAATGGATAAATCGAAAGTCAATGTGGAAGGTGGTTGATCGATGAAAGAAAGATGTAAATCCGCTCTTTTCCACAGACTTTTTTCGAGAGATGAGTCTGTTCCTGTTTTCTCCGAGGAGCGAGATTTATGCTGTCGGGAAGGGGGAGAATATATATTTATCTCACCCCAAGCGAAGATACAGACGCTTGATAATACAACGGAGATAATAGTTTTTTAAAGGAAACTTACTTTCTGAAAAATAAATGGTATTTTCATTATTTTCTTTTAATCTCTCGAGTTTGTATTCTCTTTTTTAAGATTTATTATAAATTATAATTATAATTAAATTTCTTTTCAATACTCAAAAACGTCATTCAATACTAAAAATCCTCTATTAATATTAATACTTTATATCTGCGACTAAAAATAATCTCGATTCATGGAATTCTAAGCCTGCAGGAAAATCCCGAGGGATTTTGTCATCTTAGTTTTTTCTCTGATATATATCTGAAGCATATTTTTTCCAGAAGGTAAACAGAATTCTGACCAGCGCCTACGAAAAAAAGGAAGAAATGTTGAAAAGAGAAAACAAATAGCGAAAAATAATAAATAAGAAAGAAGCAGGATAAAATAAAAGCTTTGAAAATTCTTTCTTCTTTCAGAAAAAAAAAATTAATTAATGTCACCTAAATTTAGTTGGACGTATTAAATCGCTGAAAACGACTTAGTTAAAATGTCAGATAAATTATTTAGGTGACACATGAGCAGAATGAGTCTCCTAATAATTAAGTCTAATGAAAATTTACCTCCACCTTTCACATAAACCACTCCTGTGTAAACATAATTCCTATTCAAATATTTTAATTAAACGTAATAAAATATTCGTGTTCTACATTTCGCTGAAGTGTGTAAATCAACATTTCCGCAACTTTATCATATTTGTTCTTTTCAGTTTTGAGAATAGAAAAGAGAAAACTTTCATCCATTTGAAATTTCACTTCATCCCTTTTTAAATCGACCTCCAGAGTCTCCAAAGTAATGAAAGCGACTTTCGACTCAATGTATAACGAGTTTTTAAGTTTTCTTATGGACCGAGCCCGAGTTTTCCTGCGTAGCTCTAAGACGAAGAAGTGGAGCTTAATCGAGGTAGGCAATCGATCTCGACGCAAACTAGGAACTCTTATTTACTCAGAGTGGCAGCTCTGAGTTTTAAGCTTTCCATCACAAACTCAAAGTTTATGTGTACCACATTCGCATCCACCGTAGTTCGAATTCAGTTCAGTGAAGAAGAGGAGGGCAGGAAATTAGAGGAAGTTCTTTATAGACATACATCCCACTGAGTTCTATGAAATTTCTTGAAATTCTTAAAATCTCATTTATCCAACGAACGCTTCAGCCGAACCAGCGCAGCGTTAGATTTAGGGATAAATAAAACTGATACGAATTTTAATACTGAAAAATAACATGGGAGTTATATTTTCCTATGCGATACATGCTAAAGTTAAAACTAGTGTGAGTATGACGGTGAATATGTAAGTTACAATGGTAAATGTCGGTGTGTGATTAGGTCGCTGTTCGAGCCGGCGTAACCTTTTACTGGATAGTTAGGTATAGTTGCACCTGCTGGTCACTTATCCACTGGACTGGAGGAGTGGAAGAGGAATCCCCCAGGTTTTCCCCGGGGCAACTCACATTAGGCTGATTATGAATCGGCGTATCCTTTTGCTAATTGTACGGCTATAGTTGTGCTTGCTAGTTGTACACCTAGTGGTCTTCGTCATCAGGAGTCCCTGTGAGAGATGTCCAGGTCGGTTCCGGTCGCTTTACTATGGTTGCACTCACTAGTACAGAGACTAGTTGGTTCGGTCGCTTTTGGAGTCGGCGTAACCTTTTACTGAATAGGTCTTGTACCCGTTGGCCACTTATCCAGTGGACTGATCGATTGGGAGAGGATTCCCCAGGTTTTCCACGGATCAACTCAGATTAGGCTGGTTATGAGTCCAGGTTGGTTCCGATCGCTTTACTATGGTTGCACTCGCTAGTAGAGAAAGACCAGTCAGTTCGACGAGGACAGGTTTGCTGCTCCCGCTGAACTGCGTAAATTGTGCTGCTGCTAGCGGTTTTATAGTCTCGTAGCCGGTCGCTTGGTGGGGGCGCGCATGCGCACCATCAAGCGTTGCGATAGTGGGGATAGCAGGCTCTCGCCTATTTACGCGTTACACTTCTTCCCTCCTTCCTTCCTTACACTTTTCTTTGTCCTTCCACCTTTGAAGTATCTTTTCTCGAAAAACTTAATCAACGTCCCAGAATATGATTGAGTACTGATACCGGGATTTTTTATTTTCACTCTGACTGGACACTCTTGAGAATTCCGCCTTCTGGCTTCCGCATTTCTGAACAAATTTCCTTTGAAAGAGAACCATAGGACATATGTGTCGTTTCTTCACTTTGTGGATTTAATAAATTCGCGGAAGAGCAGCGAGTAGCTATCTGCTGTGAATTTCATACAATAATATTGGTAGATAGCAATGTGGAAAAGCAGAAAGAATCTAATAAACGTTTTTCATCACGATAAAGGAATTTACGATTCTCACTCGAAAGGATATCCCTGTAAAAGAAAATGTAAGGCGATGCAGTTTCTTATTACGATCTCGTCATCCTTGATTGAATTGAAGCGTGCGAATCAAATTTTTAGGAACATTGCAAATTTTATTTACTCAGAGTGGCAGCTCTGAGTTTTAAGCTTTCCATCACAAACTCAAAGTTTCTGTGTACCACATAAACTTAAATAAACTTTAGTAAATAAATTCCGCGAAGGCAAATTCGTTTTATACTAATACAAAAGAAGGGCCGAGTGAAATAATAGAAAGAGTGAAGAAGTGGAGAAAATTGGTTACAGAAGGTGAAATATAGAAAAAAAATTTATTTGATATTTAATTCCAACGCATTTTTCAAATGAATCGTGTACAATGGGAATCCTAATTTCCTTGCACCCCTGTTTATACATTTCCTCGCCCTTTTCGACGATATTTACATTTACTCCGGCTGTTATTTTATCTTCCACTATTTACTTCAGATCGAAGAACACGGGGTTTAAATTTAATTCAGTAATAATTCTTTCTTTCGCCCTTTTGCTTCTTTTTTCCTTTTTATTTTGGAAAAATAGTACCGAAGAAAAATTGGAGTCTGAGTAAAAGATATAGGACAAAATTCACATAAAAGAATTTAAAATCAGAACAGAGTCCCTTACAGATTCGGGAAAAAAAGTTTTAGGTATCTCCAGTGCTAAGTCTCCTTTATTAGGTCACGTGTCGCGTATTTAGTACCGAAGAGAGTCGAAGAGGTCGTCCAATAAGTTTCCCTTTCGGAATATTTACACTCCATGAGGGTCGATATCACCCAATGGATTTACCCCTAACCCGTCTTGGTGTTTTTTTTATTTATTCCTATAATTTAATTTAATCTTCTTCTCACGCCAGTAGCGTAAATAGCTTTTTTCGATGGGGGGGGGGGGGGGGGTGTGTTAAAAAAAAATACAAATAAAAACAAAAAAAAACATGGAACACAGTAATTTTCTTAATTCTAACGTGATTTTAAAAGCCACAGGGGGGGGGGGATTGATCCCCTGATCTCCCCCTTATATACGGCACTGTCTCACGCACGAATCAAGGAATTTCGGACTACGAATGTAATTCTTAATTCTTCTCCATTATTTAAACATCTTGACACCCCAAATGTAAATAAGCGTGAAAGAAGATTTTTTCTACATGCAGTACTTGAGAAAAGTAGCAATGAAAAAAAAGAGGGAATGAGAAATGAAAGCGAAATAGAGGAAAGGGAATAAAAACTACTCTATTTCTAATCCTTGATTCCTTCATTCCTCCTTTCCTTTTCCTTTTCCCTTTCCCTTTCTCTTCACTCCTTTTTCTCCGTTTCCTTATCCTTTTCCCTTTCCTGTTTCCCTTTCTCTTCTATCCTTTCTCCTCCCCCTCTATTTCCCTTTCTCCCATTTATTTCCTCCCTACCCCTCCCCCATTTCCCTATTCACAATTTCCCTTTTCACTCAACCTTTACCCTTACCTTCATATTTCCTCCTTTATCTTCACCTTCCCCCACCCATTTTCCCACGATTCCTTCTCCTTTTCCTTTTCACTTTCCATTTCTCTTTTCCCCTTCCCTTTCTTCCTTTCCCTTTCCCTTCACCCCTTTGTCTATCCAAGATTTCCTTTCGATCCTCCATTCCTCTACTCTTTATTTTATTCGTCAATTCGTCTGCTTTTTCACTTTATTTCCATCCTCCTCCATTTCTCCAAAAACAGAAAAAGCGATCTCTTTAAAACTGAAAGAAAGGAAGAAATGGGCTTAAAAATGTTTAAAATCGAATTCACGATCGACAACAATATTTAAATAAATGTATGCATAATTAAAAGAATGTTTTTAAAATAAAAATCCAAATAATGTTATTTCTAACAATATCATTTTCTTCAATTTCATTTTAAGGAACTCATGTTGCACTCAAATATCATTTTGCATGCACACCGCTTCTCCATAGCCAGAGGAACTGTCTCCTCTTTCTTGTTTTCACAAGATTAAATGGAAAGAAGGAAACTAAAAATGTCGGAGAAGATTTCCCAGAAATGTAGTTTCTTCTCATTACTCCGAAGAACACCAAAGTGATGAAATTAAATGAACACAGCATTCGTACTGTACATTTCATTCTTTCATAATTTTTATCTAAATTTTTTTTTGCAAAAGGACAGACTGAGAATATTGCAAAAGCTACGACGTTATTGCGAGATTGGAACACGTGGATTTCTTGACGTGTAATTTATATTCATGAGTTAGTGATGCTCAAATGACGGTTCGATAAAACCATTCGCTTTTCACACACTCAATAAGACATTACATTTAAAATATGAAGAAAACAAAAAGATTAGGGATGGTGTATAGAGGTGAGAAGAAGAGATGAAGTCTTATAAATAAGATATCAATATGTATTCTTCGATCTTTATTCCTTCCGCCCCTTATCCTTCTTCCCTCCCCTTTTTTTCTATCTTTTATTACAACTTACACAAGTCCACAGAGGAATAAAAATTATTTTTCTTTTTTTTGAATTTCAGGTACTACGCGATAGTCCATCCAATGAGAGCACAGTACATTTGTACTATAAGCCAGGCTCGGAGAATAGTAATCATCGTCTGGTTTGCCTCCTTCATCTTAGCCATACCCATGATCTTTGTCCAGGTATCGTAAAAAATTATAATTCGCAATATTGATTCATGTAAAAGCGTCATAAATTTTTCCCTCGTCTAAAAGTATCATATTCGATAAACTGTGAATTTTATTATACCAAATCGCCTACGACAATCTCATTTCTTATCCATGCGTTCACGAAGCTGAAAATTTATGACTCGGATGATAAATTTGATATTACAGCAAGTTGAAATTTCAAAAGTGAAAAGACAAAATTAAAAAAAGCAATTCTTCTTCTTTCCCTCTTTCAGAATGTTTTTCCCCTTCCCTCTCTATATTCCCTTTTCCCTACTTCCCGTTCCCTCTTCATATTCCTCTTTCCCGATTTCCCTTTCCGTATTCCCTTTCAATATTTCCCGTTTCCCTATTTCCCTATTTTCCTGTCTATATTTCATATTCAAAATTTCCCATTTCCCTATTTTCTTATTCTCCCTTGCTCATTTCTCTTCCCCTATTTCTTTTCATGTATCTCGTTTCCCTATTTTCCTATTCGACTTTCTATATTTCCCGTTTCCATATAATACATTCCATATTTTCCATTTCCCTATTTCTCTTTCCCATTCTATTTTCCCCGTTTTCCATTCCTTATTCCCCGTTTCATTTAAATCTCCTTCAAATCTATTTTTTGATCTTTTTCCTATTCACTCTTTCTATTTCCATATTTTCCATTTCTTCATACCTCTGTTGTCATTTCCCTATTCCCATTTCCCCATTTGTACATTTCCATATTCCTATTTCCCTATTTACTTTTCCTTATTCCCTCCCAAGTGGAAATTACATGGTTAAGCCGATACTTACAACCGGCACAGTACTGTACCAGTTGTATTGTGCCAATATTGGGTAACCAAAGCTGGCGTAGTACTGACTTTACCATTGGATCAGTACTGTACCAGTGTTGCAGTACTGCAACAATACTGCACCAGTACTTGAATTCAGTACAGAAACAAACCTGGCTAATCAGTACTGAACAGCGTTATCACCCCAACACTCAGCCAGATCTGCGCCAGTACCTCTTCCAGCACCACGCCAACGTTGGCCAGTACTGGCACAGTACTACGCCAATTGTGAATTTCCACTTGGGAGCTGTTCCATTCGCCTTACTGCATTTCCCGTTTCCATATATCACATCACATATTTGCCGTTTCCCTAGTTCTCTTTGCCATTCCATATTTCCCATTCAAAATTTCCCATTTTCCTATTTACTTATTCCCCTTTCCTCATTTCTCTTCCCCTATTCCTTTTCATGTATCTTGTTTCCCTATTTTCCTATTCGACTTTCTATATTTCCCGTTTCCATATAATACATTCCATATTTTCCATTTTCCTAGTTCTCTTTCCCATTCTATTTTCCCCATTTTCCATTCCTTATTCCCCGTTTCATTTAAATCTCCTTCAAATCTATTTTTTGTTTCTTTTTCCTATTCACTCTTTCCATTTCCTCATGCTCCTGTTGTCATTTCCCTATTCCAATTTTCCCATTTCTACATTTCCATATTCTCATTTCCCTATTCCCATTTCCTTATTCCCTGTCCCATTAGCCTTACCACATTTCCCATTTCCATATATCACATCACATATTTGTCGTTTCCCTAGTTTTCTTTGCCATTTTATATTTCCCATTTCCCTTTCCTTATCCCTTTTCCATTTAAATTACCCTTTATCCTATTTATCTTTTTCCTTTTCCTATTAACCCCTACCCTCTCAATATTTTCAATTTCCCTATTCCCTTTTCCCCATTTCCTTTAATATATTCCCACTTGTTTATTCCCCGTTCCCTTGCAATTTTCCATTTCGCCAGTTTTCTTTCCCAGATCATATTTCTTATTTCCTTATCTCCTCTTTCATATTTCCCGTTTCTATATTTTTCTTATCTTATATTTCATCTTAATTATGTATCATTTTTTGTGTATCATTTTTTGTGTTTTTTATGTATCATTTGTGCCTTTTTTATTGATGGCTACAAATACTGAAACCACATAAATGGATTTTTCTAGTTAATGGTATGAACAGGCAAGTGATGGCCAGTGAGAGTGGTTTCGAACAAAAATTTCGAGAACGAAATTCCATTCCACGGAAATTGAGCGATAATTTCGTTCGGCCATATTCAAAGCTTTGGTGTACTAAACACAGGAACTTTTGCGACGCAAATGGCTCGAATTAGAGTAGTTGAGAGGAAAAGACAAAATCACGAAGTAATCATAAAAAAATTAAATTATCAGCTAAATGATAAAAACGAAACCTAAAAAAGCAGAATAGAAAGAGATAAAGAAGGAAATGGCAGAAAGGAAAAAAAATAAAATAGTAAATGGAAGGAAGAAAATGGAAAACAGGAAAAGGGGAAAGGGGAAATAGAAAAGGAAAGAACGTTTAAAAAAAGAAACCCATTTTTGAATTAAAAATTAAAAACGACTTTTGAAAAAAAAAAAAAAATTAACCGTCTTTCAATTGAAATACGTACACTTTAGAATAAACTTTTCTATATATTCTTCAAGGTGTATAAAATTTCCATAAAAATCTTTTCAACCTGGAACGAGGACTTATAATTAAAAAATTACAAAGTCGTTAAAAGCAACGCATAATTCAGAAGTTTTCCTCCAGCCACCAACTCTCCAAGTTCAATTATTCTACGGCGTATTTTCTCTTATGATTATTCTCTTCATTCTCCTTCCACATTATGTACATATATATATTTCCTTATTTAGATTCTTTCTTTTAAAGATTTATGTCCATCCAAGTGTTGCGAATAAACAGCACAAGCAGCAGCTACTCGATTCTGGCAGATGTCGATAGTTACCCCTCCCCCCTCCTCCAACCATCCATCCCATCCCCACCCCTAAAACCTCTGTGATAAGGAGAAATTAGGTTAAGTGGAAACTAAACTTGATCTACTTGGAAGGAGATAATCTTTCACTGCCAACGCACTACTAAGGCGGATAATATTGTTAACTCTACATGGACTTGGTCGATCAAAGTTTCACACCTTAAGAATTTACAATTAAAATTGTTGTCGAAAGAAGAGAGATTTTTAAAAATAAAAGTAAAATTTTCGTTTGCATTCTCCCTTTTCCCTTTCTCTTGTCCTCCTCCCCTCCCCTCCCCTCCCCTCTTCTTTTCCCCTCATCTTTTCCCATTTCCCCTTCCTTTTTACCTCTTACCCTTTCCCATGCCATCTTTCCACAATTTCCAATCCCCTCTTCGTCTTCACCTTTACACTCCCTCTTTAAATGGGGGCATTTCCTCTTTCTTTTATTCCTCACCTCTATTCCCCTCCCTTTACCATGACCCTCCCCTCCCTATCCCCTCCAATTATTTTTTTAATTTCTCATTCCCCCTTTCTGTCCCTTTATTTTCACCCCTTTTTCCATTTCCCCTTCCCCCCCACCTCATCCTTTCCCATTTCCCCTTCCTCTTTACCCCTTACCCATTCCCATTCTCCCCTTCCTCAATTCCCCATTCCCCATTCCCCTGCACCCATCCTTTTCCCTTTTCCACTCTCCCTTTTCTCTTTCTATTGTCCCCCTCCCCCTTTCCCTCTTATTTTCCCCTTATCTTTTCCCATTTCCCCTTCCTTTTTACCTCTTACCCTTTCTCATGTCCTCTTTCCACAATTCCCAATCCCCTCTTCGTCTTCACCTTTACACTCCCCCTTTAAATGGGGACATTTCCCCTTTATTTTATTCCTCACCTCTATTCCCCTCCTTTCACCATCATCCTCCCCTCCATTTCCCCTTCCCCCACCTCATCATTTCCCATTTCTCCTTCCTCTTTACCCCTTACCCTTTCCCATTCTCCCCTTCCTCAATTCCCCATTCCCCTGCACCCATCCTTTTCCCTTTTCCTTTCCGTCAGTCCTCTTCTCCTTTTCCTCACCACTTTCCTTTTCACACTTTCGTTTTCCTTCTCTTTTCCTCATTCCCTCTCTCTTCTCTCCTTCCCCTTCCCCAGGTACATTTTCCTTTCCTTCTTCCCCCGTTCGCTTTACACCGTCATCTAGGGATGGACGATTCTGTCAAAAAGTATCGATGTCTAAGAATCGATACCAAGGAATCGATTATTTTTAAAAAGAATCGAAGAATCGATACATGCGCAGATTATGTATCGATTCTTTGGTATCAATTTTTAAAAAGTATCGATTCTTAGACATCGATACTTTTTGACATAATCGCCAATCCCTACCCCTTTGTTCGTTCTCTTCCCCTTTCCCTCCTTACTTTCCTTTTCCCTTCCCCCCTTCCATTTCTCTTTTCCCCCCTCCTTTTTTACTTTCTGTCTGTGCTCTTCTTTCTCTTTCCGCTTTCCTTTTCCTTTTCATCCTTTCGTTTTCTTTCTCTTTTCACCATTCCCCTACTTTTCTCTCCTTCCCCTTTTAATTTTCCTTTCCCCCTCCCATTCACCCCTCTCTTTCACCCTTTCACTTTCCTCATTCTCAAAAATTTTTTTAATTTGTTTAATTTTTTAATAAGCTGTAAAATATGGAAATTTTTAAGCTTTTAAGATTCAAAGATTCTCGATTGGATAGTTTTTCCACTTTTCGCACTTAAAGTAACCAAATTAAAGAAAAAAAATTGGATAAATTCGTGACTCTTGTTTTCAATGTTAGAACTGCAACTGAGAAGCAAGATGAAAAAGTCGAGAAAAAGGAAAAGATTTAATCTTTACTGCAGAAAATGCTGATAAAGTAGATTACATCGAGTACTAGATGTAGACCAAGTTTTGTATACACAGCAAGACCAACTGTTTGTACTATCATTTAAAGCTAAAAGACTTCCCATCTAAAAAAACAAGTATGAAAGGATGAGAGGGAATGAAAAAAGTGTTACTTAAAGAGAAATTTAATAGGGAAAGAGAAATTGAAATTTTCATAAAAATAAAGGAAATTTGAAGTGACTTCCGTCTTTTGAAAATATTGTAAAGATGAAAAGTTCTCACTCCAGAAAATTTTAATCTATCGTTTTTGAGAAATCCGATCGACAAGAGGAAGTTTTTCTTTTCATAAGAATTATTTAGAGTAGGAATTTCTTTAACTTTCAAGAAAGTTCAATCGATCAGATTCTATTTGCATCAAATGAGGTGGCAAGTTTGATTTACATTATAAAAAGAATTCCAAGTATTCAGAGAGCTTTCAATGAGCAAGAATTTTTTAAGTTTTTCATTATTCTTTTATTATAATTATTAAACTTCTGTTGATGTTATTAAAAAATAACGTTATTAAAAAATAACGTCTAAAAGCTTTCAAGAGAGCTTTTTAACACCTTTCAGAAAAAGCTTCTCAACGAATTTGAAAAGCTGTTCAAATTGTTTTTCAAAAAAGCTCTAAATATTTTAAAATAATAAATCCAAAAATATATATAAAGCTTCCTGTAAGCTTTAAAGCTTTCTAAAAGCACCGAAAGCTTTCGAAAATATAAAAAGTGTTTAAAAAGCTCTAAAAGCATTAAAGATCTTTGAAACGGGCTTTCCGCGCAATATTTCCAAAAACTATCAAAAAGCTCTTAAAAAGCTATCGAAAAGTTCTTAAAAACTATCCAGAAGCTCTTAAAAAGCTTTCCAAACTCCGAATTTTGTTTTACAGGGTGCAATTTTAAAATAATTAATAATTTTTTACAAATACAATTTTTCTTATAATAAGTGATTTCTTTTTTGATTTCAGATCCACAAACCAGTGGGTTTGTAT
This sequence comes from Synergus itoensis, assembly GCA_904066005.1. Taxonomy (NCBI): domain Eukaryota; kingdom Metazoa; phylum Arthropoda; class Insecta; order Hymenoptera; family Cynipidae; genus Synergus; species Synergus itoensis. The sequence goes on along the minus strand of CAJFCP010000551.1, from coordinate 95,128 downwards.
GTTAAGGCTTACCATTGCAAGCGAGACTTCAATTCTGTCACTTTGTGGCGAACACATGAGCTTTACATGTTTTTACTGGTGCTTGTGATACCCCTTATAATAATGGCGTTTTGCTATACTGCAATCTGCTGGGAGATATGGAGGGTCATGAAAAGAAGATATCATATGACGTCCAGGCATGCGTAAGTATTATATGATATATTAAAAATTTAAAACTGAGCTTTAGTACGTCTATATATATGTAAGGAAACTCGTTATTTTTAAGCTTTCCTTTCCTTGATAATCACAGAAAAATCCTTCAGTAGAAAATTACTTCCTAAATTTTTTTTCCTAATTAACTTTTTGCAAAACAGGTATTTCTATTTTTTTAAATAATTCAAAATCAAAAAAGCTCTCAAATTTGAATGTTTCCAAAATCAAAAAAGCTCTCTAATTTTTAAATTCTAAAAGGTTCACATTTAGGTGTATTTTTTAAAATTCGAAAGCTTTCAATTTGCCCACGTCCGAAAAGCTTTTAATTTTTAATATAATATTTTTAGTTGAAAAATGGAATGGATTTAAAAATTGCTATACAATAATAATTTATTAGGAAGTCGTAAACTGCGACCACGTTATCTTGATTTTATCATCGAAAATTAATTATTGGTGGTCAGTGTCTCTGATTAATTTGAATCATGTGTATAAATTACTATGTATATAAATCTAGGTTGGCGGCGAAACTGCAACACAAAGTGAACAAGAGAGTATAGTATATATTGATATTCAAGCGGAAGTCAGGTTCTAGATCATCCATCTTAACTACACGTGACTATGTAAATATTTACATGTCCACTCAAGTGATGGACATTCCTATTCGGAAATACGTTTCGGAAGTAGGAAAATGTTTCTTGAGGCCTGGAAACACGTAATCACGGTTTGATGCAACCAATCACCCTGAAGTGATTACAGAAATAAGAAATTTAAGTTCAATTAATGAATTTTAATGAATTTGAGTTCAATTCGAATTAATCCGTATTAAAACGGAATGAATCAGAATTCAATTCACATGAATCTGAATGAATCCGCGTTCTATCAGAACGAATACGATTCAATCCAAATCTATCCGAATGAATTCGAATTCAAATACGAGTTAATGTGAATTCAATCCGAATTAATTAGAATTCAATCTGAATGAATGCGCACGAGTCTGAGTGAGTCCGAGTTCAATCCGAATGAATACTAACCAATACGAATCTATCCGAATGAATCAGAGTTCAATACGAGTTAATCTGTATTTAATCCGCATTAATTGGAATTCACTTGGAATGAATCCAAGTTCAATCCGAATGAATCCGTGTCAAACCGCATAAATTCGCGGCAATACGATTGAATTCGAGTCCATCGGAAGCACGTTCTCAATCGGAATTTATCCGAGTGAATCCGATCTCAATTCGAATGAATTCGCATGAATCAGAGAGAATCCGAATTCAATCCGAACGAATTCGAGTTCAATTTGAATAAATCCGCATGAAATCGAATGAAACCGAGCAAATGCGAGTTCAATCCGATTGAATTTAAGTCGATTCGCAGCAAGTTTCCAATCTTAATCTATCCGAATGAATCAGAATTAATTACGAGTTAATCTGAATTCAATACGAATTAATTGGAATTCAATTTCAATCCGAATCTATTCGGATTAATCCGAGCTTAATTATAATGAATTAGAACGAATCCGAGCTCAATTCAAGTGAATTAGAATTCAATTTGAACAAATCCGAGTTCAACAGGAGTGAATCCGTATTCAATCCGAACTAATCCGATTTCAATTTGGATGAATTTGCATGAGAAAGAATGAATCTAAGTGTGTCCGTTTTCAATTCGAATGAATTCGAGTTAATCGGAATGAATAAAAATTCAATTCGAGTAAATCTGCATTCAATCAGAATAAATGGGAATTAATCCGAGTGAATCCGAGTCAATTGGAGGCAAGTTTTCAATCTTAATCTATCCGAATGAATCAGAATTAAATACGAGTTAATCTGAATTCAATATGAATTAATTGGAATTCAATTTCAATCCGAATCTATTCGGATTATTCCGAGCTTAATTATAATGAATAAGAATGAATCTGAACTGAATTAAAGTGAATCAGAATTCAATTTGAACAAATCCGAGTTTAACCGGAGTGAATCCGTATTCAATCCGATTGAATTCGAATGCAATCGGAATAAACTTTTAAAAAGTTTATTCGAATAAAGTTCTTTATTGAATTTTTTTAACAATTCAATAAGAAATGGACCAAAATTCATGAGAACCTCTGACCCACTTTGACGAAAATAACATTTTTTTAAAATCAAAGTTACGCCAGGTTACGCAATTATAGTTCGACGAGAATCTTTAGCCTTCTCTTAACTTTTTAAATTTTTCAAAAGTATTTTAAACAAATTATATTATAGAAAAATAAAATTAAAAAAACAGAATTAAAAAAGAAAATAAAAATTTAAAAACTTAAAACTTTTATTCAATTCATTTTAAAGAATGAATTCAAGTCTGCGAAACTAGCAAAATAGATGTTTGCTCTCAACTAAACGCATCACACTCGTTCGCTGTCATACGGGCGGATTGCAGACAAACACTCGTTCCTATATTTGAACCAACTCGAGAAAATTATTTCCGAACTGCGACAGTGATCTAAATTTTCATGTCAGAGTTACTGTCCCTTTAGCCTCGCTTTTCTCTGATCTTCATTTGATATCCAGAGAACGAAAGCCAGATCATTATTCCAATTAAGCCAATTTAGATTTCCGCAATTTGATTTTAAGTGTAACTAACTCCCCGAAATTATTTCTCTTGGAATTTTTTAACCCTAGAATTTTCATTCTATAAATTAATGAGAATAAAATTCGAATTTAAAAATTTAGCACAGACTCGAACCATCGGGTGTCGGTAAATGCCGGTAAGAGGAATCTGCAATTAGAAAAATCGCCCTCTAGTAAAAATATTATTTCTCTCCTCAAGGCCCCCCCCCCCAGATTGTAAAAAGCTTTATAATATAAAAGTCAAACAAAGCCAAGAAATTTTTTGTAAAAAAATAAATTTCTAGTTACCAGATCTCTTGGGCAAATAAACTAATTAGCTACAAGAGTCAAGTCAATTTCTGATCTTATTTCGATATTCAAAACGATATTTGAATTATCTCCCGAGCATGATTCAACAGATGTGCTTGAAATAGGTAGCAGTTCTCACGGGACACAAGCTTCCAGTCTTTTGAGCTTTAGTTTGAGTTTGACGTCGTTTGAATTACTATAAAAGTCACTATAATTTTCTCTCTGACAACGGTGAAAGAAAAACAGGTCAGAAGGAATTTTCTATTTCTTCAAAGAGTGACAAATGTGGAAAAGAGAATTAGAAAGAGAAATATGGACGTTGGTTGTCTTAGGGTGTCCTAAGAACATCTTTAGGACGTTAGAATCTGTCCAATTGTGATACTATGAACGTCTGGTGTCCTAAAGACGTCCTTAAAATATTTCGGGTCCTGAAGGTGTCCAAAAGATGCCCGTATAGTTTTTTAAAAAATTATTTCGGACAAAAGATGTCCTAAGACATCATTAGGACGTTTCTAAGACCTTAGTATCTGTCCAATTATCATATTGTGCCCTAAATATGTCCTTGGAATTCATCGCGTCCTAAAGATGTCTGAAAGATGTCTTAAGAAATTATTTCGGACATAAGATGTCCTAAGACATCATTAGGACGTTTTCCTAAGACGTTAGTATCTGTCCAATTGACATCTTGTGTCCTAAATACGTCCTTGGAATTCATCGCGTCCTAAAGATGTCCTAAGAAATTATTTCGGACATATGACGTTCTGCGATGTCTTAAGATGTCCTTAACATGTTAGAATCTGTTCAATTGACGTCTAGTGTCCTAAATATGGCCGTAAGATGTCCATATCACTTTTTAAGAAACTATGCCGGACATGAGACGTCTTAAGACATCATAAGGACGTCTTTAAGACATCAGTATCTGTACAACTGACATCTCGTAACCTGAATAGGTCTTTGGAATGCATCGTGTCCTTAAAATGTCCGTAAGATGTCCCTTGGATTTTTCAAGATATTATTTCGGACATGAGGCGTCCTAAGACGTCTTAGGACATCCCTAAGACATCAATTTTATTGATATCTCGTTTTATAAAGACGTCTTTACAATGTCTCGTGTCCTAAAAATGTCCTTAAGTTGTCCGTAAGTTGCCTTAATACATTATTTCGGACAAATACGTCTTATGACGTCTTAAGACGTTACTAAGACGTCAGGATCGGTCAAACTTTCGTCTCGAGTCCTAAATATGTCCGAAAGATGTCCACCCCAATTTTTATCAAATTATTTCGGACAATGAGATATTATAATACATAATTAGGACGTCCCTAAGACATCAGTAACTGTCCAATTGTCATCTTGTGTCCTAAATATGTCCTTGGAACACATGGTATCTTAAAGATGTCTGTATGATGTCTTAAGAATTTATTTCGGACAATAGATGTCCTAAGACGTCATTAGGACGTCCCTGAGACGTCAGTATCTTTCCAATTAACGTCTAGAGTCCTAAGGATGTCCGTAAGATGTCTTAAGAAGTTATTTCGGACATAAGATGTCCTAAGACGTCAGTAACTGTCCAAATGAGACACATTGGATATCTTCTGTCCTAAAGACGTCCTTGAAACGCCTCCTGTCCCAATTTTTATCAATAAAATTAACGAATACTATAAATAATAAAGTCCTTTTTTGAAATTTTGATTTTTTACAGATTAAGTCCAAATAATATTGAAACAGAGTCCATTCCCATGACTCAACGACAAAGCACGATTCGGAATGGTCGTCGAAGTCGTCGAGATAATGGTCAAACTCAGGAAGAGTCTCGAACTATGAAGCAGGTTTGTATAATTAAAAATTGTATTCAATTATTATTTAATTACTTACATTTCTAATTTCTAATTCCAAAAAAATTCATATTCTCGTTGGTTCTTTTTTTGGCTTCAGATTGGTTTGACTCCGGACTAAAAGTTCTATCTCGACCTATTTAGCACGGACTCAAACCCTTGAAAGTTACCAATATCGGTAAATGTCGGTAACAGAAATCTTTTAAATAACGGTTTACTTTTTTTTTGTAATTGAAAATAAAAAACAAATTTGGGCACTTAGAGTTTATTATTAAATTGAGTTATTTATTTTGTATAAAACTTGTTTTCGGGCAAACTTGAAATATGTAAAAACATTTTTTAGAATGTCACTGACTCTTAAATTCTTACAGTGTAGATTCACATAAAGGATGCTCATGTTTAAACAGAGTTGCTGATTTTCAGAAACCTGGAAGCCGATTTGCCTAAGTAAACTGAGCTACTATTCTGCTCAGCAAAATAACCCATTCTCATGTAAATCACGAATCTCATTTTGTCACTTTCGACAACTACTAATTTGACTTGTTAAACTTAATTTTCTAGATAAATATGTTTTTTTAAAAGTCAGAATAGGAAATTCGATTTAGTAAAATTTGTTTAAATTATTTTTTTTTTCAGGTGGTCAAAATGCTTGTGGCTGTGGTGGTACTTTTTGCAATTTGCTGGAGCCCTATGCTTATCGATAATGTTCTCACAGCTTACGACGTATTCCCTAAACAGAAACAATACCACTACAAACATATGAATACAGCTTTTCAATTAATGGCATACTTAAACAGGTGAGTTTTTAGATTTCAATCCGAATTAATACAAGTTCAATACGAATGAATCCGAATTCAATCCGTATGAATTCGAATAAATCCTAGTTCAATCGGAATCAAGCCGAATTCAATCCGAAGTAATTCGATTAATATGAGTTCTATCCGAATGAATCGGAATTAATCCAAGATCAATTTGTATCAATCGGAATTAAATTAGAATAAATCCGAGGTCAATGTAAATGAATCCGAATGCAATCCGAATGAATCTGCATTCAATTTCAATAAATTCATATTCAATACGAATAAGTAAAAACTAAACCGGTTCAATCCGAGTGAATCTGATTAAATTCTAATGAATTCAAAAGAAATTGAATTCAATCGATTTGAATTCGAATAAATCGAGTTCTATTTGAATGAATGCGCATGAAACTGAATGAATACAAGTTCAAACCGAATGAATACGAACCAATGCGAATCTTTCCGAGTGAATCCGAATTCAATACGAATTAATTAATCGGAATTCAATCCTAATTAATCTGAATCATTCCGATTTAAATCCGAATTAGTCAATGAATCCGCTTCGATACGAATGAATCCGAATTCAATTCGAAAGAACGGGAGCGAATCCGGTTCAATGTAAATGAATGCGATTCAATCCGTATGAATTCGAATAAATCCCAGTTTAATCGGAATCAAGTCGAATTCAATCCGAACTAATCCGATTAATATGATTTCAATTCTAATGAATCGGAATGAATCCGAGATCAATTTGTATATATCGGAATTCAATTAGAATAAATCCAAGTTCACTGTAAATGAATCCGAATGCAATCCAAATGAATCTACATTCAATTTGAATAAATTCGAGTTCAATCCGAATGAATATGTAAGAACCGGAACTCAATCCTTATTAATCCGATTGAATCCGAATTAAATCCAAATGAGTCAGAATGAATTCGATTCAATTCGACTGAATCCGAATTCAATCCGATTTAATTTGTGTTCAATTCGAATACAATTGTAAAAAATTTAGTCGAAGAAGCTTTTTGAAAATTTTTCAAAACTGAAAATTGTTCCAGAATATTTTACAACTAAGCTCAATTGTCACAAAAAGTATTTATTTTGATCAGAACTTCTGGAATAGAAAGGCAATTATCTTATGTGTCGAATGCATTTGAGAAATGTAAATTAATGCCATGAAGGTCGGAGAACTGCAATTTTCAATTATCGACGTCGATCTAATTTTCCTGTGGATAGTTAAGGGAACGCAGAGTGTCAACGTCAGTCGACTGGCGCGTGTGAAAAGACCATCGATAGATTTCCAATGAAGCTTTAATCACTCCCACTTCAAGTCTCTTATTGGATAAAAAGGACCTCATTGAGAACTGAGAGTCTTTGATTACTTGCCATCCGTTTCTATCCCATCGGATTTCCCTTGTGTCCTGTTTCCACCGCATTTCAGACAACGCTTATTAAGCGTGTGGAATTTCTCTTCCAATTTTGCCTCCGAAATGACCCCGAGTCATTTTGAAACATTGAACGAATATCCGGCTCTACTTTTCATTTTAAGCAGGAGAGATTTTTTCTAGATCTAAATTTTTTCCGGAAAATTCTCGGAAAATTTGGAAAAAATTTTAAATACTAGCATTTTTAAAGATATTTATTTCTAATTGTATATTTATTTCGGAAAATTGCTGGAAAATTCCCGGAAAATTGGAGGAAAATTCTGTGGAAATTCATAAGTAATTTCGGGATTTTCCGGAAATATTCGAGGACAGGTTGTAAGAAATTCTGAGATAGTCTGAAAATTTTTCGGAAAATTCGTTGAAATTGTCAATAATTTCCGGAAAAGTCAGTAAAATATTCCAAGATTTGGATTCCTGAGAATTTTTCCGGGTGAATTATGATGATGTAGATTTCAGGAAAATTAAAAAAAAATTCGAAAATTTGGTAATTTTCACAGAAACTCGGAAAAGTCTTCATATAAAAGACCAGAAAAATTCAAAATATAAAATATTGGGAAAATCTCTTTTATTCTCGACTTTTCATTTTAAGCAGAATAGATTTTTCTGGATCTACACTTTCCCGGAAAATTCTTGGAAAATTCCCAGAAAATTTGGAAAATTCTTTAAATATTAGCATTTTAAAGATATTTATTTCTAATTTTATATTTATCCCGGAAAATTGTTGGAAAATTAGAGGAAAATTCTATGAAAATTCATAAGTAATTTCGGGATTTTCCGGTGAATTCGAGGACAGGTTGTAAGAAATTCTGAGATAGTCTGAAAATTTTTCGGAAAATTCGTTGAAATTGTCAATAATTTCCGGAAAAGTCAGTAAAATATTCCAAGATTTGGATTCCTGAGAACTTTTCCGGGTGAATTATGATGATCTAGATTTCAGGAAAATTTAAAAAATTCGAAAATTTGGTAATTTTTCACAGAAGCTCGGAAAAGCCTTTATACAAAAGACCAGAAAAATTCAAAATATCAAATATTGGGAAAATCTCTTTTATTCTCAACTTCTCATTTTAAGCAGAATATATTTTTTCTGGATCGACATTTTTTCCGGAAAGTTCTTGGAAAATTCTTGGAAAATTTCCAGAAAAGTTGGAAATTTAAATAAATGTTAGCATTTTTAAAGATATTTATTTCTAATTTTATATTTATTCCGAAAAATTGTTAGAAAATTCTTGGAAAATTGGAGGAAAATTCTATGGAAATTCATATATAAATAATTTCTGGATTTTTCACAAAACCCCGGATAAGTCTTCTTACAAAGGACCAGAGAAATTTAAAATATCAAATTTCATTGCTAGATCTTTAAAAGAAAATTATTGGGAAACTTTCTTTTATAAAAGAGAAAATTATATTCTCGGAGAATTTTTCGAAAAATATTTTTAAATTCCCAGTGAATTTCAAGAAATGCGTTCACCTTCAATAAATAATAATAATAATAATAATAATAATAATAATATATTTAAAAAAATTTTTAAACAATTTTTTTAACTAATAAAATTTTTCTTTTCAGCTGTATTAACCCAATAATCTATGGGTTCATGTCGAAGCACTTTAGAGACAGTTTTTTGTCGGCGGCTCGTGGTGGTTGGTGGCGAATTTGTTCAAGTAGAAGCTATGCCAATTCAGTAAGAAGACACGCGAGTCTGAGCCAGACTAGGACAACCAGCGTGCGGTAAGTGTTAATTAATTCGCGACTTTTTTCTATCTGTGTTAACGCTGAAAGAACCACTGTTTGCAGAGGTCGTTTTTTCATGGTTAAACGTGGCCTGATGAAGATTCAACTTTAATTACCTCCACAAAACTAATAATACGATTTCATCTCAGAAAAATTTCCTCCAATGACACTTCTCATACTAAAGTTTTTAATTCTTTAACTATGTTAATTTATTTCATTTTTTACCCTACTCTGAAATATGTTTACATTTTTTTTGGCACCAGCGAAAGGAAAAGTAATAGTAACAGTTACTCGTACAATTAAAAAGTTACTCGTACTGTTAGTCATACTATTAAAAAGTTACTCTTACTGTTACTTTTACAGTTGAAAAGATATTTGCACCAATAAAAAGTTACTTGTACTGTTACTTTTATTATTAAAAGTTACTGTTACTTTTACTATTGAAAGGTTACTCGAACTGTTACTTGTACTGTTTAAAAGTTACTTGTACTAAAAAAAGTTACTTTTACTAATAAAAAGTTACTTGTAATGTTACTTTTGCTATTGAAAGTTACTGTTACGGTTACTTGCACTACAACTATTCGATTGTGACTTTCGCTGGTACTATTACTGTTGCTCGCAAAGCAAAAATTGTTTTTAATAGTGTTACTTTTAGTACTAGTAATTTTTAATCAGTCCTTCCAATTCCATTAATTTATTAAATACTTTTTTTTAATTAGAATTAAAAACTTTGGTCACCTTTTAACCCTTTATTTTCTTCCTTTTTCAGTGCACCTTCAACGTCGATTATTAGTACTTAGTTAAGATTACTTAAAAATGTAAGTAATTTTTTTTCCAGCCTGCTATAAATAATTTTTAGCTCTGAATTAATTAACACAAAATCTCCTTAGCTAACATTAATTAGATTTTAATAGAAAGCCTGTTGCTTTAAATCAGTATAAAAAATAAATTCATTTAATAATTTATTAAATCTTAATTAACGAAATTGACCCTCGCAAAATATTTTTGAATGACTGATTTTTAAGAAATAATTGTTAAAAATTGATTTTATTAAACATCAAAACATTAAATTTTTTCTATAAGAAAAAATTCTTTCCATTTCCTTATTTAATCTTCCAATTTCCTTATTTATTGCTCCTCTTCAATTTAAAGATCCAATAAGTTGCAACTCTTTTTTTTTCTTTTTTCAGATGGACTTGATTCTTTCATTTTCCCAAATCACGGGTCGATAGATAGAACATTTATAGGAGAGGCAAGACGTCTTATTATTATAAGAAATAAAAAAAAACTCGGTTACTTATCTCCTTCGAAAATGAAGATGAAATGCAAAAAGTCGATTTATTAATAGGAAATTTTTATTTATTTTTTAAGGTTCCTGAAATCAAGCTCTAATCTCAAAATTCGCTTTCCTCATTTTACTCATTAATCAAGTTCAATCGGAATTAATCCAATTGAATCCGGGTTAAATCCAAGTTCAATTTGCACAATTTTGCATGAATTCGAATTCAATACAAATTAAACCGATTGAATCCGAATGAATCGGCATAAATGCGAATTCACTCCGAATTAACACGAGTTCAATTCTAATGAATCGGAAATAATCCGTGTTCAATCTAAATTAATCCGAATTCAATCCGAATAAATCTGCATTAAATTCGAATGAATCCGAATTCAATCTGGATGAACCCGAATGAACCTGATCCAATACAAATGAATCCGTAAGAATCGGACATCAATCCGATTTCAATATAGATAAATCCGCATGAATTGAATTCAATCCGAATGTATCGGTATGAATCGGAATTCAATCCGAGTTCAATATATATGAATTTGCATGAATCCGAATTCAATCCGAGTTTAATTTCCATGAATCCGTATGAATCGAGTTCAATGCAAATTAAGCGATTGAATCCAATTTAATCCGAATGAATCCGTAGGAATCGGAAATCAATCCGAGTTCAATATAGATGAATCCACATGAATTGAGTTCAAACCGAATTAATCCGTTCGAATCCGATTCAATTCGAATGTAACCTTATGAATCGGAATTTAATCCGTTTTCAATATACATGAATTCGCATGAATCCGAATTCAATCCAAGTTTAATTTGCATGAATCTGCATGAATCGAGATCAATGCAAATGAGTCAATTATTGAATCCAATTCAATCCGAATGAATCCGTAAGAATCGGAATTCAATCCGAGTTTAATATACATGAATCTGCATAAATCGAGTTCAATACGATATAACCCGATTTAATGCGAATTTTTCCGATTGAATCTGAATTCAATCCGAAATCAATTTGCTTGAATCCGTATGAATCCGAGTTCAATACGAATTAAACCGATCGAATCTGAATGAGTGCGAACTCAATTCAAATAAATCCGAATTCAATCGGAATAAATATGAATTCAATCTGAATGAACCGTAAGAATTGGAATTCTATCCGGTTTCTTAGAAATATTGTAATTAAATATTTTTTTTACATACTCATTTGTTCAATATAAATATATCTACAGTGTGAAAAAATAATGAGGGAATTAAAATTAAATTAGAAAATTGAAAATCGACTAATTGCATTTTTTCTATTGTGACGAAATATTTTTTAATTAAATATTAAGACATATCCAAAACACATTGACAAAATTAACAGGAATAATCTGAGTTTTTTTTTTATAATCAAGCAATTTAAAAAAATTAAATCTTGTTCTCAATCCTCAATCCAATCAGTATTTTAGAAAAAAATCAGTATTTCGGATTTAGGACGTGGGACAAGAAGTGGGGAAACTCAATCGCTATATTAGTGTTATTAGGTGTAAAAAAACCATCAATTTTGACAAAAATAATAGACTTTGGTGTTTTACGTTCTGGATAAAAATGGAGAGGGAGAAACAATGTTTATATTTTTTAATTTATATTTACTTTTAATATTTATTAATAGTTTTTATGTATATTATTTATTCTAACTTTATAAACTTATTTTGTAAATATACCTGATAAAAAATTGCTCAATTTTCCATTTTCATCCAAAATGTTCGCTTTTTGTGAATTTTCATTTTTGTAAATTATTTATAAGTAGAACTTAGAACTTGCATTTATTTATAAAATGTTAGACAAATGAAAAAAATAGTTACAATTTTCATTGTAGAATATTCTGTAAATTTTCGATTTTATTTTTATGAATAATTTAATACATATGTAATATTTAGTTAATTTATTAAATTTAGATAATTGACTAAATTATTTATGAAAATGAATTTAAATTTAAATTAAGTACCTGCAGAAATAAAAGAATATTAAAATTTGTCACTAGGTTTTAATATCAAAATAATAAACGTGTTAAATGTATAAAGTCGTCAAAAAAATTGTCAATCGACGTTTTATTGTAACGAAGTGTCATAAATCACAAAAAGCTCGTAACTCTGTGCGTCAACGTTTTAACAACCTTAAAAAGTCGTCGTATGATAAAAACTAGTTGCTGGAAAAAATGTGATCTTTTTGAAAAACTTGATAATAGCTTAATTAAAAAAAAATAATTTTTAAAAATTTTGACAACAGTTGATGTTAAAAAAATAAAAATATTTAAAATAAATAAATAATTTCTAAAGAGGTCACATGTCGATTTTCCCTTTTCAATGTTTAGGAAATTTAGAATCCTGAAAAAAATATTTTACATTATTTAAAAATGTTATTTACGATATTTATTATATTTAAAAATCAGTCGAGAAAAGTGTAAAATATTTTTTTCTTGTATGAGAATTGAGTTGGTCGTTTAAGCGGCAGAATGGCGTGTTAATAAAAAATAAATCTTTATGGAGGCGAGTGTGAAAATCAGAATGTCGGATCTCAAACAATTTAATAATCGTACAATCGAACGGAAGTGAAATATTTACTGTAAAAGTGTGAGTGTGTTTTGTAAGGTGAAAACAAAACCAATAGAGATATTAAAACATTTTTTTAAACTAAAAAAGGATCATTTTTTGCTTCGTTACATTTGGGGCGTAACAAGCAAGAAAGGAATGTAAATTAATTTTTTTTACAAAAAAAAATGTTTGCGAGTGTGAGACATTTTTAACTGTTTATCGTAGAAGGTGCATCAAAATGACGAAAAAATAAAATCTGAATGCTGATTGTGTGATAATTCATTGCCTTTCACTCCCTCTTATATAGCAAAAAAAAGAAAGAAAAGAAAATCAGGTTTACGTTTTAAATTTAGATTTTGTACCGACATTTACCGACAGAGACATTTTGAGGGTTCTTTTCCGAGCTAAAAAGTACTATCGGTTAAGTAGAACATTTTTCGAAGTCGAGTCAACCTTTATACCGAAATTTACCGACATTGTGGGTTCCTGTCTCTACTAAGTGTTATATGTTATTGACAGAGTAATTAGTCTACTTGTCGGTAATGTAGAATATTTTTAGACCAGAGACGAATCCATTTCGAAAAAAATTTTTTTTACTACTTTTACCGACAGAGGTGGTTTTCGAAGATTCGTGTACCGACTGAGAGGGTTCTTGTCCATGCTGTGAATATTCTACTTTACCGACAGAGTAATATCGGTAATTTTTTTAAAATTTTATATATTAAGTATGATAAGAGAATAATAAAATGAGATATTTGTTTTAATCTTTGAAATGATGAAAGAAAACTCGATTTCCATTTCTATTATTTAGTTCGACATATTAGAATGATGTCTTGTACGTAAATAAGATTACCAAGACTGAGATTGAATCTTCCAATCTGATAAACAGAATCTATGTTTGTTTCAATTTCAGTTTTTGATTGTGTTCCACTCAGCTTCTTGTCTTTCTTCCTTTCTTTCTTCGGTTCAATTACGTTTTCAGGCTTTCGAGGATGAAATCTTATGGTGAAATCCACCTTGAAATAAAATTTTTATTCAATTGTAAATTGATAAAAGTAAATGTAAAAAAAATTAATAATAAATATTTAATAGTAAATTATAATAAAAATAATAATAATAACAGATAATAATAATAATAATAATAATAATAATAGTATTTATAAAAAATTAATAGTTAGTAATAGGGATAAAAAAATGTGGAATGTAAATGAATTTGAAAGATTGAGAAGTTCATACATTTTCTTTGGGTTGAACACGAACGCACATTTTCTCATCAAAGTTCACGAAAGAAAATACGTTTTGATTCTGGACTGGACTCAGTTTCCCGCCATAAATCGCCTCGGCCTCCTCCTCAGTTAATCGAAGTGAGAATTTTTCCTTCTTGTGACCACCTTTTGTCCCTTTTCCTTTTTTTATAGTATCCTCGTTATTTTGCGAAATGGACGAGGCGAAAATTTGACCTTCCAGAATCTCAATAATTTTCAGTCTGAAGGTCAAAGGACATTCACCAGTATTTTTTATCTAAAATTTATTTAAGAAAAAACAATCATTAATATTAATAATAATAATTAATAAAAATATTTAAATTAATTTATACAGCAATTGTATTATATTTTAATTAATTAAGTAATCATTAATTTAATTAATATTTGTTTATTAGTTGTCATAAAATTAAATATTTTTAATTATATCCTTCGTGACTGTTTTCAGGGCTGAACAAAAGGAGAACAATAAGTTTTTTTCTATTATGGAAAGCACACTTCATAAATCCAACCCCCAAATCCCCCGACGCGAGGAAAAAAAAGTGTGAAAAAAAATTCCTTTCATACTGACACATACGTTTCATTTAATATGAACATTTACAGCTCTAAGAACTATCATTCACTTCTCAAGGGTCAATTTTCCCTCGCTAAAAGATGTTCTTCCTGAAAGTCGAAAAAACACTTTTGTGAAAAAGTAAAGCAGAATTTATTTTACCCACAGTATATCTTCCACTAACGCACTTTTTTCGAAAGCGTAGAGTGAAATTTAATTTACAGATTTCCTTACCGACATTTATAACTTAGCAGGGTTCATTTCCATGCTAAAAGTGTCCTAACTTATCGACAGACAGCGGTATATTTTTTCTTACCGACATTTACCGATCAGTTTTAACTTTCGGCGGTTCATGTCCATGCTATAAATGTTCTACATTACCAACAGTCGATAAAAACGTAATAATTTCTCGAAACATTATTACTATTTTTTATATTATTACTCGACTAATTTAGTTTATGAATATTGAAAAAATAATAATAAAATAATTATTAAAAAATAGAATGGAGAGTTTTTTTAATCAAATTATTAGTTAACGCATTTAATTTTTTTTAAGAATTCGTTTGTCGTAAATATTTCGAAACAAGTTTCACGAACTTTAGCTAAAATCCCGTTTATCAGACTTTCCCCAGATTGTTTGAATTTCCTCCCCTGCGTAAAATTATGTGCTTAATAAGACATTAATGCATAAAGCCTTATGTTTCTTGGAAAGTTCCTTCGGATTAGCTCAGTCTTACATTTTCCATTATCGAACGTGAAAAGTTCGACCAAACATTAAATTCCGGGATGCAAATCGGTTTAATGCTCAGATTTTATCCCCTGTGTATCTCCTTTCATAGATATGAAGCTTCCTGGTTTCTACAAAGCGTGTAAAACCCTTTCACGTTCGCCCGAGGCTTTTCAATGCAGGATTGACAAAAAAAGACAGATGGAAACCATAGTGTGAAAAATATTTCCATGAAATGCGAAATGTTCGGTGATTGTAAACAGATATAAAAAAATTCTTATTACTGCAAGAAATATTGGTGAGAAGTTTCTCGTTAGTCAGTTTTTAAAAGGTGTCCATTTTAGCCTGGTGTCCAATTTAGACCTTCGTCCACTTTCTCGGATCTCCTTTTAACCATTTGCCCATTTAACCCATATGTCCAGTTTACCCGACCGTCCCTCTTAGCCATTTGTTCACTTTACTACTGTGAAAAAGTAAAGCCGAATTTATTTTACTCGCAATATATTATCATCCACCAACGCATTTTTTTCGAGAGTGTAGAGTGAAATTTAATTTACAGCTTTCCTTATCGACACTTACCGACATTTTTAACTTAGCAGGGTTCGTTTCTGTGCTAAAAATGTCCTACCTTATCGACAGACAGCAGTATATTTTTCCTTACCGACATTTACCGATCTATTTGACAACAATGCCCGTTTTGCCCATACGTTCATTTTACCCTTTTATCATTTTTTTATACATCCACCTAAGTTTATTTTTATCCCTTTTTAATTAGCGTCATTTTGCGAAATAAATGCCTCTAACTTCATTACTTTTCCTAGAATTTAATTTTCATAATTTATCGTCATTTCGTTTTACTTTTTACGGTCTATCTTATCAGTCTGTAAATTATTTATTTTCATATAGAATTCACATTTACTTGACTTCGAAAGAGAATTCACGAGGGTTACGTGAGCCAGAAAAAATAGTGGCGGAGTAGATATTTACTACGAAACCCTGTCTTAACCGTCGCTGTCGATCGACTTCCGGTTTCCGCTTTCTCTTCCGGAAGGCCGTATCACCAGTATGACTAGGCGTGGTGGTGTTGCTAAAAATAGAAAATTTAAAAACCCTACTATTATTCGCAGATGTATTTTTCACAGATGTTTTTAAAATTAAAAAATTTTTTTTTTTTACTCTAGGCCACTATTCACCAATAATTATTTTTTTAAAAACCTTTTTCGCCCTTTTTTATTGGTTTCTTTCTCTTTCTAACATTTTCTATCCACCTGTATTCTCTTTTCTATCCTTTTCTATTTGTTTCTATCCTTTTATATACATTTTTATACTTTCTGCCAGTTTCTATCGTTGACTGTCATTTTCTACAACTTTATATCCTCTTCTATTCTTCTCTATACCTTTCTATCCGTTTCTATATGTTCCTATTCTTTTCAAATACTTTATTTCCGTTTCTATCCTTCTCTATCCCTTTATATCTGTTTCTATCATTTTCTATCTTCCTCTATCTTCATTTATATCCTTTCCTGTCTGATACTATCTTTTCCTATCAGTTATCTTATCACTTTCTATTCTCTTATATACTTCTCTAATCTCTATCCTTCTCTATAATTTTCTAACCGTTTCTATTCTTTTCTATTCCTTTATATCCGTCTATATATCCATTCTATCCGTTTCTGTTTGTTCCTATACGTTTCTATCCTCTTCAGTACGTTTCTATCCATTTTTTATGCTATCCGATAATATTAAAATCTTAATGAAAAGTGAACTATTAAAAAAACAAATTTTCTATTCGTTTTTATCTCTTACTATCCTTTCCTGTCTTTTTAGTTTCTTTCTATCCTTTCGTATCCTTCTCTATTTCTTTCTATCCGTTTCTATTCTATTATATCCTTCTTTATAACTTTCTACCTGTTACTATCCTTTTCTATACCTCTCTACCAGTTTCAATCTTTCTCTATCTCTTTCTATCCGTTTCCATCTGTTTCTATCCTTCTCAATATGTTTCTATCCATTTTTATATGTTATTCGATAAAATTAAATCTAAATTAAAGTGAACTATTTAAAAAACAAATAATATATATAATATACAGTATACTTAAATGTAAAGATTTCATTTTTTTTTAATTTTCAACTCTTTGCAACATTAAAAAATATCTTCTCTTTTACGACCTAACGTACTTCTTTCCCCCTTTTTTTCTCCTCACTAGCTTCTCAATAAAAATTTAATGCGAGTGTGGTATCTTTTATTTTGGTTTATTTTCCCTTTTATGTTACTCTGTTATTCTTTAATCTATTTTGACGACGCTAGTCTTTCGTCCCTTAGTTTCCTTTCGTTTCTGATTGATTACTTGGCTCGTTAAATACGTTAACCATTAAAAATAAATTTTCTAAGTACAATCAAGACTAATGATTTAAAAGATTAATCTCATATTCTTTCAAAATCGATGTAGAGCTTCTATCTACATCTTTGAAAGTTAGATTCAAGTTCAAGAGTTATATAAATAATTATTGTTAATATTTACAATTATAATATTTTGGTGTTTAAAAATATCCAAAAGTTTATAAATCAAGTTTTATATCCTTCATTGTCAATGCAGATTTCTCTAATAAATTTCTATTTTAATAACACCAGATGATTAAATCTCTTTTTCAGAGATTTGTAGATGAAATATTATATTGTTAATTATAATTTAATTTGAAATTTTTTATTTTGAAATATTTCGGTGATGATAATGTAGGACTCAAAAAAGTTAGTACTACTTAGCCGATAAGTTACTCGCAGTTCACTTACCGACATTCAGGGGTCACCGCTTGCCGATAAAGTCAATAGTTGCCGATAAAGTGGTTTTCTGTCATTTTTAAATAAAAAAATTAATTTTTTATTACCTTCATCTTTAATTCTTCAGTTTTTCCGGGTTTGGCTTCCAATCTTGCTACTAATATGTTTGGTTCAATGGTCCAATTTGGAATAATACTTTTTCCAGAAAGAGCCATTCGCCACATTGTTCGAGTTCCGGCCGCTCGAATTTCAAAAAATTCTTGCACCTGTATTAATTTTGAATATTTGTATATTGTATATCCAAATGAACATTGATTTGTGAAATATTTAACTTCACAATTAACTTAATTAATTATTATTATTACTACAATTAATTTAACAATATTTTTAAAATTATTATTTTTGTAATTACGATGGCACTCATCCGAGTATAACCGCGCCAAGTGCTGCTTAACTTCGGTGATCGAAAATTAAATTAAATTTTACTTTGAAAAAAATTGAATGAATTCACAGCCAATATTAAAAAGATTTAAAGTTGAATTCAAATGAATTCAAAAAACTCTTTAAGTATTCGAAAGAGATTTATTATAACAAAAAAAAAATTGTTAAATAATGTTTTTTTTTTATAAATTTAAATATATAGGACAAGGTAAACTTTTAATAAATTTTTAACTCGTTATTTCATTGAATGTAGAAATAAAATTGTAGGAAAAAATGTCGGTAAGGTAGGGATCGGTTAAGATTTCAATTGTTTTAACCCCAATTTTGCAAATCAAGATTTTTATCCAGTTTTGACAGTCTCGCAACTTGTTTTTCATGTTGCAAGACATTTTAATTAATTATATTTATTAAAAAATAGTAGAATACAAGTTACAATCAATTGATTGAAT
Source organism: Synergus itoensis (assembly GCA_904066005.1). Taxonomy (NCBI): domain Eukaryota; kingdom Metazoa; phylum Arthropoda; class Insecta; order Hymenoptera; family Cynipidae; genus Synergus; species Synergus itoensis. Next base: position 76,160 of record CAJFCP010000551.1, on the reverse strand, counting down.
TGAAATAATTTTTCAAAAAATGTAAACTATTCATCTGCTATTCATAATAAATAAAAAATGGTTTGTGAGATAAAAACGGGAAGACCTCATCCGCCATTTAATATTGGAGTCAAAGCGAGAGTTCAATTGGGTTTGCACCCTAAATTATGCCAGCACTTGAGTGAATCACCACCGATTGGCTCTTACGAAGCACCACCGATTCGAAAAAAATGCCTCGTCATAAGGTACATAATTACACAATTAGTTGGCTCATGCCCTCAGCCAATACGAAATTTAAAACGAGAAATTTGACCATCTAACAAAGCCTGACGAATCGAATTCGAACGTCTTAAAAAATAAATTCAATATTATTTAATTTATTTTTATTACTTTCACTTTAGAAATGTGAGCTATTTGTATTTTTTTACTCTAAAATAATCGAAAATTGTAATCAGAAGTAAGAAAAATTCGAATTTGAAAGTTGCGTTTATTCGCTGAGTTGGTGCTAGTCCATAGTTGGGGTTCGAATCCCGGCAGAAAAATATTTTTTTTTGTAATTATTCTGGTTATTTTTAATCAAGTATTTTTAGTTCAAATTTTATTGAATTTCGAAATAAAAATAATTATAAATATAAATAATAAAATTTTAATAATAAAATAGTTGGAAAAGGAAGGAAGAAATGGAGGAATTTTCAGCGACGCGAGGAGGTCGACTTTTAGGAAAATTCGGGATGTTGAAGGAAGAAAAAAAAAGTAATATTGGTCCTGGATCTTATGAATTGAAACAATGGCCTGAGAATATTTTTCAAAAGAGGGGAAATAATGTGAAAGAGGACTTTGGCTTTGGAACGGCATCTCGGTTTCCGGAAAAACGGAAGTCTTCGACTCCTGGGCCCGGTAAAAAAAACTCAATAAAAATATTTTTATAAAAAAAAAATTTAATTGAAAATTTTTTTTTTAAATATAATTAATTATTTTAATTAATATTGAATTTCTTTATTTTAAAAATTTTAGGTTACACTGGAAGAGAACACAATCCATTTTATTATATTGAAAAAAACCGATTAAAAGGTTTTTCTTCGAAACCCACTTTTGAATATGATGGATTGGTCCCAAGAATTAAAAAAGAAAATACTTGGTATTTGCCTCCTAATAGGTATATTTATTTAATTTTAGTTAATTAATTATTAGCAAAAATTTATTTTACAATTGAAATTTTTATTTAGATATCGAGTCCAACATCCTGATTGTATAGAAAGTATTCTAAAAAAAGTTATTGGCAAACGGGGGCCCTATGATTTATTTACAGGTTTTTCAATTTTTTCAAAATTATATTTAATTGTTTATTCACTTTTATTAGATGACAATTAAATAAATGAAAAAAATAAAATAATAAATTAATTAAACATTTTTTTCAGGGCCGAGGGATAATTCCACTATTAGGGGATATATTACCTTCCCTGAAAAATTCGACAGCGCTGATTGGCCGACAAAATTCCCCGGAGAAATTGAGAAACTTTTTCACAAATCAAATTTTTTTAAAGGTGTTTTTTCAAATTCATCCAGGTGTATTGCTTTTAATTATGATAATTATTTAACTATATATTGCTTTTTAATTGTAAAAAAATTATTCCTTTAATTAATTTCATTATTTTTAAACTAATTATAATTTTTGATCTGAAATAGGTTTCCAAAAAAGCCCAGTTTGAGATTGATGCTAAACGACATCAGTTTGTGTTATAAGGACCCATCTCAACCAGGGCCGTGTCAATATGACCCAAAAATCCCAGAAAGGCCCAAAAATGCAAAAAATTACCCCTTTGGAAAAAGTGTGGAAAAAGATATACCACTACAGGTTAAGGAAATTCGTCCTGGACCAGGAAGATATAATCCAAAAGTTGAAAAAATAATTAAGGGCGCTGGTTGGACTTCAGTTTTTAAGAGCAAACTCCCTAGGACCCAAAATTTAGTAAAGGAGGCTTATAACAATTTTTGAAAAGTTTTAATCATATTTTATAGAGAGTGTCTTATTTATAAAAAACTAAAATGTATTTTTTTGAATGTAGATTCCTATTGCCAACATTTATCGACAGTTTTAGGATTAGGGGGTTTGTGTCCGTGCTAAAATATTTAATATTATTATTTTAGCGCGGACTCGAACCATCTGTTATTAGCTGTTGGTAAATTTCAGTAAAAGTCGGTAAAAGTCCGTAAAAGTAGGTAAAAGGCGGTAAATGTTGATAACAGGGATATACATTAAAAAATGAAAATACACGTTAAATTTTTTTAAATAAGAAATTGAAAAATAAGTACAAAACCAAAAGTTTTGAAATTATAATGATAAATTATTAAATTTAATAAACAAAATCTTACTTGCTCTTCTTCTTCCTTCGGGGCAAAAGTGATCGGCAAAGTTAAAATCGAACCAGGCTCTAAACATTTTCCTGATGGCATAAAAAAGGGACCAAATGGATTTAAAATGGTTGCATTGATTTTCAATTTTCTGTAAAAAAAAAAGAAACTATTTTTTCTATTGATTACAATTGGCTATTTTTAATTATTCAACATGAAAAATTATTTACACTTATTTATTTATTACTATTATTAGAAATAGTAATAAATATCAATACCTATTAGAATTATTTTTTAAATAGAGCATTTTCCTCTCAGTGGTACCAACTGCAGTGGGGCCAAATTCAAATTCACGAGAATTATTCAAAATTAAAAAATCTGGCTTCACAACAGGACAATATAATTTCGCAAATAAAATCTCATTATGAAGTGAACCATTTTTTTCCGCAATTTTTATATTACAAGTTACTATTGTTGTAAAAACGTAGGGATCAAAATTTTCCAAAATGCTGATTTCCTCTGATATTTTTTCAGATGATTTTTCCATTTTTTCATCTTTTTGAGATCTTTTACCAGCTGAATTTTTTTTAACTACAATATTAAATCCTAATTACCGAGGGAATAGAGAAAAAAAATTTTGAGTTATATTTTTATTTGAAAAAAAATTTTCAACCTTTTTGGACCTTTTCATCCTTTTCGGCATTTTTTACAATTTCCTCTTTTGACTTTTTAAATTCTTTTCCTAGTATTTCCGCTTTTGATGAAGGAATTTTTTTTAAAGCGAGATGATTTGATAATTTCGGTGCAAAAAGAAAAGTCACTTTAATAAAGTCACCACTCTCTAAAAATCCTGTTTGGGGGGAAATTTTAATAAATTGGGAAGATGTTTTGAATTCGTAGGTGGCAGTGAATTTTTTTCCTTTATTTTTATTCGGTGGACAATTAAATCCTCTTAATTGAATTGACGCCTAGAATTTTTATTTCAATTAAATTATTGAAATAAAATAAAATTACTAATGATTAATTAAAATTTACGCAGTTAAATAAATTTTACTTTTATAAAATTCAAAAAGCATGAAATTTTACCACAGAAAAAGAGGCACATGGCGTGGCCGGAAATTCAATAATTTGTTCACTCAATTCACAAAAAAGATCAACAATTTGCACGTAGATTTTCATCTCATTTTTTTTATTTCTGGAGTCCTCGATTTCCTCTTCACAATTTGAAATTTCCGGAGAAAACATTTTCGAATCTAAACAAAATTTTTTAAAAATATTAAAAAAATTCTTTTTAATTAAAAAGTAAATTTAAAAAATTTAAATATTATTTATATTTTATTTATTAATTTATATATTTTTAAATAAATAAGGTTAATTTTTACTTAAATTACCTTCGAAATAATTATCACCACTTCCTCTTGAATTCAGAATTTGAGAAGGAATTTCGTCTTCAAAATTTTTCAAAATTTCAAATTTTCCTTCCGGAAAATCTTCCCTTATTATTTGAAACTGTTTTCCTGCTTTTGCTCTTTCGATCAGTATTTTATTTCCCATCAATTCTGCCATTGTCGTGACCTGAATTTGAATTCTGTAACATTTTTAATACTAAACATTAATTTTTAAATTATTATTATTTATTATTATTTATTTTATATAAAATTTTCAATTAATTTAAAAATTTACAACTTACATGTGATTTTCATTAAAATTTCCATTTTTCTTTTGAAAATCATTGACCGAAGGTGAATAAATTAAATCCAGTTCTATTGTCTCTCCAGGCAAAATTTTGCCAAATCCATAATTTGGCTGAATTTCAAGATAAGGAGGCAAATTAAGAAAACCAAAATCTTGAACAATAAGAGACTCATTTGTTAAAAAAATTTGACTGATGACTGATTCTTGAATGTGGACACGTCCCAAAAATAAAAATTCGGGTTCTAGGCAAAAATTATTTAAATAAAAAATAAAAAAGATTTATTATTTATTTATTTTTAAATAATTCAGGTAACTAATCTGGAAATATAATTATTTTTATTTACTCAATATTAAAGCGTGTGAAGTTGTCACTGTGGCCAAAACTTTTAAAATTAAAGGTGGGGCATTCACAGCTTCCGGTGACGAAGGTTTTACTTGTATTGGAATAGTCACAATATTTGAAGTTTGATCAAAGTACCTTTTTTAAATTATTTAATTATTTATCATCGTATAACTGAAACTTACTTCCATTATTAATAAAAAGAAATATACATTTTCTTTTATATAATTTTTTTACTATAATTTTTTTTACTATAATTTTTTTACCCTAATCGATGATTTATTATATCTTCTTTAGGAATCAATCGAATATTTATAAGACTTGATCCTTTTGATTGGACGATTGTGGATTTTGGAAAAACTACGATTTGGTTTCTCAAAAGTTTTGGAGTTTTTATTATGACAGCCATACTCGTCTTTCCTATTTAACGAAATTTATTTATCAAACTATTTATTAAATAAAAAATTAATATGCTTTTAATTAAATGATTGTCATTAATTAACAGTCGGTAATGTTATTTAACTTATAGTTAACGTCACTGCTGCTCAAAAATATTTTTTTGAATGGAAAAAAAATCTAACCCGGCCTGGGATCGAACCAAGTCTCAAACCATCGAAATTTTTCAACATTCGGGTAAACTACATACCTGTATTAATGATATTAAAATTCTGTTGGTAAACTTCAGAATCTGTTACTATTGTTCCCAGGTCAATAATCATGGGATTAAGACTTAAATTCAAGCCATTAACTTCTCCAAAAATATTTATAATCTAAAACAAATAATAATAATATATTTATTTTTTCAATTAAAATTTTTTTATTATATTCCTACTTATCAAAAATAATTTATAAATTTAATATTTATACATAGTCTACAAAGACTCACTTCTCTTTTGAAAAATTTTCCCCCCACTTCAAAATCAATAATCAGAGCATCACTGTGAATTCCGACATATTTGGGACTGAATTTGATCTTCAACTGAAACTTTGATTTCTCTTTTAATACCACTCTAAATTTTCCTGTTTCCTCATTTTTATTTTTTATTTCAACTATTTTTGAATCTGCAAAAAAATTATATTTTTATATTTTTATATTAGACCGAAAATGTTTTTTAACGAAAATAAAAAATTACGGATATTTCAAATTAAAAAAATTTCAATTTTCGGAAATTTGCAATTTTCAGGAATTTGAAAATTCTGGTATTTTATATTTTCTGGAAATTAAAAATTCGAAAATTTGAAATTTGGGTAATTTTCTGTTTTCGTTAATAAATATTTTCCGTAATATTGTATAGACAAAAATAAAATTTAAAATAAATAATGAAAAAAGTAAACATCATTAAAGAAAAATAGTGAATCAAAGAAATTAAAAAAAATCCCAAAAAAATATTTACCAAGCTCGATTGAGCTTCCTGTTTTCTGGGATGCATCCGGAACTTTTTCTTGCAAATTGTCATCGCTCTGAATCTGAAAATCAAGGACAGAATCGTCAGTCTGGAAAATTCACTTATTAACGCTCAAACGTCTCGTTTCTTTGAAATTTTACGCTCTCATCTAGTTCTAATTTTTTACATTTTTTTAAATTGTATTTTCAAATAATTAGATTCTTATTTTATTAATAAATTATTTCTGGGGGATTTAATAATCCAGTTTATTTAAATGAATATTAATATTGCAGCGATAAAATTATTTATTAATTTTTTTCCACCTACCTGAATTATTTCACACTCAACATTTTGAGATTCAGAGTCCCAAAGGTCCCAGAAAAAATTTTCTCCTCTGGGTTCATTTATTCGAAACGAGAAAGGCTTTAAACCCTGATTGGAAATAGTAAGAATATTTTTCAAAGAGCCAAATTCGCCGAATTTCCAAATTGGGGTTGTGGCAAATCTAATTGGGTGAATAAATAAATAATTTATTTTTTAATTCCAATAGATTGGATTTTATTTTATATTTATTTAGCCGAGAGAAAAGAAAAAAAATAAATCTAAAAAAATAAAAAATAAATGATTAATAATTAGTAAATAATAATAATAATAATAAATAATAAATTTCTATTCCCTCGGATAATATTTATTATTATTTTTTTTTCAGTTTCAATTTTGAAGGAGTTTTCTCTGTGACTCAATCGATAAGAATTTATTTTATTTTGTTTTTTGTAAATAAAAAAAAATCAGCTGAAAATTTTTGTTAATAATATTTAAATTTTTAATTTTTAGAATTATCGATAGATTACCGGACTTCATTTGGTTCTATTAAAGGCAGAGGTTTCATGGGAATACAAAGAACACTGATTCGAAAAATATGGAAATCTTCAGGATTTTCTGGGCTCAAGGTCAAGAAAATTAGGTCAGCTCTTATGTCCTCTTCTTTCTCAGAAGAAAATTTCACTGTCAGTGGTACTTGCAAGCCTGGCCTGAGTATTGTTGCCTTTTCAATTTCTACCTTTCTCAAATACAGAAATTTATAAAAAATAAATAAAATAAATAAAAATAAATAAAATTGTTTATATAACTAATTATATTCTGAGTAAATAAATCATTATTTTTTTACACTGAAATAATTATAAACGATTAAATATTAAATTAAAAATTTTAAGTAAAAAATTATTCTCAAATTTTTATACCTCTAGATTTTTCGGATCTGTTTTCCACTCGATTTGGTCGTAACGCAAATAAGCCCACTTTGAAGATTTATTGCAGATCGAAACTCTTCGATTATACGTTTTTCCAGCCTCAAAATCCTAAGAAAATTTTTTTTTTTAATTCTGAAGATAGGAAAAATTAAATTTGAAATTTTTGAAAATAATTTTCGAGCAGATATTTAGTTTTTGAATTTTCCTGAGTAAATTGTATTTTTAAATAAATATTGTACTTTAAAAATAACGTCAGAGGGTTGAGAGTAAAAACACGTGTCTCTTGGCATTTCAGCTAGATTTTCTTTTTTCTTTCCTTTTTCGGAATCCCTCATTTTTCTGGAGGCCAAATCTTCCACCAGAAAATTTAAATTATCTTCGGCTTCAAGAGTAACTGACGGTGCCTAGAAATATTTCTCACTTGAAATACAAAAAAAAAATGTAAAAAAATGTATTAAAATTAGAATACTCGTAAAAAAATAGAAAAAAATTTTTTCGTTTTTAAGGCCATGTATTATAGTAATCCGATCCCTACCTTATCAACAATTTTTGGTTCTTCTCCTTTTTCCCCCTCTAAATTATTTTTATTTAAAACTTCTTTATCCATTACTTCAATTATTAAAGGATCTTCCTGAAAATTGATTTTATGTTAAAAATATTATAATTTATAAATTTATATGACTTTAATCGAAATATTTATATTTAAAAAAACGTATTTTTTATTTATTTACGATTATAGTTTCTTCTGAACTTTCTTCAAGAATTTTCATCAAATTAAGCCACCTTGAATTGTCAGTATTTTGGTCCATTGAATCTTCTCCATCTAGTTTCTTTGCTTTTTCTTTATCTCGAAAAAACTAGAACAAATACACACTCAGAAAATTTAAATTTTTTATAAAAATGATAAAATTTTATTGAAAATATTTTTTAAATTAATTTTTTGGACCTCAAGTTATAAATTCTTACCTCTTTTTCGCTTATGAACTCTTCTCTCTGTGAACCTATTTCTTTTCTGAAAGAAAGTAGATTCCTGTTACCGACATTTACCGACATATCAAGGATTTAAGGTTCACGACCGTGCTAAATTTACAAGCCTCCCGAATTGGAAAGTAATTACCGATCGGTGGTAAAGAAGTTTCTAAATTTAGCACAGACTTTAACCCTCAATGTCGATAAATGTCGATAACAGAAAACTTTAATTAAAAAACTACTCACTTTTGACTGAATTGACAAAAACTCTCACTTTTTCTCTTTGTGGTTTGGAACTAATCAGAAAAGTAAAGAATCTCTAAAATTTCTTCCTTTTAATTTATGTTTATATGCAAATTAAAAATAATTACTTTCAGGGAATTCAAAGAAGCTATCAATTTCTTTTTTTTGAAATTATTTACGTATCGTTTCCAAGCTTTTTCCCTTTTCATTTGGAGATTCCTTCTCAAAATCGACAATTTAGTTAAAGGATAATCTAAATTAAAAAATAATTAATAATATATAGTTAACTAAAATATATTTTTAAAAATAATTAATTCTCACTTTTCGTTTCTTTATTTTGAAATTCTTCTTCAGCAAAGTTTTCAATTCCATTTTTCTCCCAAGAAAATGATTCCTTACAAAAATAAATTATCGTAATTAGAAAATTCTTCGCAGTATTTTGATAAATTAAAAAAATCAACAAATTTTGGAAAAATACAACAAATTCTAACCAAATTTTTTTCTCTTGAGGCCCGACTTTGATTCAGAGTGTAGCTCTTATACCTGCGAATTCTTTCATAATTTCTAAAAATCCTCAATCCTAAAAAATATAATTTTGAAAATTTTATTTTTCAAAATAAAAAAAAAACATATTTTCAAGAAATTTAATATTTTACCTCTTCTTGTTAGTCGTTTCTCTCTTTCTAATCTTGCCTCTGTCCTTGTATCAAATTCACTTAATCCCTTAATAAATAAAAAAATGTTAATTCTTTGAAAAAAATAAATAAATATAGACAGGTTAGAATTAAAATATTAATATTAATTGAAAATACAGTAACTACTTTATATTACTTTATAAAAAGAATTTCTTTAATTTTTCCTACCTCCCTTTGACAAGAATACATTTTCTAAATATTCATAAATATTTATAAATATTGAAAAATTCTTATTTATAAATATTGACTTTCTATTTAATTATTTTTATACACTTGAAGATTACTGTTTTACTTCACGAAGGCAAATTTCTTTTGTTTTTTTATTTTCCAATTTTACTGTTTCTAATTTAAAATTTGAATAATTTTAAAATTTACTTTAATTTAATTTTTTATTTAAAATATTAATTTTAAATATGATTAAAAAAAAGTACGAGAAAATTTTCGAAATCTCTACTTTTGACTTTCACGTTTTTTTTTCTTTTTTTTTATTTAATAAAGAAAGTTAGAATGAGTATTCAAAGGGCGTGAAATATGGCGGCAGTAGGAAAAATTATACGACCCGGTTACCCACATTGAGAGGACAGGAGAAATTTTCGGCTCGTCGTAATTCAAAATTCGGGCCAGAAGACCGCGAACAATGTACCTGAGCCATTACTGGGTCATAGGACCAAGTGTAGGGTTCCCCAGAAAGCAACCCGCAGGACTCGTAAATTTTATTGGAAAGTTATAAAATTTGGTTTTTGGAAAATTGTATCCTTGCCAAACGGAAGCTGAAAATTGGCTACTCTTTGCCACAAAATTTATAGGGTTTCTAGGAAATTTAAGGTTTTTATAGTCTGTGACTTGTCGGGGAATTTTATTGAGGGATTTCAAAAGATTTTTAAGATTTAAAAACATTTTTAAGATTTAAAAAATTTTTAAGATTTAAAAAGGTTTTTAAGATTAAAAAAAATTTTTAAGATTTAAAAAAATTTTTAAGATTTATAAAAGATTTTGTAGAGCTTCTATAATTAACGTTTGGAATGACCGTCACTTCTTGGTGTAAAAGATACTAATTTCCCTTTTCCAAAATTGTTTAAAAAATATTTTTTATTTTTTATTCTATGAAGAATTTTGGATTTGGAATTGTCCTATTAATTTGAATTAATTAAATTTTCCAATTGGAATTTCCCTATTGAATTTAACAACTGGAATTTTCCTATTGAATTTTCCAAATGGAATGTTATACCTACTGAATGTCCTAGATATGGAGCTTCCCTATTTATTTTTGCAATTAGAATTTCAATATTGAATTTTCCAATTGGAATTTCCCTGTTGAGTTTTCCAATTGCAATTTACCTATTAAATTTTCAAATTTAAATTTCTGTATTGATTTTTCCAATTGGAATACACCTAATGAATACACTAATTGGAGATTCCATATTGAATTTTCCAAATACAATTTCCATATTGAATTTTCCAATTGGAATTTTCTTATTGATTTTTCCAATTGGAAATTCCTTATTGAATTTTCCAAATGGAATTCTTCTACCAAGCGCCCTAGGTGGAGCTTCCCTATTGAATTTTCCAGCCATATTCATTTTTCCAATTGAAATTTCCCTATTTAATTTTCCAATTGGAACTTACTTATTGAATTTTCCTATTATATTTTCACTTTTGAATTTTCCAATTGAAATTTATCTCTTGAATTTTCCAATTGAAATTTCCAATGTATAATGTTCCAATTGAAATTTATCTGTCGAATTTTCCAAAAGAAATTTAACTATTGATTTTTCCAATTAAAATTTCCCTATTTAATTTTCCAATTGGAACTTATTCCCTATTGAATTTTCCTATTATAATTTCACTTTTGAATTTTTCAATTGAAATTACTCTGTGGAATTTTCCAATTTAAATTTTCTTATTGAGTTTTCCAATTGGAATTTACCTACTAATTTTGCAAGTGATTTTTACGAAATTTAAAAGATTTTTAGGATTCTGAACAGATTTCGCATAAAATTATTAGGGATTTTAGAATATTTTGTAGAACTTTAAAGAAATTCAGACAATTTTAAGAGATTTTATAAGAATTCAAAGGAATATTAAATGTTGTGTATAATTATGAGGAATTTTAAGAAGTTTCTAGTATTTTTACGAGATTTCAATGAATTTTAAGAGACTTCGAAGGTTTTCGTGAATTTATTAAGTAAAAATGAGGAAATCTAATTTTAAGATTAAAATTATTAATCATTGTCTCAAAAGCGTTGTATAATTTCAAACCGAAGAGATGTTTGGAAAAAAGTATCATGTTTGGTGTTTTCTTTGAGAAAGGTTATAGACAGAGTGAGTATATAAAGCATCAATATATGTCTGGAGAGACGATAATGGCGCTACCGGTCTTTGCGGCTTGCCTTTGAACTTTACTTTTCGATTGCCGAAGAAGTGACTCTGCAGATTCTCTATAATCTTGTCTATCCCAAAAAATTCAAAATCAGAAAATTACATCCGGACCCAAATGAAAAGTCTAGAGCGGTCTAGAGTCTGTGTTCTTTAATTACTAATTAAAAAAAAAATTAAAAACGCAAACTCAACTTTAGGGCTTCAAATAAACAGAAAATTTATAGAATTTTTCATGAATATTCAAAAGGAAAATCCAATTGGAATTTTCAATAGGAAAAATAAATTTTGAAAATTCAATTAAATTTAACTGAATTTTCCTATTAAGTTTCTGTGGAAAATTATATAGAAAATTAATTTATTAATTTTTTCTATTGAATTTTCACGGAAATTTAATTTTCTCTGCAGAATTTTCCTTTTTGGTTTTTCGAATTGAAATTTCCCTATTTAATTTCCCAATTGGAATTTTACTTTTGAATTCCCATGGAGAATTCTCTATATAATTTCCAATTTGTCGTTTTTCTATTGATTTTAAATATAAAAACCTCTACATAATTTCCTTTTTGGAATTTCCCTATTAAATTTTCACTAAATCCTCTCTCCAATAAAATAAATAGATAAGTAAGTAAAAACTACATAAAGTAATGACCACCCTCCCGTGAAAAATCACAGCTTCTCCCTTTATCACCCAAAGTTGGAAAAACTCTTTTGAAGATGCCGATTTCGGACTTCCGATCCGGGGACCAATTTTTTAAGGGGGATTTAAGAGAGCAAAAAATTTAACTCTAGAGAAAAAAAAACTTGTGAAGCGCGGGCGACGAAAGGCTCTCCGATTTCATACGTGGTTATCTCCTGAAATTTGTCGCGGTCGCACAGCTGTTTAACCAGCTGTAACGTATCACGCCTCTCTTGCTTCGGCCCTGGGGCCCCCAGGTCCGAGGGCCTCGGAGGTGAGACGACACCTCGACTTTCGAATGAGAAGTGACGGCATTTTTTCACAAAGCTTCTAATTACCGGTTGGCATGCCATCACTTCCGGATGTAAAATATTCCAATTTCCTTTTTTTATATTTTTTTTAAATATTTTTTATTTTTTATTGTATAAAGAATTTTGTCTTTGGACTTGTATTATTAATTTTCCTATTGAATTTTCCAGTTGGAATTTACCTATTGAATTTTCCAATTGAAATTTACATACTGAATTTTCCAATTGAAATTTCTCTATTGAATTTTACAATTTAAATTTACCTATTATATTTTCCAATTGACATTTACCTACTGAATTTTCCAATTGGAATTCACCTACTGAATTTCCCAATTGGAATTCGCCTACTGAATTTCCCAATTGGAATTTACATACTGAATTTCCAAATTGGATATCACCTATTGAATTCTTCAATTGAAACTTACCTACTGAATTTTCCAGTTGGAATTTACCTATTGATATTGCCAGGTAAATATTATATGATAACTACAAAAGGGAAATATACTATGAAAATTAATTAGGGAAATTGATTTTACAGAATTTTTCACGAAAATTCTAATTGGAAAATTCAATAGGATAAATCCAATTGGAAAATTTAACAGAGAAATTCCACACATGGAAAATTCAGTCGGTAAATCTCAATTGGAAAACTCAATAGAGAAATTCTATTTGGAAAACTCAATAGAGAAAATCTAATTGGAAAATTCAATAGAATAAATCCAATTGGAAAATTTAACAGAGAAATTCCACCTGGAAAATTCAGTCGGTAAATCTCAATTGGAAAACTAAATAGGGAAATTCTAATTGGAAATCTAAATAGAGAAATTCTAATTGGAAAATTAAACAATGAAATACCAATTGGAAAATTCATCAAGGAAATTTCAATTGGAAAATTCAATATGGAAATTAATAGGAAAATTCCAATGACAAAATTCCTCGCAAAATTCTTTACATATTTGTCCATGGAAATTCAATGGGTAAAATCCGATGGATACTGAAAAAAAATTCTCTATCCAAATTCTCACTGAAAACTCTCTCAAAAAAAGACCTAAACTGCATTCTCCAAATATTCGAAAGTAAGCTTTTCTCTCCCGACAAAAAAATAAAAAAAAAACAAAACAAATACCCTCCATTTAACTAAGTATATTTCACAATTTAACTTCCATCTCTAAGAAGACACGCGTTCGCTGTCAAATATTTCCAAACATTTTGAAAACATTTCAATTTGACTGTGTCTCAACAGGGGCTCCAGAACCTGAGGTGCTTCTAGTTGAAAAATCTGTTTGTCAATCGCCATAGGAGTCTGGGAGTGTTTCTCGAACTAGGTGAATGGGACACATTTTTGGGCCAGTAGGTCTGACAATTTAACGAAGGGGTGGGTCCCAGGGGGTACAGGGACGGGGGAGGGGGGATATTATTCCAAAAGAGTCGCGTGGCCGCACAGTAGTGGTCTCTCCCAAAAATTTCACCACCTCTTGTCCTTGCTGGCAATAAATCAGACAATAATGGGCCACACGGTAGCATTTCGAATCTCGAAAGCTATACTGGCCCATTTTCGAAATGTGAAAAATCTAAATCTCCGCAGGTTCTTTCCCCACTTTCGCTCGCACGTCTTCATCCCCCCCTCTTTTCCTCCCCCCTCCCCCCTTTTGCAGTCTCTTTTCACAGGAAATGACAGCAAAGAATGTGGGTCGGACGTGAAAGAAGGGCGTAAGTGCAAGAGAGTCCATCAGTACAGTAGCTTAACGACCCAGTAGTCCTAAATTTTCCGAAAAGTGTGTCACGAAAACCGGTGGCAGACCCCATTGTTGGGCCCGACTTTCGATTTTAAGTCGACAATGGAAATGGTGGAGTCAGTAAAGTTGTACCTGAGGAAAAACGAGTGAGGATTCATGGCACACGGGTTATAAAGACATAAATCGAGACTGGCCCATTTTACATGGGATCCCATGAAAATTGAAGATATTCTTGGTTGGGAGAAGAGTACAGTGACTTCCGGCCAATTTCATTGACTCGTAATTACTGCGTGAGATCTATACTGATTCGTGAAAAATGGGATTTGTTGCCATAGTGGTGGGGACCAATTGGGACCGTTAAATTTGAATATTTCAGGATATTTAAGGGTATTTAACTATTTGAGAACCTTGCAGAGATTTTGAAAATCGACAATGATGCTGTTTTGGAATTTTTTTTTGATTTTATAAATGGGACTGAATAGAAAATGGAAAAAAAATTGGGACTTATCATTATCCACAAAAGGAAATTTATTTAAAGAATTCAAATGAGAAATTGTCTATAAGATTGTCCATGGAAATTTATTATGAAAATAAAAAATAGGAAATTTTCTGTGTAATTTTCCATTTTCTTATTGGATTTCCATGGAAAATTATCTTGAAAGTTCCTTTTTTGAAATTTTCCTGTTGAGTTCGAGGGACAATTTTGTAGTTTTTAATAGGGAATTTTCCTATTAAATTTCCATGAATTTTCACATGAAAATTCAATAGGAAAATTCAAAAAAGGTAATTTTCTATATAATTTTCAATAAAGATTCAATGGGAATATCAATAGGGTAGTTTTAAAGAAATTTTTTATAGATACATAATAATAAAAAAAGCGATGAAAATGGGCCTTATTTAGAAAATGGGACTTATAGAAAAATAGAGTAAAGAGACTTTGGCTGGTGGCGAGGCTGGTGGAGTGAAGATATACCTGCGGTGAAAGAGAGGAATAATTAAGATTCGCTGAGGTTATAAATGCATAAATCTGGACTGGCCCATTTTACATGGGCCCTATGTTAAATTGCAGATATTCTTATTTGGGGGAGGAGCAGACTGCCTTCGACTCATTTTTATTGGTTCATAATCACTGTAACCAATAACCACCTCGATAACCACACTAATTGGATAAAGGACAATAATGGGACTTATGGCTTATTATTATGTGGTGGGGATGGTTAATAGGGCTGTAAATTAAAATATTACAAGCTATATTTAAGTCTATATTCAGGAGTATTTAATACTTATCACCTTTCAGAGATTATAAATTTAAACATAATTACATACCTGTAAAGACTTTTCCTATTTAATTTTTTAATGAATTTATATTTACTGACTTTTCCCATTGGAATTTTCTTATTAAACTTTATAATTTTCCTATTATATTTTCAAGTTGGAATTTTTCTATTGAATTTTTCCATTCGATTTTTCATATAGATTTTTCCAAACAAGTTTTCCTATTCATTTTTCATGGGAAATTCTATAAAAAATACAATTTTAGAATTTTCCAATTAGATTTTTCCTATTTAGTTTCTCAAGTAGGTTTTCCTATTGAAATTTTCCCTCGATTTTTCCTATTAAATATTCTCTCTGAATTTCCCTATTGAATTCCCATATTATTTTACCTAATTAAGCATGGAAAATTCCATGAATAATTTTCTCTATCGAATTATTCTTGAAATTTTCAATTTGATATTTTCCTATTGAATTTTCCAATAAACTTTTTCCCAATAATTTTTCCAACTGGAAAATTACAATTTGGAAATTCAATAGGACAAATCCAATTGGAAAATTTAACAGAGAAATTCCACCTGGAATTAAAATTCAGTAGGTAAACCCCAATTGGAAAACTCAATAGGGAAATACCAATTGGAAAATTCAATAAAATTAATTAATATGGAAATTCCAAAGACAAAATTCTTTACATAATTTTTCAAGGAAATACAATATGAAAATTCGCCAAAGAAATTGATCATAAAACCGGAAAATGGGAAATAAAATTCTCCAGGAAAGTTTCAAAGGCGAGTCCAAAGGCAATAATAATAATTCAAAAGAAAATTTAATAGGATTAAAAATTCAAAGAGAAAATTCCAAAACAACAATTTATGGAATTTTTCAAAGGGAAAAATTCTCTATTAATTATTAAATTGTCATGAAAGTTCGACCGGAAAATTCCTGACAATCTGACAAATAAAAGATGGTCCAAGTGAAATTTTCAATAAGCAAAAGTCATTAAGGCAATAAAAAAAATTCCTCAAATCATCATCAAAGCTGTCGTTGGATTGTTAGGTGATCGATATATTTGCTCATCTCATTCTCTAAATATATATAGAATATGTGTATTGTGTTACAATAATTAATATTCGATATAAAGGGGCCGGAAGCATCTCGTCCAACCTCTCTGTGGGCCTTTTGGGCTTCGATATGGGGTTTAAAAAAAATTCCGGCGGCGGCCATATGCTTCAATAATTTTGTAGATTGATCGTGGATTTCACGGCGCAACTGACACCCGCATTTTTATTCCCGTATATTGGACAGCGTGGTGTATTTTCGGGCATTGTTGCCCGTCGCGGGCGTTAAGGGAATTCGTTACGAGGGTAAATTAATCGAGTCCCAATTAGGGGTTAATAACTTTTTAATTTACGACTCGACTCGATCTCATTTCTCTCACCTTTCGACACTTGTGCCTCTCATTCATTATTTTTTCTCATTTATGATTTTCTTTTAATAAAAAGTGGAGAAAAGTTAACAAACTCCGAACACAAATAGCAATATCAATATAAAGGGAAGTTTCAAAAAGGAAATTTTTAAAAGAATTTTTCAATTAAAATCAATAGGAAAAATACAAATGGGAAATTATCTAGAGAATTGACCATATGGGAATTCAAATTGGGAAATTCAAAACGAAAATTCCAATCAGGAAATTAAAAATGAAAATTCTAAGTGGGAATTCACAAAGAAAATTCCGGTTGGGAAATTAAACAGGAAAATTCCATTTGGAAAAATCAATAGGGAAATTCCAATTGGAAAAAAATCAATAGGAAATTCCAATTGGAGAACTCAATCGGAAAATTTCAATTGGAAAATTCAAAAGTTAAATTACAATAGGGAAAGGGAAGTTCCAATTGGAAAATTAAATAGGGAAATTTCAATTGGAAAAATCAATTAAATACATCTAGAAAATTCAATATGGAAGCTCCATCTAGGACATTTGGTAGATGAATTCCATTTGGAAAATTCAATAGGGAATTTCCAATCGGAAAAATCAATATTGAAATTCCAATTGGAAAAATATTTTTTAAATAATAGGGTAATTCAATTAAAATTAATAGCATAATTGGAAAGAACAAATTTTTTTGTAGAATGTCTGTTGGAAATTCAATAGGAAAATTCCAGTTGGAATACTGAGAAGAGAAATTCATTAAAAAAATTACAATTGGGAAATTCAATAGTTAAAATCAATTGGAAAATGATATATATTTAACACTTTATATAATTGTCCATGAAATTTCAATGGGAAAGTTATAATTTGGAAATTGAGTAGGGAAAATCAAAAGGAATATGAAATTCGTTTTCAAATTGTCCTCGAAAATTCAACTGGAAAATTCCAAGTGAAAAATATAAAAGGGAAATTGAATATAAAAAAGTAATAAATGAATTTTCTATATAATTTTCTATGGAAACTCAATAGGAAAATCAATATAATTTCAAAGAGAAAATTCAGTAGGAAAATTTGAAACAGGCAATTTATATAATTTTTTATGTAGATTTAATATGAAAATTATAATTGGGAAATTCAAAGGGAAAAATACATTTTGAAAATATATTAGTCACAATCAATAGAAAGATAATATATTTTATATAATTCTTCCTGAAAATTTAATAGGAAAAATAGAAGATTTACTGCTGCAAAACCGGTCAATACGCAAAGGGTAAAAACGTCCTTGACTCTGCCAAAAAATTTTTCCATAGGACATTCGAGGTCTGAAGAATTTGGAAAAGGACATTTTGAAAAGAAGACGAACACAATAGACAATATACATTTCACGGGACTTAGCAATAAAATTGGTTGTAAATACAATCATAAAATCCTCACCGTTCGGCTGGTACCCAAATGCTAAATTTTGAAATTTGAGACCCGACCTTTAACTTTTCGAGGGCAATGGGCAACTTTCAGTTTTCCTCATATTGCATAATCTCAAAAAATTAAATTCACAAAAGAAATTTTATTTTATTTATTATTTCCTTTCATATATTTCTAAACCCAATTTTAATAATAATAGTAATAATAATAATAATAATAATAATAATAAATTTTAATTCTATACAATAAAACATAAAAAAATATCTTGTAGTTGCTAGAAAAAATTAAAAAGGTTAAATTCTAAATTTTAAAAGAAAATAGAAAAACTCTCATAAATTTAAAAATATTTTTCGACCCTTTCCCAGAAACTTTTTACTTGAATCCTAAAAAAATTTTTTGTCCAACTGCAGCTTTCTTTCACACATTTTTTTTTTGTTAAACATAAAGCAGGAATATTTTA
This sequence comes from Synergus itoensis, assembly GCA_904066005.1. Taxonomy (NCBI): domain Eukaryota; kingdom Metazoa; phylum Arthropoda; class Insecta; order Hymenoptera; family Cynipidae; genus Synergus; species Synergus itoensis. The sequence continues at coordinate 57,573 of CAJFCP010000551.1, read as the reverse complement.
CAATTTCGCTACATAAAGACAGTAATTTTTTTATCAAGCGGGATTTTTGGGTCGTTTGAAGATTCGAGTTTTAAGGATTTTGAGTAAATTTGAAGAGGGGCAAAAAATGTAAAGATCCGTTATGAGCGGTTTTTTCGTGCTTGCGCGAGTCAGGGTCACTCTACGAATTTCTGAGTCGACCTTTTGACAATATGTCTCAGGAACGTATGATTTACGGGGACGCACGGCCGAGCACGAGAATACAGGAGAAAATTTTACGAGTTGATGACTTTATGGGGGTTTATGCCGTTTATGGTGGCTGGCGTGTGGCCGTCGTCCGACCATAAGAAATGGTCCATTCGAGACCAGGTTCTACAATTTCCGCTCGACTAAGAAAAAGGGCTCTAGTCCTCGCGCTCGGATATCCTTGATTTTTAGATTTACGAGGGAAGGAAGCTGGCCAAAATTGCGTCCGACGACTACGAAACGTGCAAAGGTGCTCATAATTGAAAGAGAACATCTTGAGTCCAGATCTCAAATCCAAACAGAAAATGAAGAATGGCCTCAAGACCTTTTGAAAATTTCATGGAAAATTATTTTTTAGGTTTTGCTTTAATTTCTGGTTGAAAATTGAAGCAGATTTCAGGAACAACCAGAAACAAGTTCTTATTAAATTAAAGAAAACATTTTTTTGACTACGTTTTTTTGATTCAACACACAAATATTTTTTTATTAAAAGAAAATTTCTTTAATTTTAATAAATGACGTTACGTAGTTTCTTTCACTTAAAGAAACTATTTGTTTAAATGATTTGTTTGATTTAAAACAAAATGCTTTTGATTCAAAAGAGTTATTAGTTTAAATGAAAGAAATAATTTCTTTAGAGTCAGTAATTTGAAACAAACATATAGCAAAAGCAGTGCAATGTAAATAGAAGCAAATGAGTACAGCAAAACAAAGAGGAAAAAATATTATATTGCGACTATGGTTTCAGTAGAAATAACAATAGATGTAATATCTCCAGAAACAGTCGTATACCTATAGAAGAAAAAGCGAGAGAAAAAGGAGCAGTTAACAGATTAACTTTATTCTGAATTTATTCAGAAATTACAATCTCTGTACACGAAATTGTGTATCGAAGTAACAAAAATTTACATAAAAGTTAGATCGTGCAGAATAAAGTGTATATAAAGAAATATAAAGGTCAAATCAAAAAAATATTTCTTTATTTCAAAGAAATTTTTCATTTGAAGCAATCAAATATTTCTTTAATTTAAAGAAATCTTTGCTTTGAAGCAACGAAATATTTCTTTAATTGAAAGAAATTTCCCGTTTAATTTAAAGAAATATTTCTTTAATTCAAACAAATGTTTCTTTGACCGTATATATCAATAAAAGAATTTCTTTGATTCAAAGAAACTTTTTTTTGGGTGAAGACTGAATTTTCAATTAAAAACGGTTGTAAATAAATAATTAATTAATTTTCTTAATAAACGGCAAAGTCGGCAAAGAGAAGTCAAGTCGTAAATTTAAAGATTTTCCGTGCGTCGCGCGCCTGGTAAAACAGCTCGCTCTAAATGGCGCGTTTATCGGTCCGGTAAATCAAATATCCTTCATAACATAACGAGCCGCCTTTAAGTAAAGCCCCCTACCACCTTCCAATGCACTTAAGTGCTTTTGAGATACGATTGTTTTATAGCGAGAGTAACAACAAAACTTTAATATGGTCGAGAACAATGAAAAATAAAAAAAGGATATCAGTATAAGGTTTTTAACAAAAACTGGAGGAATAATATCATCAGAAATGTGAAGAGAAGATATTGTCAGTATTGTCATCAATGGTATGCGACAGTATCAATAAAAGCAGCTGGAACATTTTCATTAAGATTAAGACATCAACAATTTGAAATGGAAGAGATACGAACTTTAAAAGGAATAATAGCAAAAGCAGTGCAATGTAAATAGAAGCAAATGAGTATACAGCAAAACAAAGAGGAAAAAATATTATATTAACTATGGTTTCAGCAGAAATAACAATAGATGTAATATCTGCAGAAACAGTGGTAAGAAGAAAAAGCGAGAGAAAAAGGAACAGTAGCAGCTGTGGTATTACATATAGCAGAAACAATAGTAGAAACAACATCAGCAAAGGAATCAATTAAAGATTATAGACAAACTCGTATAGAGAAATGATATAGTAACAGTAGAAACAATAGGTGCAACAACAACAGAAGTAATATTAAAAACAGCAGCGATATGTAATCATTTATGATTTAATTTTACTGTTTAAACAATTTTTAAAAACTGTTATTTAATTGTTTCTGATATTCTGATAGTATATTTCATCTTCATCTTTGATTTGTGATACTGTTGTTTTGTTTGTTGATGTGGTTCATTGGTGGCGTCATTAGTTCGTTTTTATATTGTTTTATCAGTGATGTTAATATTGTTCCATTTTTCCTAATTGCTAATATTGTTGATGGTAATATTGTGCAGTTGTGGTTGCTACATGTTCATCTGATGTTCATCTGATGTATACTGTCATTATGACTATTACTGCTGCTATATTGTTACTATTGTTTTTATTGTTACTCCTCCTACTTCTACTATTACTTCTGGTTTTGATCCGCTTCTGCTACTGTTATGGATGAAAATGTGATTGCTACAGTAGCAGATGTTATTGTTCCATCTGTGTAGCTAATAGCTATAATATTTTTGTTTCTGTTGTTTAGGACTACTTTAATTATTATTGCTGCTGCTACTGCTGCAATTACTCCTGTTGTTCCTTCGTTCCTCTTATAGCATTCATGACAAAGTTATATGATTGCATCTATCCAGATATAATAAGCCGCCCTAATTGATTAAGGACATATCTGATAGAAGATCGTGATACCAACGATAGCGGCAATAGCTCGTTACCAGCAAATTTCGGCTCTGCTTGAAAGAAAAGAGCGTTTATTGTTGTGGTGCCGTCAAGATTTAGGAGGGGTGGTTGAGGTTCCAAGCCATCACAATTTCGTGAAAGAGGAAGTGGTGAAGCGAAGGGGGGCGGGTGACCTCTTCGTCCAGGGCTCGCGCGACCGAAACACCCACGAGTCTTTCTCGACTCTCAACAAACAGAATGGTGGGGATTGACGCTCCTCCCTCCGTCACGCCCACTATTTATTATGCGCTGCTCTTCGACGCGCCAGGGAAAGGGTAATCGGAAGTGGCGGGGAGCGGGGAAGCGGCTGTATTTCATGCATTTCGTAATTGGACGTCAATCACGGGTCGCAGAAGAAACTAAAGTAATTTTAGAGTTTCTGAACAATTTTTTTTGTGGATTTACATTTCGCCGTGCTGGGAAATCGGAAGTTACACTCAAGAGTAACAACATTGCTGTTAAATGCATTTCACTGTTTTTGGCTTGCTGTTGTCGGCGAGGAGGGGATGCGGAAAATTGAAAATAGAAAATTAAAAATTGAAAATGAGAAAAATGCGGCATCGTGGGCGAGGCACTGAGTTAATTTAGTAAATTGGTGATCGACACAGAAATCTCGAATCTCACCGCAAAATCGTTTCGATTCGGAACTGGTGCTCGACTTTCACCGTAGAATCCCGAAACCGATTCTTCGGGTCGGCGAATAATTCTGGCGTGAAAGAGGCGAGTGAAGAGAGACGATGACGAAGTGGCATTTTGCAGGGAATCGAATCATGACGCCGCGTAGCGGGGAAGGACACCATGGTACTTAGCTATGCCTAATTTAATTTCAAGTGTATTTATAAATATTTTCTTACTAGATTGATAGAATTCTTTCTAGTGAAAAGGAAGTATTTAATCATCAGAGACGATCCGTTCCTTTTTTTTTTTAATTTTTTTCATCCTCTGCTGGACTAGAGACTAGAGGTAGAGGATCAATAAACTTCACTGTCAATGAAAATTTCGAAAATCTTCAATTACTTTGTGTTTACTGTTTACTCTTCTATTTACTTCATAGATGTATTGAATTTCTTCGTCTTCAACCCTGAAGATTTCACTTCCTGAAGATCTTAGGAAACTTGGTAGAAAAACATGTGGAGGTCTTCGGTAACAATGAGTGGAGGACTCAGTCTCAGTAACCAGTCAAATGGAAGTCGTTTCCGGGACTTGTGACCAGGTTGTATAGCCATTAACGAATAAATGATTTTACAGGGTGGCAAACTTAGGTTTATTGTGCGTGGAACGAGCTGAGCCCTTCGGACCGGTCCTTGCCTTGGGTTTAAACTTTAAACGGACCAAATAATTAAATACCGGTCGGACGAGTTCCTCGTAATTATTTACGACCTCAGGTTATGTATTTACTGTCGTGCAATTTCTAGTCGTTCATCTTCCGATTGTCGATCCGAGTCTCTCGATAAATTTATGATTGCCATGCAATTTCGGAAATTTATGGTGTCACGAGCCTTGAGATATCAGCACGCGTATGAAGTCATGCCGAAAATGATATGGTTTAAGAGTAGGGGTAGGTTCTCAGAAATTATGACGAATTTTTAATAGAGACGATCAGCGTTTAAGTTAAGGAATGGCCCATTTTTTATTCGAGTGTTTCTTGGGGTTTAAGTATTTATTATTAAGCTTCAATAAAAATTCTTAGTAGCCAATCTTTTCTGGTTTATTGTGCTTTGTGATCCCGTGCAGAAATTCCCAAACTTGGCCCAGATCGGTGATGGAACGCAGAACCTGATCGGGCCCAGATCTGTCCCGATCGGGCCCAGACTTAGCACGATCGAGCCAGATCTGGGCCCGGTCTGGTTCAGCGTTCCATCACCGATCTGAAATCATCCGATCTGGGCCCGATTGGGGCCACAGCAAAATTTCTACACGGGATGTGGTAGATTTTCTACACATCACAAAATTAAAATAAATCCTTCCAATCATAATCTCTAATAAAGACTGACACTTTGAATAAATTCGGCACTCCTCGTCTCTTGTCATTTTTTAGATTTAAGGACAATTTTTATTGATATGTTTTTTTTTTGTGTATCCCTCTTTTATGTAAACGAGCTCAAACGCGCGCTCCGCGCGCGCATTTACTTTGTTTCTAAATGTTATAATTATTTATGATATTTTATTTCTTTTTTTCTAACAGATATAATTAATTTTATTTCTTATGAGAGTATCATAAATTGTACTTTTTAACACGATAACACTAATAAAAAGAATACATTTTTAAAATTTCCCGCGTCACACGCCATTTTCGGTATTTGACCAATAAGGAAAAAGCGTTACGTTACGGATGATCTTTTTATAATAGGACTATACTGCGAGCTCTTGAGCTATGAGGATTAAGAGTAGAGATTCGCAGGATCCACTTTCACTGCGTCATCGATTAGGATCTGTCGTCACCTCCGTTCTGCAGTGGGATTCCGAGCACACGAATCCGAACGGATCTCTCTTTCTATCCTACGGTGTTAAAAAGAGAGATCCGTTCGGATTTTAAGCTCGGAATCCCTCTGCTGGGGTGGGACTCCGATGCATAAATTCGAACGGATCTCTCTTTCTACCATGTGAGTTAGAAGACGAGGTGCGATCGATTCGAATCGACTGTTCTTTTGACATTTCTTTCTATCGTATGAGATAGACAGAGAGGGTTAGATTGTTTGCAGACGACAATTTCGAAATGTCGTTTGCAAACAATCGAACCTCTCTGTCTATCTCATAAGATAGAAAAAGATGCCGAAAGAACAGTCGATTCGAATCGATCGCACCTCGTCTTCTAACTCACATGGTAGAAAGAGAGATCTGTTCGAATTTATGCATCGGAGTCCCACCCCTGATGAGGCTTCTTCTGTCTGATGACCTCCAATCGACTTCTCTCAGGGTGGGAGGTGAGATCACTCGACGTGGTGGGGGTAATGTTTCGGTGCACAAGTTGCGATGTAGTTCGCACGAATTCCGTAGCGCTGTAAATAGAGTCGGGGCCAGAGGCAGGGTTGTGCACGATAATATACCTTAAGTAAATTACATGAGGTTTTTTACGTAATTTACGTATGTATATTATATCCTGAGTTTTTTACAAAACGTAATATACGTTTTCAAAATGGCGCCATAGCATCTGATTGGTTGCTATTAGCGCGCAATATTCAAAAAGTGAGGTTATGTTCTTTCCGTTTTTTCTTATGTCCGCCATCTTTTTTTACATTTATGACGTTTTTTTTACGTATATTACATTTTTTACGTATAATACGTCAAAAACCTCGAGTGACGCGTCACTGCACAACCCTGGCCAGAGGTCTTTTGTAGATCTGTGTATAGTAAAGGCTGATTACACGCTTTTAGGAAAATGTCCTTCTTCTCATTCTATCATGTGACTATCCCATAAGTTTGTCTCATTCGCACATTTTCCACACATTTTACCCGGAAAATGTGTGAGAATGAGACAAACTTATGGGATAGTCACATGGTAGAGTGAGAAGAACATTTTCCTAAAAGTGTGTAATCAGGCCTTAAAGTAATTATGACCAAAGATTGTTATGACATTTTACGGTCACGGCTCCTCTTGTTTGTTTTGATGTTTGAACGCTCTAACCTTTTAGTGGTACAAAATCAAATTGTGTGATATTTTATTTGATTTATATTAATGGGGCGAAGATGTGCAGTGCCAGGATGCCGAAGTGGTCATCGTGGTAATGTTGAAAAAGTTCTCTCGTTTGCTTTAAACGTTTTTAATCTTTTACTGATACAAATTGTGTGATATTTGATTGCTCATATGGGACGAAGATGTGCAGTGTGCCAGGATGCTGAAGTGAGCATCGGGGTAATTTTGAAAAAGTTTCTATGTTTGCTGTTCCGTGTAATCCTGTAGAGAGAGAAAAATCGTTTCAAAATATAAATAGAAAATTCGTGTCAGGGAAATCTATTTGAATATTGCCTCTCTTTTTCGTGACCAATAAGAAACTGGCCCGCTATATTTAGTAGCGCCACAAGCGGTCCCAAAACGAACCCTATAAAACGCTGTACCCTCCTTTCTATGTCGAGTGATCTCACCTTCCCACCCTGACTTCTCTTTGCTTCTCTTCTGGTTTCCGCTGTCTCCGAGTATCTCGTTATCTCTTTTGGTTGATCTTCCAAGATCATAGGCTTGTTCCAGTGAGGAAGGACCAAAATTACTACCCATATCGTTAATACATAGGTCGGTAGGTTTATCTTATCTTAAATTTGAATGGGCTCTGAAAAGGAAAAAGAGCATTTTTCTGGCCGTGTGTGCCTTTTTGTTTTATGTTGGAGCAACCCAGAGTCCACCCTACATCTGCAGTTTGAAGCAAAGACTTCCGTTCTCTAATCAGGATTCAACGCTTGAGCCACCCTTGTACAGATCTTGTTCCGTATGCCACGAAGAATCCCCACTTACATGTACAAGAGAAGAGACAATTTCTCGTCTGCAGAAACTACTTGATAGCTCTGCGAGGAAACACAAGGACTTTTGGAGAGAAGGAAAGACGACAGGGCAGACCAATGGGCAACGTTCTTCAGCAGCGATCTCTATTTCTTATCCTTATTTAATACTAAAGGCGACGCTTATGCCGATTCTCATTTCTCTTCACTCCGTCATTCCTGTTCTGTGAATTGAAAGTGTTAGTCGAATTTTAGAGTGTTCTGAATTGAGTTAGTGTTCTGAAGTACTGAATTGCTGTATTCTTCTACTAAAAGGTCAGAGTCTTCTCTTTTACGATTCAGCCAAGTTATTTTATTGTAATTATTTTATTGGTTTCTAACTATTGGTTATAACTATAGCATAGTTTTGTGATTGTCCCAAGAAAGGGCTGGCGCCCAAAATGTTTTAATTCCAAATTTCTCTGTCCTTGTGCGTGGCTTAGAGGCCTAAAATTAAAAAGCCACATCACAGCTTTTTCTATTTTAAGATACTCAAGTAATAGGCAGAAATTCGAAATTTGTAAATCGAATGATAATTGACAAATAATTTTTTCTCATAAAATGTTTTCTTAATTTTACAGAGCGAAACCATAGACAATCAAACTATGGATTTGGCATCAACTCCGTATCCAACAGTTGTGATAAGAGATACGTTGTTTTATTATCAGTTTAGTTTGTGTCAACTTGTTTCGAATGTGAAAGTTGATAAACAAAATTTTATGTTTCTTTTTTCAGGTACGTCCGTTTTTGATCCAAATGCTTAGGTGGCGGTTGTTATTGAGAAGTGCATTTTAATTCCGGTTCTCGATGTTGTGGAAGGCATAGAAGTCGCCTTTTCATCGTACTATGTATTTGGATATTCTTATGTTCCGGAATTACAAAAATCTTTAGAGTTCATCCAAAGGTAATTATTTAAGGGCATGCTAGCATACGATGACGACGTAACCAATTTTTTTGGCGCTCACCATGTCCAAAC
>CAJFCP010000551.1:0-44225 GCA_904066005.1 Synergus itoensis | reverse complement strand
ATAGCCATGCCAGGAATTTTCATTGAAACTTCCTGGCATGGCTATGCAATTCATATAGAAACGTCACGACTTTCAGAAAAAAACCTTTTTTTATGATGCTCGGATTTTCATCTCTGCCCTAAACTGATGGCAAGCACCATCTGTAGGGAAATTCCGGTTTCATACTTCTTGACCTGGTAAGAATTAGGCTGAAATTCGAAATTTAAAAATCGAATGATAATTTACTTATTTACAACTACGTTTAGACGGCGATATCTATATTATATAGTAGCGGACGCTATACCGAAGCCTATATATAAAATGTCCGTGTAAAAACTCTTAGAGGCCGCATTCTTTTTTGACTTAATGAGCATTACCTATTCCAGGGTACTCTTGAATTAATTAGAAATTAATTAATCACAAAGCCCTAATTATTTAATTAGTCACAAAGCCTTAAAGTATTACGAACAGAAACTTATAGCTGCTGTAAACTTTTCATATTAAATCGTTGCAGTTCATTTCAGATACGTCGTAATTTTAAAATAAATTTGAAATTTAAAAATCGGATTAAAGCTGATGTTTTTATATACGTTTTAAAAATTATTTTTGGAAAGCCACATTTGAGAAAGGACATTAGTTATGTCTTAGACCCCGTGCTGATTTTACAGAATGTGAAGAAAAAAGTGTTGATTGAGGATTGACGAGGGTGGTCCGAATTACAGCTCAAAAGAACAAGGAAAGTTATTAAAGTTATTCGACAATTTTCTACGTTCCGGGATCCAGCTACCTCAGATGCTGCGCTCTTTTCGATCCATTTCTCATCTCGGTCTCTGCCAGTCTACCACCCTTCGCGCGATAAGGCCCATGGCGCATTGTTGCATCCGGACGAACAAAAGGAAGAAATGAGTCCGTCGGCTTGTTCGGACAACGTAATGACGTCATTTCCCTGTCAAGCATTTCCGGCGCAAATTAATTTATCAAGACTACCGCTCTGGGCATCTGCAGTCCTCGCACTCCGACTGGACCCGAGGGAACAAGAAATTGCTTTACTTTTTGTCGGAAGATCGCATCATATTATAGTGGCCAATTGAAGAGCGAAATTTGAAAGCAGACTCTAGGAATTTCGGCTCTTGTGCCCTAATTTAAGAGAATATTACAATTTGATTCAAATTTCTTTTTTAAAAAAAGAGCTATGGGTTTTTTAAAATTGTTATAAGATTTGGAACTCAAATTTAAAAGAAATTGTTTGAGAAAGAATCTTTCGTTAATATTATTTTGTAAGTAAAATTATGGTATGTGTAATTTTCAGCGAGGTCCAAGGGCAAAATGTAAGGGGCGATATAGAGTGTAAGGTCGCGAATAAGCGAGCACAATTAGTCGGTAGGAAGTCTCCACGGCAAGATAGGCGCGGCGAACGTGAATTTACCATGGATACCTTCCGAACAGAAACCGTAGCTCATTAATTGCCTCTAATAATAGGTAGGGCCCCAGAGGTACTGGCGACGTGTGCTTTACTTATTTATAGTTACCGAGAGTTTATATTGCTTGACGTGCGTGAAAGGATCGTTAACCGGAAGGCAACATTGTCAATGATGTGTTACGCTGATTTCAGGCCATTCACTTTGGACAAATAATGTGCAAATCTTCGGCAGAATTCAAAGAGGGATTTTCTTCTGTATAATCTATAAGTTTTATACTAATTTTTAAAAAGAATATCACAACCCAGCTAAAAATTTCTCTATTAAAACTTTTTAATATCTCCTTGAAGAAATAACTGCCTAAGCTACCGGACGTCTTTGTCTCTTGTCTCAAAGTGACCGTAAATAAGTCAATTAATATAAATCGATTTTTAAATTTTGAATTCCTTTTTAAATCCCGAGTACAGCGTTTGCTATTAGACATCGCCGTCTAAATGTAGCTGTAAATAAGTGAATTTTGATTCGATTTTTAAATTCCGAATTTCTGCTTAATTCTTGAATACCCTTAAATAGGCAGCACATGATAGACCACAAGAAACTTACGTCTAAGAGTTTTTACTATGATTTTTAGGCTTCGGCAGCTTCCGCTGCCGGGCGTCGCCATCTAAACGTAGCTGTAAATAAGTCAATTATCATTTGATTTTTAAATTTCAAATTTCACTTTAATTCTCGAATGCCCTAAAATAGGTAATGCATGAGAAACTATAAAAAAATGTCCTCTAAGAGTTTTTACTAGGGCTTTTAGGCTTCGGTAGCTTCCGCTGCCAGATGTCGCCGTCAAATCGTAGCTGTAAATAAGTCAATTATTATTCGATTTGAAAATTTCAAATTTCTGACTAATTTATGAATGCCCTAAAATAGGTATTGCATGATAAACAAAAAAGAATTGACCACTAAGAGTTTTTATTGGTGCTTCTAGGCTTCTACAGCAGTTGCTGCTGAACACAGGTCTCTAAAATCGAATCTAATTAAAAAACTATTAAACCAAAAAGCACAAAATATTTACTAACTGATATATATATTATAATTTACGAGTTTGAAAAAATCGACTCCGGAATTCGTTTAAGCCTGACTTCCTTATCAAGGCCACAGTAGCGTTTCAAAATCATTAACGGCTGCGAGGTCGCGCAAACGAGTCCGGACTTCCCGCAAAGAGACTCGGACCTTACTAGGCTGAAAATGAAGAGTGGAAGAAAGAAGAAAAAGATGGTGGTAAAATGAAGGAGGCGAGGAAGCAACAACGGCAATCCGAGTCGGCTCGATCAAGCGTCGATGACTGGACAACTTCCACACCACAGAACTTGTTGGACTCTCCTGAAGGGAGCAGGGGGTCTCAATACTTTTAAGATTCATTTAAGAGTAGATGTATCCTGGTAGGCCCGAGAAATGGCGGCCGAGGTGACGTCCTTGTCGGGCCGTGGAGCAAATTAGGTAAAAACAAAACACCTCTTCGTCTTTCAGAGATGTGCCGCCGTCGAGGCCGCCGTTGCTAGGATCTGGTAGCGAAGCGGCGGATAGAACGAGAGAAAGAAGACGGAATATGGAAGGAAAAGAAGAGGATGATGACGTGGACGAAGAGGAAGATGACTGAGGACGACGTGCCGAGGGCCTTAAGTCCCACCGCCTCACGGTAATGGGCCCTGCAAGTAATTAAGCATCGGTTATAGCGCCAGGATCTTCCACAGGACCAAAGTCTGGACCTTCAGGTTAGTTACAAAGCAAGGAACAGGTACAGAACGAGCTGAGAGGTTTGCAGAACAGAGTTTGAGACGAGTCATCAAAGGGCGTGAGGCTCAGTTTCATTCGCGATACGTTTTGATGGGAATTTCTCGCTGTAGGGTGATTTTTGGACCTCCAACGAATTTGGACCATTTCCGGGAGATTAGAAGGTGAGGGTATCTGAGTCTGATTTACTCCGTGGCGACCCAGAATGAAAAGTTAATTTTCCTTTTTGAGATTCGTTTCAGATTTTTTAAGATCGTTACTACATACATCTCTAAAAATATTGGAAACATTTTAATAATTGATGGCCTTAAAGTAGGTAATATGACCTTTACAATGAGTCCAGGAAGATCAGAAAAGTTTCAGCGGTTAGAAAGTTATATAGACTATATTACAATTTAAAAAAATGTTTTGTCAATTCATTGTTTTTTCTATAACGTTGCAACCACAAGATCGATTTTGAGTTTCGAAGGCTCATTTTTGAACTAAAATCAACCCCTATCTGTCTGATTATTTTTAAAAAGATTCAATTATTTTTATACTCATAGGATTGTAGAATCGGCGAAGGAGATTTATAGATGGTGCAAAAGATCAGCGTGAACAAGATTCGACGTACGATCGGTCGCGAGAAAAGAGACGAAGAGAAACGGTATTATCTACAACGTCACAGTTTATTACCTCGGGCGTCGGCACCTCGGGTAACGAAACGACGATTTAATAACAGGAGCCACAGCCCCCTAGTCCCCCTATCCACCACTCGATATAATATAATGGCTTCCATCATCGGTGCGGCTTGGTAGCCGCGGCAGTTTAATTAAAACGATCGCTTGGCAAGATCCGAGATCCATTTGTTTGCCGATCGTGCGCCAAGGAGAGTTATCTGGCCCCTACGATCGCCCCGTGTCGGATTGGAATCAGCTACTGGATTTAACTTCCAAGGAGAGAAATCTCCACCGAGAAGGATGGAGAAGATGATGGGAACGAATGAGAGATTTGAGAGGGGGGAAACTGACAGCTTTTTATTACAGCTTGAAATCCATGGTGTCAAATGTTGCCTTCCTTAATTAGAAGACGAATATAAGATCGACTTTTAACTCGAAGTTCTGATCTAAAAAATTTTTGAACATTTTTTAAAATTGTGGGTCAGATGGGGAGTGGTCTCAGCTTTGAATTGAGTCTTCAAAACTCAAAATCAAGTTGGCAGTTGCAAAGTTATAGAAAAGAAGAAAAAGACTAAAAACAATAGTATTTTGGGCTTTTATAGGCTTTGTCAGCACCCGCTGCTGGATGTCGCCATCTAAATGTAGTTGTAAATAAGTCAATTATTATTCGATTTTTACATTTGAAATGTCTGCTTAATTCTTGGGTACCCTGGAATAGGTAATGCGCAATAACCCAGAAAAAATGGTCATTGAAAGTTTTTACTGGGGTTTTTAGGCTTCGGCTGCATCCGCTGCTAGGCGTCGCCGTCTAAACGTAGCTGTAAATATCTCAATTATCATTCGATTTTTAAATTTCGAATTTCTACTTACTTCTTGATTACCCTGAAATAAGAAATGTACGATAAACCAAAAAAGAATGGTCTCTTAGAGTTTTTACTCCTGCTTTTAGGCTTCAACAGCGCTCGCTGCTGGATGTCGTCGTGTAAATGTAGTTTTAAATAAGTCAATTATCATTCTATTTTAAAATTTCGCATCTCTGCTTAATTCTCGAATATTCTGAAATAGGTAATGCCCGAAAAACCAAAAAAGAATTATCTCTAAAAGTTTTTACTAGGACTTTTCAGCTTCGGTAGCGTCCGCTCCCAAACGTCGCCGTTTAAATCTAGCTGTAAATAACTCAATTATCATTCGATTTTTACAATTCGAATTTCTGCCTAATTTCCGAATACCCTGAAATAGGAAAATACTATTTCTATGTAACTTTTAAATTAGGTGTTTACAGAAAAGAATGAAACGACTAAAAAAATTGTGTTTTCTATTATCATCTATATAACTTTCCAACCTTATAACTTTTTTCGATTTTCTTTCTCTCATTTTGCAAAAGGGGAGTGGTTGCAGGCGTTCGGTGTCGAATCGATGACTCGAACGCGGCAGTTTGGCGGAAAAAATGGCGATCCACGTGCTCGGGAATGGCGAAGGAATGGGCACCTCGTTCCCTTCCTGAGTTGATTAGTCATTACCTAGAGATGGTGCATCATCCTACTGATCCATTTGCGGCTCCCTGTGTTACAGCCTCCGCTGCCGTTCATTGTTGCTCGAGAAAAACTTCTAAGTACCCCGGCAAGCAGGAATGAAAAAGGGCAAGAGAGGGAGAAATGAGATGAGAGGAAGAGAAGGAGAGCTTAAAAAAGTGTGAACCTGGATAAGGCAGGAGTCGAGACTCTCGTTTGAGGTAGCCGCCAGCTCATTCAAGTTTCGAAATGAGATCGACCTCTCTCTCTCTCCGCCTTTTCTCTCTTTCTTCCACTCTCAGTTCTCGAGTCTCTCAAGTGCGTGAGATCACCTTTCGACACCTGATAGGATCAAAAGAAGAAACAAGGAAATAGGAATACTAGTAATTAGTATTACTACACCAGTAATTATTCCTAGGAATTATAGTAACCTTCTAGAATTCCTCAATCTGTAACTAGAAACAGGGTAGATTGGAATAAAGAAAAGGAAGTGAAGAAGAAAAGAAGAAAAGAAAAATTTAATTTACTCTGATGTCGATCTATAAACTTGTGAAGGTCGAAATCGCACTTGAAGGTCGATCCCCTCTAGGTAATTAAGCTTCTGGAATTAGTCCGTCAAAAATGGAAGAATATGAAATTTTCCCTGCGGGCGATCATGTCCGCAGCGGGTCGGCGAGAACGGAAAAAAAGGACAATCGATGCCACAATGCGCCCTCTTTTTAACTTTTTTACCTCCCCTCCTGATCCATAATCCCCTCCCACCCCTTTAGCCCCCTTATCGTCACTTCTTTTTAACCTCCTGCCTTCCTTGTGTTCCATGACTTTTTGCTTAAGACGCGCGAGGCCCACAGATTCTTCGAGGCATGAATGAACCCAAGACTCGAGGATCATTAATTAAACTTTCAAGCTACCGACGGTCCCAGAGTCTCTCAACGATGATTCAATATTGTTCCTGAGAAATTATCAATATCGAGGAGACGTGGGCAAAAAATCGAATTGCAGGAAACGCTGGACGATCCTTGGTGTCTGGAAATAGGATCTGGCATTTGCAAATTATTTCAGAGACTTTTTTTTGGGTTGGTTGAGTAATATTAAGAGAGAATCGATTTTTAGATTAGGAAGAGATTTTTTCTTCCCGGGGATTTAGGAGTGGATGATAAATCTAATATTCTAACGAATGAAAGTTGTTTTTTTTTAAGGTTGTAAGTTATAGAGTCTATATGCTGACGAATGGCGACCTGTACAATTGGATCTAATTATAATAGTGAGTTAATTTGGGACTTTACTTATTGTTGATTATTTGAGATCCTGGATTAATAAATAGAAGATGAAAATAAATGAAAATAAATATTAAGTGTAGTTAATTTGCGAGGACTATTGGGCACCACTGTTGAAAGCAAAAGCTGCCACCTGTAAGCATGATGGCAGATGTGTGTTTCGATTGCAGTGAACACTGTTGTAATATAAAATAGCATGTTTTTTTATTTATTTTTTTTTCATGGGAACAGCTAGAGATAAGATAGTCTTTATAGTTTATATTTACGGTTTTTTGAACTCAGAAAACCATTTAAAGATTCAAGAGGTATATTTATATATATATATAGTGTGGAACCTCTAATTAACCAGTCGGTTTATTTACTCCTTATTTATAAACTTCTGGTTCTTCGGCACTTAGTAACGAGTAACGACCCTAATTTGCTGGAAATCACTATAATCGGTTGTATCTATCAATTGTTAAATTCAAGGTCTACCTTTCACTTGTTTCTCCTTCGAGCCAAATCGAATTTCTGGCAAATGAGAACAGCTTCTGAATTGGTCCAGAATTATTGGAATGAGAACTAATTGAAATGTGAATCAGAATTGGTAATAAAATTTATAATATATAATGTAAATTCACAACCTACAATTTTCAATTTACAACCTACAACGCACAATTTATATTCTACAACCTACAATGTACAATTTACTGTATATATTGTACAGTTTTCAACCTACAAAGTATAATTTACAACCTACAATGTATAACTCACAACCTGTAATGAACAATTAACAACCTAAATTATAAAGTTTGCAACCAACAATATGTAATTTACAACTTTAAGGTAAATCTTACAACCTACAATATACAACTTACAACGCACAACCTACAACATACAATTTATAATCTACAACCCACAATATAAAATTTTAATATGTACTTACAATGTATTATTTATACCCTACAACGTACAATTTACAGTATATGTTATACAGTTTGCAACCTACTATGTACAATTAACAACCTAAATTGTAAAGTTTGCAATCAACAATATATAATTTACAACCTATAATGTAAAACCTAAATTAATCTCAAAATTAATATAAATTATAAAGTTTTCAACCTACAATGTGTAAGTCGATGTATAATTTACAACCTAAAACATGTAACTTACAACCTACAACTTATATATACATCAAAAATGTAATAATACGTAATGGAATAAAATATCTTTTTAAAGCAGTCTTAAATGTTTTAAAGATTTTAAAATATCTTCACCGTGCTTTCGCTTGAATTATAAAATCAAACATGCAATCTACAATGAAAATATTTGTCTTCCTACATTTGTTAAGAAGGAAACAAAGACATACGCTTGAATTGAAAAAAGATAGTCCTTTTTTGTACAATTTTCCAAAGCTTAAAAAAGATAGTTCCTTTTTGTACAATTTTTCAAAGCTTAAAGAAGCACGAATGAAAAAAAGTAGAACAATGAGGCAAAAGTAAATTGTACGGAGATGTGCAATGAGTCGTGAGCTCGTGTACTTTTTTAAGTGTACTTTTAACGTGTGTGGTCCATGATCCATCATAGGAGGCGCTCCTCGAGTCGCTTAAGCGTCGCGACGCTCTGATGTGAAGTATTAGACGTGCTCGGGAAATGATCCCTTAAATTGGGCCAGGCTGCGGTAGGTCAGTTACAAGTCATTTCCTTCGTGAAATCACCAAGCATGATCGTCGGTTGCGTTTGAGCTCGCGTTGCGCTCAATGTGCTGGGTTGCACAAACCGAATGACGAGAATTATTTTTTCGCACTTTCCACATTTATGTGCACACTCAGCTATTGAGCAATCCAGAGAAATTGCTGCTTTCATGTTATATATTCAAAATAAAAAATTACCAATCATTACCATTGCCAATTTCATTGTATTACACCGCGCATTATATTCTTACACTCTTCTGAACTCCACTGTACTACTGCAGGTTGTAAACTGTATATTTTAGGTTGTAAATTTTATATTGTAGGTTGTAAACTGTATATTGCATATTTTACGTTGTAGGTTTTAAGCTGTATGCTTAGGTTGTAAGCTGTACGTTTTTGGTTGTAAAAATAAGTTTTAGGTTGTAAACTGTAGGTTCTATAGGTGATAAACTTTACATTGTAAGTTTTTTAAGTGTATAACTATGTATACATGCTTAATGCAGGTTCTAAATTCCTCATTATTTTTCCTAATTATACGTTATAGGTTGTTAAATGTAAGTTGTAGGTAGTAAGTTATACCTTGTATGTTGTAAATTGTACATTGAAGGTAGTAAACTGTACATTATAAGTTGAAAATTGTATATTGTACGTCTTTGGTTGTAAACTATATATTATAGGTTGTAAAAGATAAATTGTTCGTTTTAGATCGTAAACTGTACATGGAAAGCTGTAAACATATGTTGTAGGTTGTAAACTATACACTAAAAGTTTTAAATTGTACATTGTTCATTTTAGGTTGTAAACTGTACATTTTAGGTTGAAAAAGGTAAATTTTTGATTGCAAATTTCACGTTGTAGGTTGTAAAAGCTAAATTTTATGTTGTAAACTGTACATTATAAGTTCAACATTGTACATTGTACGTCTTTGGTTGTAAACTATATATTGTAGCTTGTAAAAAGTAAATTTTAAGTTGTAGGTTGTAAACTGCAAATTATAGGTTGTAAACTGTACGTTGTAGGTTGTAATCTATATATTATAAGTTATAAACTGTACATTTCTTATTTTAGGTTGTAAACTGCACATTGTAAGTTGTAAAATGTAAATTTTTGGTTGTAAACTGAAAAATGTAAACTTTAAAATGTAACGTGTAAACGGTTGCAAGAGTTCAAGACTGATACTTAACCCGGACGTCCTTGAAAGTCTTAAAACATTTCAAGCATGTTTCTGACTTGATTCTCTAGTCGGAATGTAAACAGGAACGAGCGTGTCATCAAAATGTGAATTTACGTCCTGGAGCGTGCAGAATCAGTAATATCACCTATAATCTGCAATATTGTAAAAATAATGCAAGAATGCAGGAAGAGCGTTAGAAAAAAAAGAGAAATGCAATTCAATGTAAAGTTGAAAGAGTTTCCTAAACAATGAAAAAGTATTGTCGATTTTTCTTTCATAAATTTGAAAAATAATTTATTTCTTCATTTCTAAGTTCCCATATATTTGCTCGTCGCCTTCTTCAAAGACGTGTCTATTTCCGAAGGTATTCTGAAGCAGCGGTCAAGTGACTGAAGGATGATTCCTCTTGATTAACTTCACGAAAAACTATTAGTATAGACTGAAGATTACGAGGATCGTGACTTTGTAAGTCCTCTCAGTCCTTTTCAACTTGCAGGTGTCCTACTCTCATTATAACTCCTAAAAACTCTTGCGTATTTTATTTTACACCTTTCTATTCAATTTTTGCATAAAATTGCACATTTTTCCAATACAATTTGAGCAAAATAAAACCAATAGTGAAGAGTGAATGACACAGTTAATCAGATAATGTAAAATTTAATCAGTGCTGAGGTTCTCGTGTGAATCGATGTCGGATCGTATAAAAAATATTGTTGAATTAATTGAAAATGCAGATAGGCGAGTCGAATGACCTCCTGAGGCTGGCCAATTGGCCATCACAGAAAACCGGATCGATACTATATATTATGCAGTTGTCGATCTATTGTTTGCAAATGTTATGTAAGATGCGATCAAGGCTCTTTTATTTTACACAATTATACCGCTCTTACATATTACATCCTCAGGACGTAACAGAATAAAAAGAGTCAATTGTAGAGAACCCACGTGGCATGGTAAAAATAAAAATTTTGCAAAAAGGTTTTATAGGCACCTTGCCCTGTTAGTCGAAGCATGTGACTGTTAACTATATAGGGTCAATTTCAATTTCCGACTGTGGGTGCCAAAAAGTATGAGAAAGATGGTGAATTCGTGTGAGAGAGAGAGGGGGGGGGAAGAGAATGGAGTGTTGGGCACAGGTGGGTGTCGGCTTCGTTTGTAACAAGAAACTTGCGACTTCGGGACCCTCGGTTGCACCTTCTTGCACTCAGTGTAATTTAAAAAGTTCTGCCTTCGCCTCGAAATTGAGATCGAAAAGTAATAGGCTTTAATGTTTATATATGCTTGCAAGGGTCGGTGTACTTCTTCTTTGAAAGGTTAAAAATTCTTTTATTTTTTTATTTATATCAGCTTGGCTGACTTTATCAAGTCGGGCATTCACACATTCCTATACTATAGTATGCGGTGTACAACACAAAGTTTACAACCTACTGTCTATAATGTACAGTTTACAACCTACGATCTACAACTTACAACATACGACCTAGAACCTAGAGCTTATACATTTACTCTATACAACTTATTGATTAAAACCTACATACAATTTATAATGTACAACATACAACTTAAAGTTTACAACATACAATTTACAACCAAAAATAAAATTGCCACCTACAAAGTATATTTTACGTGATTTTTTAATTGAAAATTTACAACTCAAAATATAGTTTACAACCTGCATTGTACAGCTTAAATTTTATAATATATAATATATTGTTTACAACCTACAATGTACAATTTATATCCTAAAATATATGTTTACAACTTACAAAGTACAATTTACATCATGATTTTTTTATTTAAAAAGTTTACATTACAAAATTTAGTTTAAAACCTACATTTGACAGTTTAAAATATACAATTTACAACCTACAGTATATATTTACAACATATATTGTGTAGTTTACAACCTACAGTACGCAGTTTACAATGATATTGCCTACATTTTACAATTAATAACCTGAGACTTATAATTTAAAGTTTACAACCTACAATATACAACTTATGACCTAAAATATATATGTTTACAATATAAAAAGTACAATTTACATCAAGGATTGTTTTTAAGTTAAAAAATGACAACTTCAATATAGTTTACAACTACAAAGAACATTTCATAGTGTGATGATGACTACACTTAACAGTTTATAATGTATAATTTACTACTTATAATGTACATTTTACAACATACAATCTACATGATTGTATAGTTTAGAAGCTACAATGCACAGTTTACAATTTACTACCTACATTTTACCATTTACAAACCTATGACCTACAATTTAAAGTCTACAACCTACAACGTACATTTTACAACATATATGGTGGAGTTAAAAATTTTTCAAACTACAATGTATAGTTTACAATATACAATGTATACTTTACAACCTACAACGTATAGTTCACATTCTACAGTGTATAGTTTACAACCAATGTATATTTTACACCATACAATGTATAATTTACAATCTACAATTTATAGTTTACAACCTACAATGTATAGTTTACAACCTACAGTGTGTAATTTACAACGTACAATTTATAATTTACAACCTAGAATGTATAGTTCACAACACACAGTGTGCATTAAAAAATTATAATACAACCTTAAAAGTTATCTTATAACCTTCAATGCACAATTAAAAACCTACACTATGCAAATTACAGTACCATACAGTAAAATACAGTGCAGAACGATACAGTATAGTGTACTGAACACAACTGAACACATTTTATCAACAAATAAATATTCTTCCATCAATCATTCTCGAATAAAAAATGAAGCTATCGTATTACTGTGATAGACAAATGAACGAGGAAGGATCATTTAATAATTTAATATCTTAATGTGAGACAGATGATTACTTCGACCAAGAAATCGACTCCAAGCTCTGGCAAGACGTGAGATAATCGTTACGTAAATAATCGCCCTGCTTCTGCTTTAGTTAGACACGGTTAGTCAGGCAATGAAGTCACCGAGCCTCGAGCGAAGGAAAAACACTTAAAAATAGTGGAAACCTCTTCGAAATAAATGACAAATTATTATTAAATTAATGCATATCTAAATAAAATTAATCAAATTCCCTTTTTCTTGAGAAAACTCTTTCTTTCGGCCTTTTGTAAATCGAATCCAGTTTTTAGTCTTTTAGACAAAAATCCAGAATAAAAAATTTCCGAAAAAAAGAGACTTTCTGGTTAGCCCTTATAGACAATCGTATACGCTACCCCGTCCGAATTTATAGAATTCGTTGCGGTTCGTCCAGGAACATCCTGCAATTGAAAAATCTCCTGTGTCACGACTATGACTATAAGACGTGGGCGATTTTGATCAGCCTTAATTTGAGAGAAACTCGTTAATATTTAGTGCCTTAGACTCATGATCTATATCATACCAAAACCGAAATCTAAACTAAATTAGAAGTCTCGCTGGAAGTTTCAAAATCTCGAAAAATAATCCAAGGAGATTATATTACTTATTCACTCAATGATCACGTCGGCGTGGGAATCGAAATTCATTCCCATTCCTTCTTCTTCCGACTTCTTCAAACTTCACAGCCATCTATTGTCTGCAATATTCGTCGTGACGACGAAAAAACGTCAGCTCACTCTTCTTCTTGAACCTCTGAACCAGGGAAACCGTAATCGCAATTGTTGACTTAATGTCTAATTTATCCCCAAGAATGTCCACAAGATCCCAAAAAAAGTCTTTCCTATATAAACAGGCCATCCGGTTTATCCATTTCGTTTCGAAATTACAATGAAAAATGAGCTAGACACTAAACATCGTTTATAAAAAGTTTGTCTAAGGCACTAGCTGCACGTTAATTCCTGAATCGGACAAGTCACAGAAGTTAAGCACCAGTGGGCGCGGCTAGCTCCCGGATGGGCGACCGTGTTGTGAATTATGCGTTTTTTTGACTGATTTAGACATTTTAAATCGAGTAGTGTAGATAGAGAGGGAAAAATATAATGACATGGATAAAAATCTCTTTGAAGATTGTTTTTATATGACTATTAAGAAAAATACTTGGTAAGAGGAAAAGATCAAGGGTTCAAGGTATCGAGTAGTCAGAAAACGAGGCACGTAGCTCGAGAAGAAGAGTAGCCTCGATATTGAAGGGGCTTTCTCACACGAAAATCCAATTTTACAAAAATATCGGCCGCCGGTAATGAGAAATAGCCGCTGAGTCACTCGGTTGTGGTGTAAAAAAACCTCGAAGGAGGCAAAACCGACCTGGCTCGTTCAGCCTGCACTCTAGAGCAGACCCACGCCCTCGGCCAATGAGAAAAATCAACCCCTCTCCACTTCTCGAGACTCTCACTCGATCCTCTCAACTTCCCCCTCGACCCTCTATAAAACGACCTGTTCATATACCCCACCTTCAAACTGCAGACCTGCACTTCATTTCATTGCTTTTTCTCGATCGAAGAATGCCTTTCTTTTAATCGAAGAACCTGCACTGTTCAGAGTCTTCGTGATGAAACCCTTTTCTTGAGAGCGAATAGCAACAGGAAATCTTGAGAGAAAAGTAAATTACACTTTTTTGTGAGAGATAAATAAATTAGTTTATATAAATCGACACGTATCATGAAAAAAGCTTGTAAGAAAATAAAAAAAGGGTACTGAGTTTCAAATTGGAGAGAAATATTATCAGAGACAAGAATTTGGCTATTGGTTGTTCGTGGTTTGAGGATGTATAATGTACAGTCTATATTGTATAGTTTGCAACCTACAACGTGCAATTTACAACCTATGATATAAAACTTATAACCTACAATGACAGTTTACAACCTAAATTATAAAGTTTATAACGTATAAACTACAACTTACAACCTAGAATTTAAATTTTACCACCTACAATATATTGTTTATTACTTACAAAGTAGAGTTTATAAACAATAATAATGAATTTTTACTATTCGGAGTTTACATTCTACAAAGTACAGTTTACAACTTACAATTGACAACTTATAATGTAAATGTACAATTAACAGCCTATATTGAACAATTTTCAACCTAAACATATATTTTACAACCTACAACCTACAACCTACAAGTCTACAACCTAAACCGATAACCTACAACCTACAATTTTCAACCTGATATTTACAATTTACAACCTTCACTATAAAGTTTTCAACCTACAATATATAATTTACAATCTACAACGTACAACTTACAACCTACAATTTACATTTTACATCTAACAATATAATAATGCGTAATAAAAAATTTACTTTTAAACAGTCTAAAATATATGACAAGAAAGTATGTATGAAATATATTCCTGTTTTTATTCTGGTGAAGTATAATGATCATGCATTAGAGTAAAATTCGAATTGACCTTTTACATTTCCTGATTTCCTTATTTCTTGTCTTGGTTTTCTTATTTCAGTTGTTCCTTGGGTATTAAATAGTCTATTAGATCTCATCAGCCGTAACCCTATAAGTAATATGTGCGATCATCAAAATGGCTGGAATGATTTCTTCGAATGGTGTGTCATTACCGCGCAGTTGTACGAGCAAAACTGTTAACTTCTTGGCTATATCTGTAGTAAGGAACGAGAAGCGATGATGCTCAGATCATACTTCTTGGTAGTGATGGATCAAACTCGAAAACAAGGATACTAAAAGAATTTTTTAGTCTACAACTGTATTTTGTACAAAAATGTAATAGCCTACTACAAAATACCCTATTACTTCGTACAAACAAAAATACCCTATGCTTTATTGTAAAACCACAATGCCCCAGTGTCTTTTACAAGAAGAATATACTCTTCTGTATTTTAATAAAACAATTTCCTACTACCTTTTACAGCAATATCCTACTGTATTGTACAACAATATCCTATTGTATTGTACAACAGCAGTACCCTATTGTATTGTTCAAAAAATACCTTACTGTACTGTACTACACTGTGTATCAACAATACTCTCCAGTATTGTATGTACAACAACAATATCCCTACTGTTCTGTACACCAAAAATACCCTAATGCATTGTATAACAATATACTACTGTATTGTACACAACTAATGCTTTTTTGCATCATACAAAAACAATAACCCACTCTATTAGTAAAACAACAATACCTTATGCATTGTACAACAAATACCCTACTGTTCTATACTACTCGCTATACTATACATCAACAATACTCTCTTGTAATGTACGTAAACAATGCCCCACTATTTTATACAATAATATCCTACTATATTGAATAATAGTAAAACAACGATATTCTACAGTATTGTATACAACTAATTCTATGTTATGTTCAACAACAATATCCATACTGTTGCGTACAACAGAAGTAACCTACTGCATTGTTCAACAAATACCCTACTGCACTGTACTACACTGTATATCAACAATACTCTCCTATATTGTATATACAACAACAATATTCCTACTGTTCTGTACAACAACAATACCCTACTGAATTGTACAACAATATTCTACTATATTGTGCAACAAAAGTATCCTAGTGTATTGTAGAATAACCTCGAGAATAATAGTACCCTACTTTATTGAATAATAGTAAAACAACGATATTCTACAGTATTGTATACAACTAATGCTATGTCTTGTTCAACAACAATATCCCTACTGTTGCGTACAATACCCTACTGCATTGTACAACAAAAATTGAACAATTCCCTACTTTATAACATGAGTATCCTATACGGTATTGTGCACAACTAATTTTCCTCTGTATTCTACAAAAACTATTATATTGAACATTAGTGAAACAACAATACCCTGGTTTATTGTACAACAACAATACCCTATTTCATTGCATAACAAACGTATCCTACTGATACACAACCAATGCTTTACTGTTTTATATAAAAACAATATACTATAGTATTGTAAAACAATAAAATACTGAAAATTAAATTAAATTATTAATTAATTTTCATTACTTTATACCTTTCTGCGCGCTGTTTCGAGCCATCGCTGATGCTGAATAAGAGGCACAACTGGTGGCAAAGCAAGGGGATATTACAATTACATATTACCTCTTGCTTATTATGTGTACAAGGCTGTTGATGTTCAAACACGTACACAGGTGAGTTTGAATCTCTCGTGCAAGCTACTTTCCACACGTGTGTATCACCTGTATAGAGTGTTATGCTTAAGAAAGGCCGAGACCTACCGCCGAGTAAGTCCAAGGATTATTCCTTCTCTGTTCGCGACTCCCTAGTCCGTAACGAGAAATTTCTCTCCGAATGATTCTTTCCTTAAAATAGTAAAAACTCTATTGAAGGAGAAACTTGCATTTTGATAAATGGCAATTATTTGTTTATTTTTATTAAGAAATTTCTAATTCAAAATTTAAGAAAGAAAACAGGAACAAGAATATGTTCCTTTCTTGAAAATAATTTTTAAACCTAAAATATGAGAAAACGAATCGTCGCACGTTCGACCGCAAAAATCGAGCCAAAACCTCAAGATGCGATAAAAAATTCGCATTGTGGAACCTCGGATCTCGAAAGCCGGGCCGGGCCTCGTGCTCTCTTTTCCGAAATTTTTTTGCTCGATTCATAAGTAAGACAAGCGACAGGAGCGCTGAAACTTTTATATTGGGGTTCCATCCTATATCGATATCCGTTAGCGAGTCATCGAAGCCGCGTGAACGATAGCTTCGTAGGTTGGACTTTTTTTTTATATTTTATTCCTTCAAAGTACTGAAAAAGTGACGAAGGAAACGCGTACAGAGGATCGAGACGATCGACTCTCTGCTTAAGAAAAAGAAACTGAGGTGTGACGAAAGCCGGGTCACCGCCGTGAACGAGTGTGAGGTCACTCTGAATCAGAAGTATGAGAATCATTGTTAGAAAGAAGAGATAAGTTAAGAGGTTCGATACATTCCTGTGCTTTATTCCAAACTCATTCTTTTTGCTACTTCATGAAACAAAAATTCGCAATTTTAGGTGAAAAAAACTTGTAAGGATTTACCTGAAGGATGTAAACTATTAAAGAAGAAGTTTAGGGTGCTTTGTTGTAGAAGAATAACATACTGCTATACCGCTATACTGTAATTTAGAACAACAAAGCATTACTATATTTTTCAATAACCGCAATGCTCTACTGTACAATATAGTAGGGTATTTTTGTTGTACAAAAAGTAGGGTATTGTTGTAAAGTACAGTATGTATTGTTATTGAATAAAACAATAGGGATTTTTTTTTGAAGCAGTAGAGTATTGTTCTTGTACAATACAGTGAGTATTGTTCTTATACAATACAGTACAATATACATGTATCTTATACAATACTTGTACAATACAGTAGGGTATTATTGTTGTACACTACAGTAAGGTTTTGTCATTGTATAATGCATTGGGATATTTTGTTGTAAAATACAGGAGTGAGGTATTATTTTAAAATATGTTATTATATTATTGTTGTACAAAAGAGTAGGGTATTGTTGTTTTAAAAGTACAGTATATAATGTTGTTGAATAAAAAACCAGGATTTTGTCGTTGTAAAATACAATATGGTGTTATTGTCGAACAATAAAATAGGGTATTGTTGTAAAGAACAGTATGTATTGTTATTAAACAAAACACTAGCAGTTTTGGTTTTTTTAATACAGTACAGTACATATATTGTTTTTAATTCTTATAAAAGTGTATCTTGTATTTTGTTGTGTATTTTGTTGTAAAATACAGGAGTGAGGTATTATTTTAAAATATGTTATTATATTATTTTTGTACAAAATAGTAGGGTATTGTTGTTTTAAAAGTACGGTATATAATGTTGTTGAATAAAACACCAGGATTTTGTCGTTGTAAAATCGTAGCTTTAGCTACGTAGCTTTAGCTACGAGAGCGCCACAGACGGATAATGGCGGAATTACGATATCACCATATTAGCAGACGACAGATAGCAGACAACAAAATTATCGTCTGCTATCTGTCATCTGATACTACACTCGACGCCCTCTATAGTCACCAAATCCGAAACAGTTGCGCCCGCAATAGTCACCAATTGCCCTACCTCAAATGTAACATCGATTGCGCATGCGTATTGCGCATAAAATAATATTTTTTTAGCATTTTAAATTTCGCGCGGATAGGAACCAATCAGATGCCGAGTGCCCATGACATGCGCAGTGGTATCAAGTTGCAATTGAGAGAGCAACTGGCGTCAGTTGGTGACTATTGCGGAAGGAAATTGGTGATTATAGCGAAATTGTAACTATAGCGGTGGTGACTATAGCGGGAGTCGAGTGTATAGTCAAAAGTAATTCCTCCATTTTCCGTCTGTGGAAGAAAATCTGTGGATTGTGTGGGCTGCTTTTCAGCAGCTAAAAGCACAGGCGTTGGGTCTCCTTATACTTCTTCATGCAAAAAACTTATACAAAATATACAAAGTAACTGCAAAGTAA
Source organism: Synergus itoensis (assembly GCA_904066005.1). Lineage (NCBI taxonomy): Eukaryota > Metazoa > Arthropoda > Insecta > Hymenoptera > Cynipidae > Synergus > Synergus itoensis. The sequence continues at coordinate 25,352 of CAJFCP010000551.1, read as the reverse complement.
CTAAAATTAAGTTACAAGTTACTGCAAAAATCGTAACTATAAGTTACGTTACAGTTACATTTAAAAAAAAAATAACTAATTTTAAATGATTTTGTGAAATTTTATATGAGATTTCTAATAATTTTAATAGATTTTAAAGGACGTCAAGGGACTTTAAATTATATCGTATAATTTAAAGAATTTCAAGCAGTTTCTGGGAATTTTAAGAAGTTTTCACGAATTTTAAAAGATTTCAAGAGAGTTTTATGAATTTTAGAATATTTTATGGGGTTTAAAGGATTTTAAAGTTTGTCAGGTAATTTTATTGATTTCTCTAACTTTTAAAAGATTTTGTAGACTTTTTAAGGAATTCATGGCATTTGATAAGATTTCTAAAAAATTTTAAAGATTTTAATTGTTAAGAAATTCCATGAGGTTTTTAAGAAATCTTAACGATTTTAAGATATTTTGAAGGTTTTCCTGAAATTTTTTTTCGCCATTAGTTTGTTTTTCTTCTTTCAACTTCAAGTTATTCAAAAGCAACAACAATGTATGCGAGATTTTCGAGACATTTCGTGACACCGCTTTTTTAAGATAGGAAATAATAAATTACTTATACAATTAAAAGACTTTCTCCATTTCCAAATCAAATTCATCATCTGTCGGGGCCTTCAAAGAGAGAAGACCCCCCAGAGTGGGTCTTTTCTTAAATCAAGACACCTGAGCCTCTCTTTGATCCACCACTCTTCCGGTGTTTCTCAGAATGCAAGTTAAGAGCAGAATTATTGCAGATTCAATAAAATAATCAAGCTTTCATGAAACTTAATATTAATATTAAATATTACATTAATTATAATGAAATATAATTGAAAACCGTTAAATCACAATAGATGTGTTTTGAAGATCGTTCTTATCAAAAGAATCTCTTCCAGCCTTCTGAATTGATCAATCTCACGCACTTGATCATCAGCAATCGTCATTCGACAATTAGTGAGCCTTCACTGAGAATTCTCGCCTCATCATTGGTAGCTCCGCAGGTATCACGGTAGCTACGACTTCATTCAAGATCGAAATCGAACAGTAGCTAAACTAAAGAATTCTCCTCCGCCCGGATACAATGAACCGGATCCAGCCACAATAAAAAAAAAATAACAGAATATCCCTGAGAGTCGAACCTCAATCAAGAGTCAAATTATTCTGCCCTACAATACACGATTACTCCACATTTTGCTTTATTTTGAAATACAATAAAATTTTATTTAAAATACCTCTTTTCATTTTTTTATTTAGAAAATTTATTAAAAACAATAGTGTACTCAAGACATTAGAACTGCGAATCTATTTCGTGGAAAATATTCCTTGTACCGACATTTACCGATATGTCAAGCGATATTTAGTACGGACACAAACCTAATAAGGATTTGTGTCCGTGCTAAATATTGCTTGAGATGTCGGTAAATGTCGGTAACAAGAATCTGTTACTGATATTCACACTAGAAGTGATTTTAGTCTGAAAAGTCCAATACCGGCTAATACATACACTCGACTCTCCCAATGATGAATAAATCCAAGCCAGAGACCCTCCCAATGATGAAAAAATTTCTTCTCTCAAATGTCACATCAGTTGCGCATGCGTATTGTGTATAATATAATATTTTTTAGCAGTTTAAACTGCCCGCCAATAACAACCAATCAGATGCCGAGTACAATGACTTGCGCAGTGGTATCAAGTGAATATTGCAAAAGATTTTGTTCATCATTGAGAGAGGAATGCGTTCATCATTGGGAGGTTTTCATCTTTGGGAAGTTCATCATTGGGAGAGTCGAGTGTATATAAAAAATATAATGGGAATAAAAATGGTTTTACTTCTTTTAAATCGTATACTGCGAATCCAACTTTTGACGTTTTTGGTGCAGGTTCTCGCACCAGTTGAGAAGCATAATGAAATATTTAATTTATTTTTTGTTGACTGAAATTTTACGCCTCTGGCAATGCCCTTCATTTGATTCACGTCGAGTGGCTGGGATATACATTTATCACGTGAACTGGTGTGCGTCAATCCGTGGACCAAGGTGCGTGAACCCCAACATAATGCCTGCGTGTACATGTGCACACGATCACTCGCATCCGACAATGGCGGCCGTCACGCTAAAAACGCATGAAGCTACTGTCTTACACTTACGCCAAGCTCTTATTTCACAGAAAATATTTGCAGACTTCATTGAAAGTTGATCTTTCCGCTCTGACGAGTTGAGCTATTTTAACTATTGTACAATAACACAATCCTAATTTGTTTTTCTGCAGTAATCAATTTTACTGCATTTTACAACAACAACACCCTGCTGTGTTGTAAACAACAATAACCTACTGTATTTTACAACAATACCATATTGTATTTTAAAATAACAATAATATACTGTTTGGTACGATAACAAAACCCTACTGTATTGTACGAACAACAATACATAAACTACTGTACAAAAACAAAACCCTACTATATTGTAAGAAACCAATACCCTATATTGTATTGTTCAACAACAATATTCTACTGTATTTTACAACAAAAATACCATATTGTATTTTAAAACAACAATACTATATTGTTTTGTACAATAACAAAAACCTACTGTATTGTTCAACATTAATACCCTACTGACTTGTATAAGAATTAAAAACAATATATGTACTGTACTGCATTAAAAAAAACCAAAACTGCTAGTGTTTTGTTTAATAACAATACATACTGTACTTTACAACAATACCCTATTTTTTACAGCAAAAATATCCTAATGTATTGTACAACAACAATACCCTATTTTACTGTTCGACAGTAACACCATATTGTATTTTACAACGACAAAATCCTGGTGTTTTATTCAACAACATTATATACTGTACTTTTAAAACAACAATACCCTACTCTTTTGTACAACAATAATATAATAACATATTTTAAAATAATACCTCACTCCTGTATTTTACACAAAAACTATACTGTATTTTACAACAAAATATCCCAATGCATTATAGAATAACAAAACCTTACTGTAGTGTACAACAATAATACCCTACTGTATTATAAAAGCATTGTATAAGATACATGTATATTGTACTGTATTGTATAAGAACAATACTCACTGCATTGTACAAGAACAATACTCTACTGCGTTAAAAAAACAAATCCCTATTGTTTTATTCAATAACAATACATACTGTACTTTACAACAATACCCTACTTTTTTATACAACAAAAATACTCTATACTGTATTGTACAGTAGAGCATTGTGGTTGTTGTAAAATACAGTAATGGTTTGTTGTTATAAATTACACTCGAGTAGAAATTTTGCTGTGGCCCCGATCGGGCCCAAATTAGGGAATCTGGCCCCGATCGGATCCAGATCGGGAGATTTCTGACCGGGAATGAAACACACAGCCCGACCAGGCACAGATCTGGGCCAGGTTTGGTAACTTCTACACGGGTAGTATTGTATTTCTGTTTTACAATAAACTAGGGTATTGGTTTCTTAAAATAGAGTACGATATTTTTGTCATACAACATATAGTTGAAAAATAAGAAAAGTTTTTAAATATCCAGAAGAGAAATGAAACAATAATTATTGTGAATGAATATCACGTGACTCCACACGAGACTTTTTTCGGCCGAATTAAAACGAAACGACCGAGGTTGAAATTGGAACTCGTTGCTACATTTGTACCCGATATTACAGCTTCGTAATCATTATTTGTCTGAAATCAAGCGAGAAATCATACTTTCCAAGATCTCTTGAATAAGAGAGGCAATTAAGAGGCACTAAATCTTCGTTTTAAGTGAGAAGATTTTCTAATTGGACAATTTACTAAATCCATTTCACTTATTTGTTTTACTTGTCATTTTGCATTCCTATACTCTTTATATTATAACAATTTAGCGACCAAGAAAAATGTTGCTCAGCCAGAAAAAAAAATCTTAGCATTAGATTACACATCATTGCTCAACGATTAAGCACTATTATAGCGAATAACGTTGCAATTAGAGTTTTTGCGACAAGACATTTTTATAATGGCGTGACTGCAACTTCATGCGTGTGCTCCTTTCTGTGTGTCTTTGGCGCACTCTTGTATGACGAATTACGTACCTATTAATGTTTTCTACTAATTTAATCAATAATTTCACTGTCTAACATTTTTATCAAATTAGCAGACTTGAAACTCTAATTTCAGAATTAAATTTCTTCATTTTTCATATAAGAAACAGTATTGTATTGTTTTACAATATACACGGAAAAAATTATTCTCTTAGAATTTAAAACAGTATTCACTGACTTTCGGATACAGAGAAAAGTGTTATAATATTTTAGTGAATTTTATGAGATATTAGAACAGATTCACTGAAAAAAAAATTCTCTTAATTATTAAGAAGGAATGTTTTAAATTATAGTGTGAAGTCTATTAGATTTCATAGTGGACGGTAACCGACTATTTGTGAATCAAAACTCTTAAAAATTAATAAGGAGTCACTGAAAACTCGAGATGCGCTGTGGACATATTTTGTAGTTCTGCGCATGAAACAGTTCTCTGCTGGACTGTTACTAGTGTCTGCTAGTGTTACTGCTCGTTTGAGCAGTACTAAAAACGTTAAGTTTTCAAGATGTTCAATTGAAATCGTTCAGTATTTTTATACACCAAAAATAATTGTTCCGATTCTCTTCTTCATCTTAGATCCTCTTTTTCTTTCCGTAACTCCTATTGTTACGCCCCTTTCTTCAAATCACGTCGGCTTTTTTGACTTCTGCTTCCCTTGATTTCTTTCACATTCAAACCGAACCAATTTCATCGAAAAGACATCTTGTTTACGTAAACGAACCATTGTGCTTCAGAATTTCACGCAACATCCTCCTTCCGACCCTCAGAAGCATCACAGAGACAACCAAAATCCCGACAGGTTGCTTCAATAAAGCAAGAATGTGATGGAAGACTTTTTCTTCTGCGCAATCTATAGGACAAACACACCGCCTTCTTTCTCGATTTCCAGTTTTTAAATTGAAGAGAACATCTTATAACGCAACCTCGACATGGATGTTGACAGATTCACAGCATCGTGTCAGCAGGACGTCTCGTGCCAAAGTGCAAACGTTGGCAGATCTCTGAGGGTTGATTTCGCTTCTGAAAAACGGGAAAAGGAAGAAGAAGTCCCTGCCACATTAAAGCCTGACTTCTGGCCACCTCGTCACGGATCTCACTTGGTCGAGGATAGACACAGGTATGGTGAAGATGGTGAGATAGTGAGGTGGTGAACTGGTGAGGCTATAGGCGTTAGGCCTTATTGAGAGGAACTGCTCGGGTTCGTAAATCACGAGCTTCTTTGTAAAAGTACGTTAAACGACGAAGGAGAGCATCATGGCTATAGGATGATCCTAAACTCATCATGGCTGATATATGGCCGTCTAAAGACATCATAGACGATTGCCTAACATCGATCAATGTTTAACTTAGCCTTCATTTTGGCCACAGAACCCGATAATGAGCCGGGAAGGGGTTTTCAGGGTTGTTGCGAAATTTTCGCGTCCAAATTTTCCAGCTCCAGGTCTCCAAAATTCATTTCTAAAATTAGAATAGCTGCAAGTGCAATTTAAAAACAACAATACAGTAGGCTATTGTTAATGTAAAATACAGTAGGATATTGTGCTTATAGAGTACAATAGAATATTGTTGTTGCATAATAAAGTTAGGCATTGTTGTAGAGTACAATAGGATATTATTGTTTTAATAAGACAGTAAGGTATTGTTGTTGTACAGAACAACATGGTATTGTTGTACGTAACAATAGAGTATAGTTGTTTGTTTGTAGAATAAAATAGGGTATTTTTAATGTAAAATATAGTAGGGTATTGTCGTTGCATAATAAAGTTAGGTATTGTTGTAGAACACAATAGGATATTATTGTTTTAATAAGACAGTAAGGTATTTTTTGTGCAATAGAGTTATAGATATTGTTGTTTTAGAATACAGTAGGCTATTGTTAATGTAAAATACAGTAGGATATTGTGTTTGTAGAGTACAATAGGGTATTGTTGTTGTACATAACAATAGGGTATAGTTGTTTGTTTATAGAATAAAGTAGGGTATTTTTAATGTAAAATATAGTAGGGTATTGTCGTTGAATAATAAGGTTAGGTATTGTTGTAGAATTTAATAAGATATTATCTCGGATATTATTGTTTTAATAAGATAGTAAGGTATTTTTTGTGCAATACAGATAGATATTGTTGTTTTAGAATACAGTAGGCTATTTTTTACGTAAAATACAGTAGGATATTGTGTTTGTACAGTACAATAGGGTATTGTTGTTATACAGAACAATATGGTATTGTTGTTTGCTTGTAGAATAAAGTAGGGTATTGTTAATGTAAAATATAGTAGGGTATTGTCGTTACATAATAAAGTTAGGTACTGTTGTAGAATACAATATGATATTATTGTTTTAATAAGACAGTAAGGTATTTTTTGTGCAATACAGTTAGATATTGTTGTTTTGGAATATAGTAGGATATTGTGTTTGTACAGTATAATAGGGTATTGTTGTTGTGGAGAACAATAGGGTATTGTTAATATAAAATATAGTAGGGTATTGTTGTTGCACAATAAAGTTAGGTATTTTGTAGAATACAGTAGGATATTAATGTTTTAATAAGACAGTAAGGTATTGTTTTTGTACAAAACAGTTACGTACTGTTGTTTTAGAATAATTAGGCTATTGTTAATGTAAAATACAGTAGGATATTGTTATTTTACAGTAAGATATTGTTTTTGTACAATAAAGTAGGGTATTTTTCTTGTACAATATAATGGGGTATTGTTGTTTTACAAAACAGTAGGGTATTGTTGTGGTAAAATACAATTAAATATTATTGTTTAAAAAGAATAGTAAGGCATTGTTTTTGTACAATACGGTAGAATCTTTAATTATCTTAAAAATGCTTCTTTTACTTTACAATAATTATTGTGGACACATATAGATCATGCATTTGCTCGTTTTGGCTGGCTGGTATAATTGCCTTTCGTTTTCTCGTGAATCCCGTAATAAATATCACTAGTGCAATTGTCATTCAGCAAAAAAAATATTGTCTCTTTGGGGAGTTTCGGCTCGTCGAGTTTCTCACGAAATCAGGGTTTTCAGAACGTGTACTTTTGCGGGTAAGCAGATTCTCATCAGCATACCGTTGAGTATGCTTCGAACCAAGACCCCAGCAACGAGAGAGGAACCGTCAGCCATGCTAATCGCAAATTTCACGATGGATTTTCCATTGGATAGTTTTTTGGGTTAAATTGCTTCGCGATAGCTAGTCGAACATCGAAAAAAAGGCAGAGTTAACCCCCTCGAGTTAATTAATAACGGCTCTCAAACGATCGTTGACCAGAGGCGATTAATCTTCTCCTTAAATAGGAATGATTTAACAAGCGAGATTTGCCCACGTCGGATTTAACTTTTTATTTCGAAGCAATCATAATTCAGCTTTAAAAAGTAAGGACATTTCTCAGTATAGACTTCTTTGTGTTTTACACTGTATTTTCGAGTGTATTTAATAGCAAAATCTTACGTTAATTTACAGTGATAGCGTTCTGTTTTGTATACCATTAATACCATACTGTATTTTACAACAAAATCCTACTGTATAGTGTAGTAGTAATATTTTTTAGCAGTACCTATTCTATTTTACAAACAAAAATACCTACTGTATTTTACATTAAGAATACCCTAATGTGTTCTACAAACAATCAAACCTATTGTACAACAATATCCTACTACATTCTACAAACAACAATACCTTACTGTATCCCAGAAACAATAACATCAAACTGTTTTTTACAACAATACACTGAGAAAAATGGATCATAAAAACTGGAATGCTAAAACTAACGATAAACCACGTGGATAATGACACCACTGACAAGACACAACACGGTAATTTCGACAAAGTGAGACGTGAGACTAGGGGCGATGCAGTGCATACCCCGAAGGTAATTTAGACAAAGTGAGACTAGGGGGCGCTGCAGTGCGTACCCCGATCAGGTTCGGATTTGGCCCGTAGAATTAGCCATATCTGGCCGTGACCAGGTTATACCGACCAGGGCCCGATATAATAGGTATTGGGAATAATATAAGGCGATTTCTATACGGGCTATTGTATTCTACAAACAATCAGATCTATTGTACAAAAACAATGTATCTCGGCCTATACTATATTCTACAATAGGGGTAACTAAAACCTCTAATTTGTTTATCTTCTTACCTAAAGTAATTCTTCTTATCTATTCTTCTTTTAAAATAATATTTCTGGTTGTAGAACCTCTATAAATTTGAAAATAGTCGAAAATGAGTCGATTATGACTATTATAGGATTACTATGACCTCAATAGGGGTAACCGATACCTCTAAGGTGCTTCTAATAGAAGGAAATCTGTCTCTAGTCATATTACTTAATCCTAAATTACTGGTAGCTAATCCCTTGTGTACGTATTTATCGACGTAAACACCTGTAAAGTGACTACTTGATCCGCCTACCTGGGAGGAGTGACAAGAGCCCCAGAGACCCTCACGCCGTAAATAATCCACCCCTTTCTACTAATAGCCGATAGTTGGATACCTCTCGCAAACTATTAACCATCAACTCCGAACTGAATACAAAATATGAAAAGATGACAATTGTAAACCTTTGAAACCATTTGAAAGGACACCCTTTCGGTATCTCAGAAGTTGTGGTTTTTGACGTTGAGTTGAGTTTCTGTGTTTGTGGTCAGGATTCTCCTTGTTTGAGGAAAAATGTGCAAACGGCCAGACTCTCAAAGAAGTGACTTTTCCGCTTTTCTTTCCTGAGAGAGATAGAAGTGTTTGACTATTTTCTCCGAGACAAGATTGATAGATCCACTGGAAGTTATTTTTCATCTTTCCGAAGTCTTAGAAGATTTTTATATAAAGTCCAATTAGGAAAAATGGTCATTAGTAACACAGGCACACAAAAAAAAAGTTGTTTGTATCAAGAACGAGACCTATATATTCTTATGTATTTTGACGTACTGAATCCGAATCCGGGATCCGTTTGGCTCCAGCACTTCAAATTTAAGGGCATTTGAAGGTCAAATCGTCAAAAAAATCGATTGAAAGAAAGTAACTATCACTTCTATGGTTTTGAGGACAGCTGAATCCGAATCTGGAATCCGTTTGATTCCATCATGTCTGCATCAAGGTCAATTCAAGGTCAAATTTGAATAATGTGAAAAAAGTGAATTTTTGACTGCAGATTTTGAAAGAACGGGAAATTTTACGTTCAGATATGATATCCGCTATTTTTCTGATGATGATCCTAAAGGTCATTTCAAGGTTAATTTATGTTAGTAACTTGAGAGTTTGTATGACGATTGCAAAAAGACAAAAGTGTGTCTTCGTGGAACTAGACTACTATTTTCATACATTTTGAGGGTCGCTGAATCCAAATTCGAGGTCAAATTTCGTATCTAGAACGAGACCTATATATATATATCTCGTTCTTGATACAGACCACTTTTTTTTTGCGTGCCTCTGTAATTAGTAATTAGAAACATTTCTAAAAGTTTCCGACATGTGCATTATATCCTTCGCAAGAGGTTTCGCTCCGATTCTTCCTCACGGATTCTTGCTCAGTAGGTTGGGCAAAAAATTCCCACATTTGCACAAACAAACAAAACGTCACTTTGTAGAAAAAGATATATCGTTGAAAAGGAACTTTAGTGCGTTTAACTAGAATTTGAAATTGCTTACGTATTGTTTAAGTATTGAGGAGCAGATTTTATTTTTTCTATGAAAGAAGCATCTTCTTTTTTTGTTGGAACTGAAAGAGGAATAAATAATAAAAGTATGGAGGAGATGAATGGGGTTTTTCTTTGAAAAATCATTATTCTTGATTTTTGAGGACCAGAAGGGTCACTTGTTTCTTCTGAATATGACTAGAACTCACGACAATGTGGATTATGGACGATGATGACGAATATTTATGAGTTTACGATTTTATGAGTTTACAGCCTCAGTTTGACTGCACGGTGCACGCGAAGGTCGAAATTCAGAAAAGGCCAAATTCCTCGTCACGCGCAGGACCACGAGATACTCAACACTTCACAAAAGTTCAGCTTTCAACGGTTCACAATTCCGGAACGTGAAACCACCGTCAAAATTTCAAGAATTTTGAACGATTGTCATGGTTTTTATAATCCAGTATTCTCATTTAATTTCTGTGTACAAAAGTATACTGAAATTATGAGGAAGTATGGTATTGTTGTTTTATAATACAGTAAAGTATATCGTTTTTGTACAATACAGAAGAGAATTAGTTAATTAGTTGTTTACAGAACAGTAGGGGTATTGATGTTGTACAATACTGTAGAATATTGTTATTATACTATTGTACTATATAGTAGGGTATTGTTTTTGTACAATACCCTATTTAATATTTTAATATTAAATTAATAATATTCTTTAAGTTAATTCTTTATTCTTTAAGTTTTAATATTCTTCTTCATTGTTCCGATTGGTTCCGATCTTAAAAAACTACTAATTAAAAACTTTTTAACTTAAAAAAATACTAATCATTGAAATCATTTTAATTAAATGCACCTCGCCCGTGCAGAAATTTCCCCATTTCGCCCCTCGTTGTTGCCATTTTCAAATAATTAAATAACATCCTAATAAAAATTATAACATAAATTCCAATTATTAGATTTCGACGAATGTTGTCGGCCAAAACTCGAAATCAGGTATATTTGTCAGAAACCCTTGGTTTTACCACACTTCGGTTGAAAATAATTCCGCAACTCTTGGGTAACGCTGGCATCGGCAGAACATGTGTTTAGTTTAACCTAATCTAATTTTTATTATGGTTGACCATCAAGAACTACAAGGAGACCCATCGCCTGTGGTTTAGCTGATGAAAAGTACCCCAGAAACACGGTCCCTCTTCCTCGGATTTTCATTTCTTTAGCTACGAGAGCGCCACGGACGGAAAATGGAAGAATTACTTTTGACTATAGTAGCAGACGACAGATAGCAGACGATAAATTTGTCGTCTGCTATCTGTCGTCTGCTAATATGGTGATATCGTAATTCCGCCATTATCCGTCTGTGGCGCTCTCGTAGCTAAAGCAATGAAAATCCGAGGAAGAGGGACCGTGTTTTGGGGGCAAGTGTAATACATGGCGATGGGTCTCCTTGTAGTTCTTCATGTGGTTGACATCGTCGACAGTGTTTTGTGATTTTCTAAAAACAGTTAAGTGTTTTATGTTTTTCTAAAAATGAATTCAATTATGTACACACTCAGAGAAAAGATTGAGTTGATTCAACAAAACAGTTTGTTTAACCTAGTTTGTTGCAAATAAAAAATTTGGTCAACGCAACTAAACATTTGGTTCCTTTTAAAAAACGCAACAATTTCATATGATCAATTCAAAGTAATTATTTGTTTGAGCATGTTTGGTTGATTCAACCAAATAAATGTGTTGAACGAAACATATTATTTATTAGAAAATGATTTGGTTAATGTAACGAAATAGTTTGGTTGATTCAACCAAATACTTCCATTAACTGCACTAAACATACCGACGCAGATGACGCAATCCATTCTAGTTGTCAGTTGGCGTCGCGAAATTTTAAATCGGGTCGTGAAAGTGATTAAAAATGAGTGATACAAGTAAATGGACACCCACAGTACCTGATTTTTTAAAAAATTGGGGTCTGCACTATTATACGAAAAATTTTGAATCTGAGAGGGTATTGTTTTTGTACAATACTAATGGTTTTAATATTCTTCTTCATTGTTCCGATTGGTTCCGATTATTGGTTTATATTATATAGAAGGTTTATATTATATTCGGCTCGTGAAAAAGCTAAGCCCTTCAAAGGTTACATAATATACATCTTGGAAATTTTTCCAAGTAGGTCGGAACTTTTTCCTAAATTGTTTTTTTTCCTACATTCCTGATTCGGAAAACTTTCCGAAATCTTTCCTCTTCGGATCTTTGAAATCATTTTAATTAAATGTATCTCAATCCGTAAACTCAATTGTATTAATTTTTTTTAAGTTTCTGCTCGTTATAAAAAAACTGTAAAAATGTTAAATAGCACCTAATGAACAGTCCACGTTCTCAAAAATCTTGACAGCTTCGAAAACTTATGAATCTGAATAAATTGGCCATTTTATTCGACCTTGAGCTGAACACTGCGGTCTTCCAAGGGGCTACTGACTGGTGAATCGAAACATTTTGTGAAGATGTACAGTGCAGACTCCTTATAGATCCTGATGACTAGCATGAAGACATTAGAGAGTTTGTTTTGTCGAATCCTCGCGGCGGGACATCATCGACAGGACCGGAACGCCGAAACTCCGCGTTAAAGTCTGCACTCACCCCATAGGGGGTCCTCTTCTTACGGAAGGTCCTTCCGCATCCGAAAGAATAATGTGCTTCTTCTGCTCCGGTCTCTGTTTGGTCATTCTCTGCTGCTGGAATTTATGAAAACGCACAAACGGCCCGATAATAAACATTGATGGTAGATCAACTGACTCCCATCATACCCTGCTTCCTTCTCTCAACTCTGCTTCTTTTTTTTCCCGTTCTTTCATCTTTCCTCTTATATTATATATACAGTTAGACTCACCAGTTTCAGAATGTTGCACTGACAACCGTCAACTCGTGTCAATTCCAAAATCCGGAGCCCTGATTTCACGGAACGAATTTAGGTTTGACGACGAAAGGTGAGACTCGCGAGGAGCTGAATGTATGTCTTTTGTTAGGGTTGGCGTTTTTGGGAAATATTGCCGCACAACAAGTGTCGAGGGCTTTGTATCTTGATCCTGAATGGCTTGAAAAAAATCAAGATTGGACAAAGGAGTGTTGTGATATATGATGCTGAGACAATTTTCGCGACACCTCGAGAAAAACCTGCTCTGCTTAACATCCTACATGTTAAACTGTATCATCCATTGTATAAAACCAATACCATATATATATATATTTTATTATACAACATGCACAGAGTTTTAGTATGAAACATATAAATATCAGATGTTGCCATATAGATATTTATTATCTTGTCATCTAAATGGCTGCCCCTGTGCTTAACATCCTACATGTTAAACTGTAACATCCAGATGTCACGCATAAACATCTATTTTTCACAGTGTGAAAAAAAAGAATTTTTTGTTTTGTCATTCGAACTATAGACAACTTAGCAGGTTAAATTAAATTTCATAATAACGCTTGTGTCAGTTTCAACTGGCATGAATGACTGAATAAATTTTTCATTTATTTATGTCAGGACAACCTTTTGTCTCGCATCCTTATTTGTACAAGTTGCAATGTGCGCCGTCATTTCCTCCAAACAACGAGAACTCCTGGAAAAGGGAAATAGCTGCTGTTGGTAATCTGCAATCATGTGTGACTCGATCTGAGTCTTGCGCTGCTTCGGATTTACCGTTGAATGGAATTAGCATGCATGAAGAGAATCGTGAAATTTTATGTTGCGGGGGCCTATTAATGAACTTAAAAGCATTCTTAAAAAAAGTAATTTCTAAATTATACCAAAACTTGTAAGAATAAAGAGAAAGGTAAAGAAAAGGAAGAAAAAATGTAAAAGGGACTTTAAACTGAAGGAAGACACCCCTCGTTACATTTCGGGAATGTTATTTTAGGGACCCTGGGATTTTACCCTATTAGAGGTGATATTTTGACACTTCTCAAATTACTCGAGCTTCAAACAGAGACCAGCAGAAAAGTGAACACAATCAGCGACAGTAAAATGACCTCGTCATATTCATAAGGAGCAGAACCCGGATTAAAAAAGTGCGATATAGTAAACCTTTTTCCTTTTTCCCTCATGGTAAAATGAAGGGGAAAAAATTGCAAAGGTGATTTGCGTGAGGGATAAGAATTGAAGAGGCGTTCAAGCGCAATGTCCTTGAGCGAAATGCAAGGAGCGTAGGTATTATTAATTGTTCTCCTCATCAACCGACGACACGCACGTTTCTGGCAGGTAATTAATGAGCCCGATAATGATGTCGTTGACGTTGACCCACTGCGATCTTTTCTCTCGTCATAGACTGATGTTATTCAATACGAACCTCATAATTTACAACCAGTTCCAGACAATACCAGGTACCCCAAATTTGTAAACTTCTAATAGGAAGAAGTCGAGGAAGAAATGATCTTCAATTACACTAGTTTCAAGCAACAGAACGAGGTGCAGTTCTCCAGCTAAATTATAAAGCTAAATTGAGACTCAGCGAGGCCATTGAACCAGCTATCAAGATCAGCCTCCAAGACTTGAGACCACCAAAGCATATCATAACTTAAGGCGGTGCGCGACAGCCCAGAGCAAAATGGAAGCGCGTCTGCTAAAAACCCAGAAGAGCTAAAGAACTCTTCATACGCACACGCGTCCCCATAAGCGCAGCCACTTGAAAATGCTCAGGGCTACCGCAGACCCGCAACAAGTGCGGACTTTTTCTCTGGGGGGCGTTCCGGTTTCTGCTCCCGGTTCGCGAGCCCCTCGCGATTGGTCGGCTCTTCCTAGCAACTCTGAAACATCAACTCCCTCCGTTTCGTTGCCAATTAATACCCCACCACCTGATACCAATTCCCGGAGGTGTGTCCTTTCCTTCTCAGTCAGGTTAAGCGTTCTGATCTTAGGGGCTGCGCTCAGTTCGAGTCGAACACGGACCCGGAAACGTACTCCGCTACCCCAGAGAGTGATTATTGTGTGGGACCGATGTCCTTTAAGTTTTTCATAGTTCCTCTGCGATTTAAAATTTTAAATTGTAAGTTTTAAATTATAAATTTTAAATTGGAGATTGAAAATTTTAGAATGGAAATTTAAAATTTTAAAAATATTTCAGGCGGAGTTTATTGGGACTTGGAGATTGTGTTCGGAGTGGAGAGTTTCGAAGTTAAAAGTGATCCCAAGTTACTTGGAACTCCAGTGAGTGAGGTGATTTTTATGAATTTTAGCGTGCAAGGAGTTGAGGACAAAGTGTGTTGGAGGTCGTGAAATGACGGTCACGTCTAGCTTCTCAATGATGCGACCATGCTTTACCGGATACCCCTTTCAAGGTACGATTTTTATCCAAACTGGAAATAATCAAAAAATTATCATACATCTTCTATATTTTTTGTTGTTGAATAAACAGCAATGGTTTAGAAAAAACTTATTTTAAAAAGGAGAGTTAACAAGATAACATATTTAAAACCCTCCGAACGTCGCAAAACAAATCCCGCCACCCGTGTGGAAATGTGCCCAGATTAGCCCATACTTTAATTGGGCGCCAATGTGTGCCCAACTGGGTAGCCCAAATATGAAAAAAAATTAAAGAGATTCGATTGTTTTCATTATATAATTAAATAAATGCAAAGTGTGATTAATACTGCACTTTTTTCAATAATTCATATCCCTGAATCATTAAAACTAAAGTTTTTAGAGCCAGTCACTGTTTAGTTTATACTTAAGTATTTATCTAACTTAAAAGCGACGAAGAATAATTAAATTTAAGATTTGATATCGATTGTTTTATGTTTTAAATATGTTTAATTATAATTAATCCATAATTTGTTAATTTGTTAAATATATATCGATTCGTTCATATGTAAAGATTAAAAAAAAAAGAATAAATCTTGTTAAATGCAAAAACAAGTTTTCTTTATAATATACTTAACATAAATATTAACCATTTTTAATATTTTATCGTTAATTGGTCAGCCCACATTCAGCCCAAATAATAACTGGGTAGAAAAAATATTGCCCAACTTGGGCCCAACTTGTTTTCCCTAATATGGGTTTTAGTTGGTATGAGCGTTACAATCCAAAATGGGCCCCACTTAGAGATCCCAGTTGGGCCCCAGTTGATACTTGGGCAAACTATCTGGAACCCAGTCTGGCCCCAGTCAATGTTTCCACACGGGCATCTCTTCATCTTTTTTTTTTTTTAAATCGAAAGTCATCTCAACTTTATAAGATTGATAAAGCTGCGAGAGTAAACAATCTTTTCGAGTTTCACTTCAATTCCAAGTGAAAGTTGTACAACTTCCGACTCTTTCTCTTTTCCATTGTATTTAATCGACGGAAAACTGCTGCTCTGAAATCTGCAGATTGAGATACTTCACAATTGCATGAAAATTTAATAGAAATTATTTACTATTTGAAACTACTGGTATTTGCGATAAGACATGAATGTTTGTGTTTATGTTTTGTCCTGGCACGTGCAATTTTACAACATCTACTGATCAAATGGAAAAGTGACGAAGATATTCGAAAACTGTACCAAGTTGACTGAGGCTCTAATATATAACATTACCTGAGTCGAAATGACCGAAACATTTTCATTAATGACCTTCATAAATCGAGAAATAACTTTCCTCAAAGTCTCATTCATAACTCAAAAGGCGTTCTCTTCGGTTACAAAGTCGGCTCCCCTAGAATGCTGTGCTTCTTTGCTTTTTTGCTCACTTTACATCAGTTCTCGAAGGACCTGCAAATCCCAGGATATCCGCTAGAAAGTTCCCCTTCGGCAACTTTGCATTTTTAATTAAAATTTTTTTATTTCCTCTGTTATTATAATATTATAATAATATTATATAACTTTTTATAATATAATATTATATAACTTTTTAAATAATATTATATAACTAATAATAATATTATATAACTTTCCTTGTTATTATAATATTAATAACAATAACATCAAGGAAAATTGAAATAAAAATAAAAGAAATATTGCCTGATGTAAAAGAGAGATTCAAGTACTTAAATATTTTCACAATAATACGAATTGCTCCAAAATATGTCCTTTTATTGGAAAGGGTAAAGTTGATAGTGAAAAGATTGAGAATTTGAATACATTACAAATGTACCATGAAATTATGAGGGTCATTGTTACCCAAGATGCGGAAAATCTTCCTGATCGACTCGAAGCTTCCTAGCTTCGAGATTTCAAGAGAAATCTCGAGTTTTCCCAAAGTGTCCCCAAGGCCTCCGTTTATAACCTCGTTTACAACCCACTGTTAAATATTTCAATAACCGACGTTGGACCTTGCGTTACATAATTTTGAAGAAAAGTCAGAAAAGGTCTTTGCCTTCTGTCATTTCTCTAAGAGATAATTTACAATCAAGAAATGACTTATTTCGATCCCTTTTGTCTCAATTCAACAATAAATTCTCGTAGTTGCAGTTTCGCTTAATTCAAATTGTATAACTCTTGAAATTGTATAATTCTATAAATAAAAATTGTGCAATAAAAAAAATAGTCCGGATTTTGATCGCGGTTTGAGTCATGAGCGTCGGCCATGCAGGTGCCAAGGCACGTAAAAGACTCGTTATGCAATTGGTCGGCCATTTTGCGTAATTGGCGGTGTTCGTTTTTTCACTTTTTTTGCCATTACGTCGAAGCCTGCTCTCCTTCTCTTTCCTTTTTTTAATCCCAGAATCCATCGCTTTCGGCAAATCGACGAAAGTTCAATTTATTGCTCAATAACAATCGACGTGAAAAATACTTCTACTTTTTGCCAACATTTCGTATTTCTCTTTATCAATTCGCAATTGAAACTCTGCCACTCTCTTTGTGTGAAATTTTTCATCATTTAGAATTTATCTCCCTTGGAGCGATTATTCGAAAACTTTTCAAAAAAGTTTCTCACAAGTGCACTTGTGAGAAAAGATGCGCCACTGAGAAACATCGCGCGCGAAAATTCAAATCCGAAAATTTTTCCTCGTCTTTTAAAAAATATTCTGCAAGAACTTTTCATTCGTTTTTGAATCTCGATTATATTTCCGACATTTTTGATAACGCGGAATGTTATTCTCTCTGAGAATATTAATTTAAAAAAAATTTTAATCCACCTGGTTTTGCAACTCAATTTCCTTGATGGAAATTAAATTAAGAGTCGAGCGAATTATACGCTATCACTGTTGTGCGTCGTAAAACCTAAGATTCATTGGACTTATCGGCAACATTAAACTACATTCGAAGTCGCGAGTCGCACTTGGAGATCGTTCGAGAGTCTTGATAAATTCCCCGTTAGTCGTAGCGGCGATTCGTTACCGCTAGAATCTGGAAAAAAAGATTAGTTAGCATTTATTGTTCTCGACTTTGTCTTCTGTTTAAATATTTCCACCATCTCTAATTTTACGCTTTTTTGAATTTCAGATCTGGGGTCGATACCAGGTCAAGGTCGAGTGAACCAGTTGGGGGGTGTGTTTATTAATGGAAGACCCTTACCTAATAACATTCGTTTGAGGATTGTGGAGATGGCTGCCGCCGGCGTTCGTCCGTGCGTGATATCTAGGTAAATTAAAATCCAAAAAGATCTTGATATCCAACAATTTATAAAAAAATATCAGTCAATTAATTTATGATTTATACTATAAAATATTATAGTATAAATCATGAATTTATTTAGAAACCTTATTCCAGGCAATTAAGAGTCTCACACGGCTGCGTGTCGAAGATTTTAAATCGTTATCAAGAGACCGGAAGTATCAGGCCGGGCGTGATTGGCGGCAGCAAACCGCGAGTGGCGACACCTGAGGTTGAAGCGAGGATTGAGGACTACAAGCGAGAAAATCCAGGTGCGTTTTCGTGGGAAATTAGGGACAGGCTAATCAAGGAGGGAATTTGCGACCGGACAAGTGCTCCCAGTGTTTCCGCCATTTCTCGACTTTTAAGGGGACGCGACACTGAGGATGAGACGAAAATTGGAGATGGTGAGCAAGAGTTGATATTTTTAAATATCTTTTATGTTTCCTTTTTTTGAGCCTTCAATACTAGATGCAAACTTAAGATTGATTAGATTTGGATGAAATTCATAGTCTTCCTCAAATTGCAATATTCCGAACCGAGAAAATGTTTGCAGTTTTTTTAAAGCAGATGGTTGTCTCAGACTCGTGGATTCTCGAGGCATACAAATACAAAGCTTTGAATACGCGGGACTAAAAGCCAGCGCGGCGAGAAAATTACAGAGAAACGTTGACCATAGGTGCTACCGAGTGCCGATGCTACTCAGACCAAGCCGGCAATTTCCAAGAGCGAGGAACTCGAGTGATTAATACACGCATTTAATTTATTCATTCACCGATTTCCAGGTCTTCGAGGTCGCCTTGATACTCGGGAATTTATAACTCTTGGTGGTCCATTTAAAAAAAATTCTCCCTCACAAAAGACACAACGTCTCGAGAAATAAATGAGGCCTTTTTCCCGTGCAGAACTTTCTTCCCAAACATTAAGTTTCACCTTCCCAAAAATTTGATTACGAGAATTAAAAGCTTTTAATTAAATTAAAAGTCTTTGAAATTAATTAGATGTTTTCGGAAGGTAGCTCATCATGTTAGGGAAGAAAGTTCGAACTGGGAAAAAAAATTTGTTCGCGAGAGTAAAATGAAGATTGGACTATAATAGCAATCGAACTTTTTCTCTCTAAATATAAGGAAGTTTTTTTTCTATAATCAGAGAGTCAACTTATCTCACGAGAGAAAACTACCGTATGGCATGTTTTTCATTCTCGTGACATGACAAATGAAATGTGTACCCACTAGGGCTCATCGTAAGATCATTTGAGGGTGGCTAGCCGGCGAAGATGAAAGGCAAGAGGGACGGAGAAAAAAGTGCGAGAGAAAGAGAGAGGAGAGCTCCCCTGTAAGGCGATAGCTCTGTGAGGCTGCCGGCCTTCGGTGAGAAAGAGAAGAGTCCAAAAAAAGAGAAAGAAGGTATTTAAATACCCACGGGGGCGTCAAGTCCGATAGAAAGGGAAAAAAAACGATTTTTCTTGCTCGAGCAAATTGGGGCACAAATCAATCCTCGTCTTGGTCAATTTCACAGGGTCGTTAGGAATGCAATAGCTTTCTTCTAATTTTTAAGATTAGATTCAAGGATTATGATTGATATCAGTCAGAATAAAAAACCGAAAAAAAAAAATGGAAAGGATCGCAGTTTCACAGGCTGACTTAATGCCTCCATCGGGTCTTCGGAAATCAAACAGAAAATTACATCTTTCGGGAGCTTAAATGCTCGATCTCCGACTAGTAATCCCAACTTTCGTAACCTGATATTAAACTCGGAATGAATGATTACGACTGGATGGAGAGACGTTCCACCTTATTTTTATTTTTTCGCATTATCCCTCTTGCCGGAACAAGTCCAAATCAAGTCGACACGTGCCTGTTTTATTTAAGAAAGAATAAAATAGAATTAAAAGGAAAACGTTTTCTAAATTCCTCAACTCGAAATCTGAAGATTTATTTATACTCTATCTCCGGGAATAACCGGTCCGTGTCAAATTCGCATTAGATCGGGGCGTCCCTGCGTCAAGCGTCGTCGGACGATTAGTCCCGCAATGAAAACTGACGTACGACAATAAGATAAGCAGAAAGACCACAACAAAAAGCTGATGAATCTAGATTTGAACATAAATTTCAACTTAGAAGCTAGTTCTCAAAATATCTTCATGAATCAATGACTAATTTCGAAATTAATTTCAGGAAAGACAAGCTCAGGATCAGACTGCGAGAGTGAACCGGGGATTCCCCTCAAGCGTAAGCAGCGTCGCAGCAGAACGACCTTCACCGCCCACCAATTAGACGAACTAGAACGAGCCTTCGAGAGAACACAGTACCCGGACATCTACACGAGAGAGGAACTGGCCCAAAGGACAAAGCTGACTGAAGCTAGGATTCAAGTTTGGTTCAGCAACAGGAGAGCTCGGCTTAGGAAACAATTGTCCTCCACGAGCTCCGGTGGATATGTTGGATCCGTTGCCTACCCTGCGGCATCTTACGTACTTCACCCATCGGCTCCTTCTCATCCACATGCCGGGGCCGCTGTTCCGCCGAGTCACCCTCATTCTCATCCTCACGGACAAACACTACCAGACACCGCCTTCTCCTCGAGTCCAGGTGAGTTCGTTAAAAATTGGTGTCTGGAACAATATCCGGCCGGTGACCTTTGATGGGGTCTTGAATTTTAATTACGAAGATCAGAAATGGAGTACTTGGTCAGGCGGAAAGCTTCAACACATTTCCCTCTCCATTTTCTGCAATTTCTGCAAACCTTCATGTTGGGGAAGAAAGTTTAAACCAGGAAAATAAAAAAAAAATCGTAATCGCGAGAATTAAATTTAGTTTGGACTATAACAGCAATCACGATAAACTACTCCTTCAACTTATTTAACGCTTTTACTGACTAGGATCAAATGAGAGCCCAGCATCTTCCGATTCATTCACCACAGGTTGAATGAATTGAAGGAGCCGCAAAAAATGGGCGGCATTCCTCCGAAGGTGGCGCGAATCGCCGAGTGTCCTTGGATAAAAATTGCGCCGACTCTATTAGACGTGGAATGTGCGTCATCGTAGCGGCGTGAAAGTCGATATATAACAGTGGGTAGCCGACTCCGCAAAACAGGAGCACCAACCCGCAACCTGACGGACAATTACCGGAAGCCGTTCTTGGCTCGACGGGATATCGAAACAATCGGGCTAGTCACTTTGCTCGGTACAATGCCCGACTTGTACCGGTTCTCCGAGCCAAGAACTGGCGAGCCAGCTCCTTGAAGTCAAAAATGCTTCGTCATGCATGCAATATCCGCCACGAGGAAATTTCGAACGTGGAAACCGGTGATGGCGGGGCCTTGGTGACGACACGGATCGATGGATCGCGTTATTGAAATAGAGAGAGCCAAAACGCTTCGACCATGTCGCTCTATACCCTTCCAAGAAGTCAGCCATTTCTCCTTTTTGATCGCCTTAGTTTAATCGACTTTCTTTGTCCAAGACGACATCTAACCATATTTTGTTTTCCTCTTCCAGAACTTTACTCATCACACCATACGACGATGTCCCATCAGCTGACCCCGGATTCAACTCGCCTCGCCTCTTCAGTCTGCTCTACCCCAACCTACAGTCTTCCGCCCTCAGTCAGTTACCCAACGACTCTCCTGCCTCCAACCTCAACGACCACCACCCATATGAGCCACCAGCTCTCTCCAGTTCCTGTAGTCTCCTCTTCCTACCAGCAGAACACGAACCACCAGCTTCCTCCGACTCCCAACTCCCTGGTGACCCTCATGGGACCCAACTCTAACTCCAACTCCGCCTCTGATCAGCTTACATCCACGGAGCTTCCAATCAGTTCCGTCTCACCTGTCCACCATCAACAGCAGCAGCAGCAACAACAGCAGCAGCAAAGCAGTCAAGGAAACACTTCTCCATCTTGGAACTTGACGATCCCAAGTGGAAACAGAGTCTGTCTTCCAAGTCCACCTCCCAACCTTCAACAGCATCACAGTGCGCATCCTCATCAAGCCTTTACAAGCCACTACAGCCAGAGCTTCCAGCAGCCTCAGAGACCTGCACCTCATCAGCCCTTTTACAGCTGGTACTGATGAGACTGTAGATGACAAAGAAGAGGGAAATGTGGCGGAGGGGGATTTATATTATTTTTTATTTGTTATAGCTCCGCCTACTTTTCTCCTACTAGGTGCTAAATTCCGCCCACTGAGAAAAAAACTGGGATTATTTAATGTATATATTGTCCTGCCTAATTCTCATGAACAGTAATAATAATAAGATTTTTTAAATCGCTATTGATACCAGTAGGTGTGCCTAAAAATTGAATCGAATTAAATTTATTAATATAATTTAATTAAATTTTAAATTTCGGCTTTAATTTATATTTTGATACTTGAGACGTTTAGGTGTTTCCATTCTTTGGATAACTGATGACAGTGATTTTAATTGCAATCATTTTAGATCTGAGTTACAAATAGGTATATATAAAATGAAATGAACATTGTAATATAAATATATTGTATAGTCTGAAAATATGCGGAATCTAGGAAAATTCTGGTGTATATAAAATTTATCTACGTTTATTTCTTGATACTTAAGTCTATTGATTTTAGGTCATTTGTAAATAAATTTCGTAGGGAGTACGTTTCGTTCTTTCTTAAAGCTCCAGCTTGACCAAAAAGTTAAGTTAGTACATAATTGTAAATAATGAATATAATGAGAAATAAATGTAATTGTAATAATAATTTTTTTGTGTTTTTTAAGGAGTTTGTACAAGTGGATTTTTGTAAGTGAGCAGAAGTCAGAAGTCTTGAAGCCCTAATTTTAATATCTACTTTTGGCAGACTCAGAGCAGATTTACTGCAGATTAGTGCAGATTTCTGCAGATTGTGCCTGTACAGCTGAAGATTGATTTCAAATTTTAATTTTGCTGAGTCTGCTAAATAAAAATTCAGAATATAATTAACGCTTGCCTGTTTTCCTATTACCTGAACGCTGACATGTTTGACACCTGCCGGGCGTAAATTATCGAAAGCCGGTGCTGCCGTTTGGCAATTTGAACTCTCTCTGGATTGTTTTGAAATTGGAATACAGGAGGCAATTATAACTCGGAATCGTAAAATACAAGGAGGAGGGACTCTAATTTTTATTTGAACCCTTCAGGAATGTCAAACAATTGAAAATCAGGATTAGAGAAACTTCAGTCAATTTCAGTTGACTTTAATCAATAGCAGAAAATATTTAAGGAAATAACCTGTTTTATCGAAAATAATAAAATAATTATGAATCAAGATTTCCTTCAAATGGAAAAACTCATTTCTTTATTATGGAAAAACATTTCAATTCTTGAAAAGAATGACGACAACCTACATCAAATTTCACCAAAATATCAATTTCAGCCTCCGGCGATTTTAATTCGAATCGTCCTCACGATTTTTTTACGAATTGGATTTCTCTTCGTTCAGATTGGAACTGTTCCTGTGACAAATGTCAATTTGATTCTTTTACAAAATCTTGTCGACTTTTCCTGGACGACCTTAGTTTATTTTCTGGTAGGATTTAAAAAATCAAAAATTAATTTAAATTTAGTAATAATATAATAATTATTGAAGTTATTAATTATCATATTGTAGTTTGGATTTATATTCAGCTACTCAGGCAATAGTAATAATGGTTTGATTGGAGGTGAACATTGGATTGGTGAAACCAATATTAACAAGACAGAGGCACTATTTGGTTGGCAAACAGTTTCTATAACTTCTGCAATTTCTACTTCCGGAGTAATTGGTAGTTTTCAGATTTTCAATTTCTTAGAATATCTTCTGCGTTATATATATGTTACATGTATGTTATATGTATGTTACATGTATGTTACATGTATGGTATATACATGTTACATATATGTTACATAAATGTTGCATATTTGTTACTTGCATGTTATGTATATGTTACATATATGTTACATGTGTGTTATATAAAAGTATTATGTTGCCTATATATAACTTTAACCCTCTCTAAACCAAAGAAGGTTGAAAAGCCCTTCTACAGGGTCTTAATAAAATAATGAATTTTCTAATTATTTCAATTAAAATATTTTTATAACTTGGTAGGCAGACTCCATACAATAGGATCCTTAATTTCTTCAATACTTCTTTCTGGACTTCTTCAGCCCCTCATAATTCACTGGGCCTCAGCTCCTACTGGCTGGATGATTAAAAATACATTTTTTAAAAAAGAAGTTATTTTTAAAGATCACTCTGGAGCTGCAATAATTCACGTTGTAGGCGGACTCGGTGCTCTGATCGGCTGTCTCACTTTGGGTCGCAGAATTCTTAAATTAAAGGATATTGATAAATCTAGCATTCCTTTCAGTTCGCCAGCAATAATTTTTGCTGGTTATTTTTTAATATTTCTTGGACTCCAGGTGTGCATTAAACAATTAAATTTAATTTTAAAACATTTAGACATTGAAAAAAAAACATTTAAAAGAATTTTTATCGATATTTACCTACTGTCGGTACCTATTATGGTTCTGATCTACACTAAATCGTTCAGGTCCATACTAAAAATATTCTTCTTTACTCATATGTACCAAAAACTATTACGTCGGTAATGTAGACTAACGGTAGCATAGAAAAATACCAATTTAGCCTAGATCAGAACCAAAAAAGGTTGACTAGGTCAGTAAATGTCGATAAAAGTCGGTAAAAGGAATCTACTATTATTTTTACCTTAGAAAAAACAATTTGATTACAAAATTTTATTTTTAAGGGAATCGGTTCTATCGATATTCCTGAGAAAGTGGAACAGGTTTTATTGAATAACCTCTTAGCAGCTTCTTCGTCTTCACTAGTGGTAATAATTTCCCATTTTCTCAAAAATGGACCTTTTTCTGACTACTGGAAAATTACGAGATGCATCCAAAGCGCAATTTCCGGTCTAGTGGCAATTTCCGCTACTCCAGATGTTTATTCACCCCTCTTATCAATTTTATTTGGTTCTGTCTCTGGATTAATTTTTTATAT
>CAJFCP010000550.1:28619-40773 GCA_904066005.1 Synergus itoensis | reverse complement strand
TTTACCAAAATATTAAATTTTACGAAAATTATAAAAGTACACGAAACTTGTAAAATTTAATATTTTGGTAAACCATTATAAAAAAATTCAATTTGGTAAATAGTGGAATAAATATGCCAAATTTCATCAATTTATCTATACGCGTTCTAAAGATATTGCAGGATCGTTAAAAGCGTGACACACGCACGCGCACACACACACACACACACACACACACAAACACACATCCGGACAATTTTTCAGGACATCATATTAGATATATTCCACTTAAAATATGTTCAAAAAAAAACCTTTTTTTAGAAACTGGACTTTTGTCACCACTACAAAGCTTCCTCTATGAGGAAGCAAAACAATAAAAGCAAAAAATTCCATCCCAAAATAGTCCCCAAATTATAAGACCCAAATTTAGGACCAAAAATATAAGGCCCATACGTATAATCCAAAAATATAGGCCAAAATGTAAGACCCCAATGAAGGACAAATTAAACAAGCCCAAAAATATAAGACCCCAAAATAAGGCCTAAAGTTTAGGATACAAAATAAGGTAAAAAATGAGGCCCAAATATGGAATAAGACATACGAACTTAGAACCAAGAAATAAGGGCCAGGATGTTAGGCCCAAATAAATAACAGAAAATCAGGCCTGAATAAAATAAAGCTCAATAAAGGATAAATTCAAAAGGATCCAAAATCAGGGTTTACCATGTAAAACATAAATATGTAAACAAAAATTTAAGACCCAAAATGGGACCCCAAATATATGGGATACAAAATAAGGTTCAGAAGTAAGTTTTGCCAAAAAAGTAAGTCCTAAAAATATAAGACCAAATATGACGGAGGAATAAAATAAAAATAAAATAAAAAGTACAATAATGATAAGACCTAAATTTAGGATCCAAAAATAAGGCCCAAAGTTAATACTGCATCTTAATAAAAACTATCTGTGAATTCGATCTCATTTATTGAGCACTTATAGCTTCTTCATTATGATAAAGAAACAAAGAATCTTTCGACCTCATCATTCATTTTTTTTAATAAAATTTATTTATATTAGGTTACTTAATTTTAAACGATGCAGAAAACCTTTTACTTTCTTACATTAGCTTTGAATTTTGCTTATTTAAAAGCAAAGATAAAAACGAAATTTTTCAAAATTAGAAATAAAAGTATAACTTCCTTAATATTCAATAAAATGCATTAATCATACAGGTCAATCGATTCGTCTCGACGCAAGGAATTTTTCTTTCCTGTACAGTAGAATGCAGGAATGCCTTCCCTCATGAATTTGGCTGATAACTTGATTCCGCTGCTGATTCAAGTTATCAGCCAACTTCATGAGGGAAGACATTCCTGCATTCTACTGTACATAAGCTTTGAATTTTGATTATTTGAGAAGTTATACTCGAAATCGGTGGTGCCAATATACCCTACAAATGTGTCGACTACAAAACTTCCTCTATGAGGAAGCAAAAAAAGGTTTAAAACGATGAAATACAGTCTCGAAAATTCCTAATTAAAGAAACAATAATGAATTTATAAATGAGAAAAAAAAAACAAGTTTTATTCTCACTTTTTAGTTCTTCAGCATCGGGAGTGCAGGGATTTTGATCAAGAAGACATCCCACGTAGTTGCTGACGAGCCTCTCGCTTTTTAGCACCTCATCCACATTGATATGATCATACTTAGTAGTGTACTTATGTTCCTCCTCTGCATTGGTGAAAATGACCAAAAAGAGGAAAAGGAAGATGCTGATTTTAACGGAACCTGAGAAGACCATTGTCGCTGGACTGCCGCCTCCTTATTAGAAGACATTTTTATAGTAAATATTTTTTTATAAGTTCATGTTACGCTTTGTTAGCGGAAGGAGAGGGAATATAAGGATTGTAGCTCAACAGGCAAATCACCCAGAATTACTCTCGCATGCGATTTCCAAGGAATTAGAGACGCCTCTTGTGCTATCGTGCATGTCGGATGAACCACATTGCGATCTTCTATAATTTCTGGTCCCATTAGGATGGATAGGAAGCTCGTTATCGAGTTTGTAGATTGTGATTTAGTTGCGGCGTCGATCCGATTGGTACTTATCTTCTTAGGTAAGAGATTTCATGTCGAGAGGAATTCGATCAGCTTTTTTAGACTCTGGATCAGTCGGGGATAACATGTTGATCAGGATGGTTTTGATAAATGGTTTATTAAGGATTTATAAACAAGGTGAAGGGATTTATGGGGATGCTTCTTTTTTAATGGGTTGCAATTGAAGGACTAGGTTTGCTGATGATGCGGTGTAGTCTACTTATTGTTATTATTATTATTATTATTATTATTATTATTATTATTATTATTATTATTATTATTATTATTATTATTATTATTACTATTACAAACATAATGAACCACGTAATTCAAAACTCTGATAAATTGTCATTTGACATTGTAAAATGACCCTTGTTAGAAATTCAACTAGGTATGTAATGGAATAATTGTGCTAAATTTCATTAATTTATCTCTACGCGTTTTCAAGATATTGCAGGATCGTGACATACATACATACATACACACACATACATACACACATAGGCGGACATTTTTTCAGGACATCATATTAGATATATTCCCCTTGAAATATGTTCAAAAAAAACCTTTTTTTGGAAACTGGATTTTGTCACTACTACAAAGTTTCCTCTATGAGGAAGCAAAAAGAAAAGTGCTTGTTACAAGAAGTTGACACATATATGAGGCATTATTCCTCAAGTGTAACACCATCAAAATTTGACTTTGTCTGATCGAACTCAAACTTTGGTAAAGTATAGTCCTACTAGATACAACTATAGAGGAAAAAGATTTTTTCGATTGGATAAGAATTGACCGAGATAGGGGAGGGGAATTTTTAAAATTTTTTCGATTTTGTGCTGTTTCGTGCTATTTCGACGGTACTAAGCTCCTTTCCTATGGAATATAAAAAATTTTGTCCCACATGTTTTTGATAGCTCTTTTCTTGGTCTATCGAATGGTTATAACCATTTTTTAAAAAATTGAAAATTTGACCGATTTTTTTGAAAATCAAAATTTTTTTGACTTTTATAGAAAAAATGCGCTTTTTTTTGTCTCAAAATAAAGCTTAAATCTTTATATTTCGATACTGTAAAATTCATCTTGCTGTTTTTTGTTTTTTTCGAGAAATTAAATAAAGAGTAAAGCGCCGCGCCGACGGCACTCGAGACTGCTTGGCCTCTCGCTTCGCGGAACGTTTCTCACAAGATAAAGACTTAAGCTTTATTTTGAGACAAAAAAAAATCCATTTTTTCTAAAAAAGTCAGAAATATTTTGATTTTCAAAAAAAATCGGTCAAATTTTCAATTTTTTAA
Organism: Synergus itoensis; assembly: GCA_904066005.1. NCBI lineage: Eukaryota > Metazoa > Arthropoda > Insecta > Hymenoptera > Cynipidae > Synergus > Synergus itoensis. The sequence goes on along the minus strand of CAJFCP010000550.1, from coordinate 37,407 downwards.
AAAATGGTTATAACCATTCGATAGACCAGGAAAAAAGCTATCCAAAACATGTGGGACAAAATTTTGTATATTCCATAGGAAAGGAGCTTAGTACCGTCGAAATAGCACGAAACAGCACAAAATCGAAAAAATTTGAAAAATTCCCCCTCCCCTATCTCGGTCAATTTTTATCAAATCGAAAAAATCTTTTTCCCCTAAAGTTGTATCTAGTAGGATTATACTTTACCCAAGTTTGAGTTCGATCAGACAAAGTCAAATTTTGAGGGTGGTACACTTGAGGAATAATGCCCCATTATGTTTTTCGGAATGCTGAGTCCGAATCCGGTATCCGATTAACCCCACCACGTCATAATCAAGGTCAATTTAAGGTCAAATCGACAAAAGTATTTTTTAGCAGTAATGACTACTATTCCTCATGTTTTTCGGCATAATGAGTCCAAATCCGGTGTCCGATTAACCCCACCACGTTATAGTCAAGGTCAATTTAAGGTCAAATCGACAAAAAAATCTTTTTTGCAGAAATGACTACTATTCCTCACGTTCTTGGTGTCGCTGAATCCGAATCCGTGGTTCATTTGAACCTATCGGGTCAAGGTTAGTCATTTTAGTAACCTTGCAGCGACAATACAAAAAAGCAAAAAAAAAAAAAGAAACAAAACAAAACTGAAAAATAAAAGAATTAAGCAAATAAATAAAAACATTAAAAAAGAAGAAACAGGAAGTTTATCTGAGTGAAAGAACAACGCAAATATTATTTTTTAAATTTTGATCGTGTAGAACTATGAAATTTTTCCTTGTGAGATAGGTCTATGATCTTTAAGTATGAGATGCCTGTAATAGAGATACACTCGAATCTCCCAATAACAACGAAATCCAGACCAGACGCTTTCCCAATAACAACGAAATTCCTTTTCTCAAATGACACACCAATTGCGCATGCGTTACATTAATTGCGCATGCGTATTGCATATAAAATAATATTTTTAAGCGTTTTAAATTGCGCGCGAATAACAACCAATCAGATTCCGAGCGCGCAACTCATGCGCAGTGTATCCAGTGATATTTGAGGTAACTGCAGGTTGATAATGAGAAAGGAATGCGGTTGATATTGGGAAATTGTTGTTATTGGGAAGGTTGTTATTGAGAGATTCGAGTGTAACGGTTTTGGAAGATGTAACTCGTGTTTTAGGATAATGAAAATAAAAAAGTATTACGTACTCTTTTGTCTTCGAAAAATCTATGCACATTGCACAGGATTTCTTTTTCTCTTCAAAGTTTCTGGCTCTTTTGACCTTTTAAGCGACCAACAAAAATCTGCCATTACCATATATATTTACATCCCACCTTCCTTATTTTATATTATTATAGCGACGTTCCATTTCCTTAATATCTTGGTGAAATCGCTCACCCTATTCTTCGCTATAGTCTCCGAAGTTTTTTGGAAAGTAGTCAAGATAAGAATGTAGGAAATGCAACTTCAAGTTCAATAAACAGCATAATAATTTGCAGCTTTTCAACAAATCTTTAACTAAAGTCTCGTAATCATCATTCTTCTAATTTCCCAAAAAATTCTCTGAAACCTTTTTGTAACTTAAACAAGCATTCTTCTCAGTATCGTTCATTTTTGTGACAAATTTTTCATCTCTCAAGAAAGTGCGTATACCGTCGAAAATGCCTTCTTTCCATTTAGCATCACTTGTTTCTGGAAATTTCTTTCCTAAATATTGAATGCAGTTACTATCTTTGTCCAGAGCTTTGACAAACTGTTTGATTAGACCAAGTTTGATATGAAGAGGCGGAAGCAAAATATTTGAAGAATCTAGTAAAGGTTCACGTATTATATTTTTTGATCCTGAAATCGATCGGATCAAAATTAGCTGAATAATTGTGATGGTACACTGAGAAAACTAATTGGTTCTATCAACCAAAATTTGGTTGGCTCAACAAAAGAATTTGGTTGCTATACAGCCAACAAAACTTTCTTGTTGAGCCAACCAAATTTTTTTGTTGAGTCTTTTTGTTAGACGAACGAAACTGTTTTGTTGGCCCAACCAAACTGTTTTGTTGGCCCAAAAAAATTATTTTGTTGACACTAGGTACTGTTCATTTAATGAACTGTTTTAGCTTATTTTTAAATTATTTTTATATTATTTTTACTTAAATTATATTTATTTATACCTATTATCGCAAGCTTTTTACGAAACGAAAAATCGGAAAGAAATTTTGCGGCGACCGGGATTCGAACTACCTATAAACACTTATCTCTAACCTCTAACGTATCGAATGCAACTTAAACCACACGGCTAATCTAACACTTAGAATATTTTATAAAAATCCCAGCAAAGTATCATATAAAGCAGGGCTGGCGGACACGCATGCGTACTCGTGCATCTAATTTGTTTGGTTGGGCCAACAAAACATTTTTGTTAGGCCAACTAAAAGACACGACAAAAGAATTTGGTTGGTTCAACAAAATATTTTGTTGGCCCAACAAAATAATTTTGTGTTGACAACCAAAATTTGGTTGAGGCAACAAAAACTGTATAACAAAACGTTTTAGTTGCCATTACTAAATTTTTTTTTTCAGTGTAGTGCCAAAAAAAGTGGTTTTGAGAAAAACGGGTTTAAAGTTTGAAAACAGGGTAGACGGCTGATGTTTATAGCTCGAAGAAATATTTTGTTTATTGAAAAATCACTTTAGGACGTTATTTTTAATATAATCAAAAAATTCATAGTTATACGCGATCAAAATTTAAACAAGAGTATTTGCGTTTTTTTCATTCAGATACACTTTCTTATTTATTTGCTTAATTATTTTATTTTTCAGTTTTATTTTGTTTATTTTTTTATGCTTTTTTGTATTGTCGCTGCAAGGTTAGTCAAATGACTAACCTTGACCCGAAAGGTTCAAATGGACCACGGATTCGGATTCAGCGACCCTAAAAACGTGAGGAATAGTAGTCATTTCTACTAAAATTTGTTTGTGAACCTGACCTTCAAATGACCTTGATTAACCCTTTCAGTCACAGAAGCCTATATATAGGCTACCTGATTTTTTTATATTTTTCTCGTCATTTTTTTATATTTCATTAAAATTCCTGAAATTGAAATTGAATTGAAATTGAATTGTGTGACTGAAAGGGTTAAGACGTGGAGGGGTCAAATGGACCACGGATTCGGATTCAGTGACCGCAAAAACGTGAAGAATGGTAGCAGTCTTTTCTGCTAAAAAGATTTTTTCGTCGATTTGACCTTCAATTGACCTTGATTATGATGTGGTGGGATTAATCGGATACCGGATTCGGACTCAGCATGCCGAAAAACATATGGATATATGTGTCAACTTCTTGCAACAGGCACTTTTGTTTTTTTTTTTGGGTGCCTGTGTAATCTTCCTTAGGAAAAATTGCTTTTGTGAATATAGACATTATAATATTATATAGCTGACGTGTTAAAAATGGTATAGTTGATGATCTTTATTATTGATAATGTATTTACACTGTTTTAGTCAATTGTTCTGAGTGATGTGACAATATTATAGATGGTATCTTTTAAAGAAATTCAGTTAGTGATTGATTATAATTCTTATATGTAAAACATGGTAGTTGAAGATGATGCAGTAGACAATTTTTTGTAATATGTTCTTATGTGTTTATCATTTGTGAACCATCATTGTTAGGAATGCTAATCATACTATGTATCTAAAAATCGGCTCGTTAATAATTGTGATCAGAGATAATAACAATCAAGATGGCAGTTAGTGCTACCCTGACTGATAATAACGATTAGTCATACCTTTGCAAAGCTTCAAAGGTCTTCATTCTGTACATCATAATCCTCAGATTCACTCTCTGGTAAATCCGCACAAGCCAAGCATATCTCCCCCACATCTCTCCAGCACTCCTGACAATGAACAAAGGGACAACCAGGTGTAGTGCACTTCCTAAACTCTGGACCCTTCCTCAACTCTCTCTCCTCACAAATAAGGCACTTTTCTCTAGAACAAGCAAAAAACTGCAGCCATCCACAAATCTTCGGATGTCTCAATCGTAGCGCCAACCAAGGATCCATATCTTGCTCCAGAAGACGAGCCCGCACGAGGTTCTTCACTTTGGCTTTCATGAACCGGAAGTACCCGAGACGACGTCGCAGTGTTTCGTTATAGAGATAAAGAACACGACGCTTTTCCCTTTTCCGGTAGAAAAAAGAACAGATGACTCTTCTCATTCGCTGGGTGTATGCTGTTCCTAAGAGCATAAACCAGATGCCTAAATAGGTACCATAAATCTTGAGAAGGATTGAGTTTGGGAGATGTTTGGGCTGGGGAAGACAAGCTTCGTTCGTTACCACCATTTTTATTCGCTTCTTGATGTTGAAACTGCGGATGACACTTCTTATCAAAGATGCTATCACTCCGGTTCCTCGGACTTCGAGGGACATGTCGTGGTGACCTGCCTGTGTTAAACAAGGGATTTGGAAGATTAAGTCATCAGACTCAACCATCAGAATTATCTTATCAAACTAAATTTAGAGGAGAGATTTCAACCTGAGTGTATTCCAGATAAGCATGTCTCCTGACGAGGTCCAGGGTCTCGAAGAAGAGCTTGTCAAGGAGCACAAAAGCAGTCGCAGTGACCATCTCCAAGATGAGCTTAACTGTATGACCAATGAGGTTCATCCTCTCTGTTTTGCTTTGCCCCATCCTGTAAGGATCCACGAAAGTGCCGCGTTCACTTTTCTTCAGAGGCAAGAGAGTGAAGCTTCCTCTAACTTTTCTTCTTGCATCAATCTTTCGGAAGTAGGGAGTGACGTAGACGTTGTCGAATTCTATTTCGTTGAGGTAGTTATCGTGGTACTTCTGAGCACTGAGAATGATCTTGAGGAATATGAAGGATAGACCTCTTTTCAGGATGGTGACGACGCTGTCGAAGATCTTTCTTCTCACACTGAAATCATGCATGATGGCCTTGGCTGAGTCACTTGCTCCGTGGACGTCAAGAACAACTGGAGCTTTTTGGACCTTGTATTGGAGAGTTGCTTCTTTCATGTTTTCACTGAGCTTGTTCTTCGAATCTAGAATCGGGAAGATCGGATGGATCAAGTATGTAGAGGGTTTAAGTGGAGAATGAAAGAGTTATGATTGTAATTGTTAGGAATTTTGTGGCTAATAATGCATGTTAAGGATGGTTTTATGTTTTTAGGAGGTTTATGAGAGTTGATACGGATTATATGGTTTGTTTATATGTTCGTTTGAGCATCAAGTGGTCATTAAGGAATGACATTCATGATGTTTTAGAGGATTAGAAATAATATTGCCAATATGGTGGATGATGGATATTGTTAGTGGAAAATGAATGACTTGTAATTGTTAAAATGTTAGACAATAACAAATTTTTAATATGTTTTTTGGTTTATGAACTTTATGAGAATTGATATGGATATGGTTTGTTTATGTTTGTATGGACAATTGGACAACTGGTAGTTAAGAATGATCAATGGTAATGTTTTAAACAATTAGTGTTAGTAATAGTGCTGCTAATGATATTCGCTAGAACTGATGTAGTGGACGAAGGCTTTGTTTTTAGTAGAAAATTAATGATTTATGATAGTAACTGTTATCGTTGTTGTGACTAATTATTACTGTTAAAGATGTTTTTAAGTCTTTAGGAGGTTTATAACAATTAATATGGATGATATGGTCTGTTTATGTTCGTGTGAACTTTAGATGGTCATTAAGAATAGTCACTGATAATATTTTAGACGACTTTTGTTACGATAATTGTTATAATTATAATTGTTATAATTGTTAGGAAGGTTAATCATGATTTTGATGCTGTTCTTTTATTTTTGATTGGTTTATGAGTTGATATTGATGATATGGTTTGATAATGTTTGTATGCTGGCTGCTGCACCCAATATGGTGTAAACTAACTGCTGTTTTGTTTTCCAAACAAATCTAATAACTCAATCATACCTTTCAAGATCGCATATCCTTCTCCGATCCCAACATCCACTTTTCCATCCGGATCACAAATATTAGATCCGCCTAAAGCCTGGACTATATTACACACAAAGTTCAGTTTCATCGGCCAACAGAGCAGCCAGGCTGCCGCAACTGTCACCTTTTCGTGGCACTTGTCATACGTTTCAGCAAACATCTCTCTAAAAAGGATTTTCAAATCTTCATATCTTCATAAACTATATAAACGATAATTTCAAAATGGAAGACCATACCTGCACCTTTCGGAGCCTCGACTCAGTTGTTCTTCACATCTTGCCTCAATCTTAGCCTTATACTTCGCTTCATAAACCTCGCCTTCTGATTTAGCTTTCGACTGTTCCCTAAGACTTTTCTCCTCAATTTCCTCACTCCTTTTCGTGTCATTTTGTAAATCATCCAAGTAGTCATTTTCCTCCTTGAGACGTCTCATTTCCTCCTCACCTTCTATTTCCTCAATTATAGGCATCGTCAGTTCCTTCACTGACGACAAGGTGTCTCTCACTTCTTCAGCATCAGCTTTCATGTTCAAAAGAGCCTAGGGAACGAATGAATTCTTTAAATCTGCATCTGCAAACCTTTCTAACTGTTTTTCTATCCTCTTATAATCTCTAAGATAAAGCTAAGAAAGTTTTTGCCACTCCAAAGATTCTACTACACAAATTTTAATCATTAGAATCCGTTTTAAAAAATTTTATAGAAGAATAAAGTTGCGAGGTGGAAGGATTTTTAGTACAATTGTACTTCATAACCTTTTTAAATATTTTCTGGTTCATACCTGTTTAAATGGTTTAAACATCAAGTCAAATCTAGTTTTCGTCAGATTGTAGGTGAGTTGAGTCGTACAAGAAAAGGTTCTCACAACTTCTTTTGCATTAAAAGTCAAATTAAAAATCGGTCCAGCAATTATGTAGCCGAGGACCAAAGTCTTCAGGACACTCCGACCTGATCGACCACAGAAGGCTGGAATCGTCAAAAGACTGATACATCTCACCTAATATAGGTTTTTTTTTCTTTATTGTGAATTTTTATCATTAAAATTAGTAAATTATAAGATTAAACATTAACCTGTATCGAAACGGCACATCCAATAGAAAGAAGCGTAATGACAATAGCTCCCAGAATCAAACTAGTACTTTGATTAAATTGTAGATCAACAATGACCAATTCGTAGAATAAAAACCCCATGAAAAATCCAAGAAAAAATCCAATTGCAGCTCTTTTCTTCTTGTGAGTCCCAATTGGATCGTAGCACACGTGAAACAAAGTTGGGCATCTTTTCAAATATATTTTCAAACATTTTTCAATACAGCGTTCTGCAATTTGACCACCTCGATTCATATGCTCCATTTTATTTGATTAACTATTGATTAACATTGATTAATTATAAACCAATTCGCTGAGATGGTTAGGAACCCTTTTTGACAGTTTGTGAAAATAAAGTAACTCTCTTTTATTTTTGTATTACAACAGATTTACATATATATTACAGCAGATTAAAGCTGCATTTACACCTTTTAGGAAAATGTTCTTCCTCTCACTTTACCATGTGACTATCCCATAAGTTTGTCTCATTCGCACATTTTCCGGGGAAAATGTGTGGAAAATGTGCGAATGAGACAAACTTATGGGACAGTCACATGGTAGAGTGAGAAGAAGAACATTTTCCAAAAAAGGTGTAAATGCAGCTTAAGGGAAAATGGTAAACTATGACGTCATTATTTACCGATCGTACCGATCGTACCATATATATTTTTGCCGTATTTTTATTATTTAAACTAAAGAAGATATCTCGCTGAAATTTTTGAAAATGACAAAAAATATATCAGTGCACGTCAGTCTTCTTATTAAAGTTTGTGTTTTCTTTAAATACTGTAATTTTAATTAATTTTAACTTTTTAATGTAAGTGAGAAGAGGGCTCTAGAGCCCTGACTAATAACAAAACGAAGGCACTAAAGCCCTGCTCCCACTCCATTAAAAGTTTAAAAATTAATTAAAATTGCAGTATTTATAAAAATACAAACTTTAGTGAGATCTAGATTTAGTGAGAAGATTTATAACAGATTTGCAAAAGAATTTTAGCAGATGAGAGAAGAAATTATACTAGGAGATTTTTAGAATTAAGACTTTATTAATTTATTTTTCGAGAGCGTACGCTTCATATACAAATTTACATAATAATAATGATAATAAAATACATAACAACTTAAAAGAACAAGCCGGTTGTCCTAGTGATCATGAAGTGTTAAAAAAACACCTTACGATTGAGGCGGAGGTAAAATAGGTTGTCGAGATTCCAATCAATTAAAAAAATCGAAGGATATCATCTTTTTTTTTAAATTTAAACAGCAACTCCTAATTTCTTAGCTTGTTTTTCGTATTTTGCTCTGTACGCTCCGTCTTTGTCGTACTTTTCGAGAATTTCGTTCCAGATCTCAGGCTTGTTTGTTGACAAGAATTTGATTACCTTCTCTGAACCCTGCTTCTGCTTCTCACTGCATTTAGAGCATTCGGTGGCCAAAGCGTCAGGAAGTACAGCTAAAAAAAAATTTTAATTTAGCATCACATGGAAAATTTCACCTATTTATTCTTAAAAAAAGTGGTGTTACCAATATATCGAACATATTATTGTCGAAAACTTGATTGGTTAAGGCCGTGTGATACTTTACCATAAGAACAATTTAGTTTCCGCAACTTTACGGTCGCAATAATAAATATTTTTCACTAAAACTAGGCCATTTACCTCCGTTTAATACAGACGGAAGTAAATGGCTTAGTTTTAGTGAAAA
>CAJFCP010000550.1:13051-28219 GCA_904066005.1 Synergus itoensis | reverse complement strand
ATTTCATGGAATTTTGGTTTTACGATTGAGATTTTAGAAGTATTAACTGATTTTACGGTATTTCGAGGTATTTTATGAAATTATAAATGATTTTACGAAATTCCATGAAATTTTAAGTAATTTTCAGATACTATACGATATTTCATAGGATAATAAGTTATTTTTATAACTTCAGGGATTTCAAGGGATTTACGAGATTTCATTGGATATTCCGGAATTTCAAGAGATTTCATAAGATTTCATGGGATATTAAGTAATTTTATGGGATTTGATGATATTCTGGGAGATTCTAAGTAATTTTAAGTGCCTTTAAGGTATTTTATGAGATATTAACCCCTTGGTTGGCACAGTGAATTCGACAAAAAGTGCCCAAAACGTACAGGAAATTTTTTTTTCTTAAAATTTATACCAACAGTTTAAACATGAAAAAAATAGTTGACGCCAAAAGGCGTCAATGCCACGCAAGGCATGGAAAAATATGAAATTTTAAGGACATTTATTTCCAGAAATTCTAAAGGATATAGTATGAGATTATATTGGATGTTCAAGAATTTTAAAGAATTTATCGAAATTTCATTGAATGTTGAGTAATTTGAAAAGATATTATAAGACTTCATGGGATTTTGAGTAATTTAAAGTATTTTTAAGAAATGCCAATTTATTTTGCGAAATTTAAAGGAATTTTATAAAATTTCATAGGATTTTAATTAATTTTAAGGGTTATAAGTTACTAGGTTGTGGAATTTTAAGGAATTTTAAGGAATTTTATGGAACTTCAAGGAATATCAAGGGGTATTAAGTGATTTTACGAGATTTAAAGGAAATACACCAGATTTTAAAGGATGTTAAAGGCATTTGAGATATTGTATGGGATTTTAAGTAATTTTAAAGATTTTTAAGAGATTCAAGGTATTTTACGAAATTTAATGGGATATTAAATTATTTTAAGGACTTTGAAGGAATTCTAAACGATATAATAAAGACATTTTAAGGAATTTTATGAAACTTATGGAGATTCCTGAAATTAGACAAGGAATTACAAAGTTTTTATATTTCAAGAATTAAAAATTCTCAATTATTTTGTCTACTAGCAAAAGATGTGCAAAAACGAGAAATTAATCGCGCACAGGGCGCGCGGATCATAATTGCTAGTATCATTAAATAAATATAAGGGTTTAAAATATAAATTTAATAAAAATATTAGGATTTTAAATATATCAATTAATTCTTTAATATCAAGGAATAAAATATCTAATTTTAAATTTCGCGCCATTCAAATTGTGCGCGAAATATAAACTCGAGATTTATTTTTAAATTAAATTTCGAATAGTGAATGAATTTTTAAATCGTTTAAAAAATGGTATAAATTTTATAGACTCGTTAAATATTCTAAAAAAAGGAAGGATAGGTGAAAAAACATATTATTTTGATTAAATCTGCTAAAACAATAAAAAATTTTGCTTCTAGTCGAAAGATTTTAATAAATGATAGTAAAAACATTATAAACTGGTTGAACGTATTATGAATTATGCATTCTGCGCACAAAACATTGTTTATATCTCGGAATTACTTTAAAAAAATTGTTGAAAATGTCTTTTTGTTCTAATTATTTTTTTCGTCAAAGGAGAAATAAATTGCTGTAATTTATAACATGATTTTATGCTATAGCTTATCCAAATGTCAATTTCTTTCGCAAGAAATCAGTGATTCACGTTTTTGCATATCAATTGAGTTTAGAAATTTTTTCGCACAATGGACGCCTGTGGTATTATTAATTATGCTTTATCAATACCGGTTTCATTAATAATACAGTTTTTAATTAATAAATATAAAAAAAAATGTAAAGCCTTGGAAAATTGTGAAACTTTTCCGTTAGAAAATCGATTATTTTCAACTATAAGAGCAGATTTTCGGCAGATTTGTTGTTTTTTGTTGATGATTTAAAGGTTTATTAAAGATTTATCTGAGCTAAAGGAGATAAACAATTTTTTTTTCTTTTTCTTTTGAAAATATTTCTCTCTAAATTGATATGAAGATTTGTAATTAATAAATAAATATGTTATGACATTAACAATATAACAATTAATGTTAATTAATAAATTAATAATAAATTAATAATTTAATAAATTAAATTAATAATTTAATAATTTTAATTAATTAATTAATTAATTAATATTAATGTTGTAATGTTATTACATTATTTATTTGTTTTTAGGGTACCTTTGAGTTCTTTGCCATCGGGAGTGCAGCTCGCGTCTCTCAAAAGACAACCAACATAATTGTTTAACAAACGTTGGTTATTCAAAATTTGGTCCACATCGATGTTGTCGAATTTGGTGGTGTATTGTGGGGCCGCAGAAACGGCGGCTACGAATGCGACAAGGACGACCAAAGCGAACTTCATATTGACTGAAAAAAAAATAGTTATTAAAAGTGTAAAGTAGACTTCACTAAAATTTTTACTAGCACATTTCGGAATTCCAACTTTCAAGCTATAATATTTTATGCGCTTGCACGATTATTTTTCTTTTACTACCGGCAAACTGACACCGTTTGCATTTTAACATTCCAACAAGTGAAAGGAAATTGCAAAATTATATCTAACACTTCCTTCCACAAAGGAAAATATTTCAGATAATTTATTTTATTTCTATTTTATTATTTGAACCATTTTCCATTTCAAAGGCTTTGAGTCTGTGAATTTTTATTTTATCTGGCGGATTAATTATTTTATAATATTACTGATATCATAAAATTGATCAATGGAGCACATTTGGAATAAACATTAAAGTCAACTTCTGTTATTTTGAAATTAGTCGTTAGTAATTTTAATTTTTAAGTCTGACTTTTGATTTATATAATTCTAACGTTCATAAAATAAAAAATTATCTCTTCAACTTAAGTGACATTAAAAATTATAATTTAATCACTAATTCTAATCAGTCAAAATTACAGTGAAATTAGTCAGGAATTTATAGGTTTTAATTTATAGGTTTTTAATTAATGAAATTAACAGAATTTTCAGTGATCAGTGAATCAGTAACTTTCAGCTGTTTATATAACGAAATTAACAGATATTTCAGTAAATTTTATTGAAAAGTAAGTCAAATTATTGATTGAATAGCTAGAAATGAGCCACTTAAAGAAATCAGTAAACAAAATTAGAATTTCAAATGATTTAAATTGAAAATACTGATTTAATTATTAAAAATTTGTATAAAAACTGGAATATTGATTCCACTAATTAATCAGTGGAATGAAACAAAAAATTCCAGTTATTTATCCGCAATGTTATTTTTTCTCACGATATACTGAATTTAAATTCAAAATACTGATTTTTTCCCAAATTTCTAAATTTTTAAATTACTGAATTTTTAAATTGCTAAATAAATTGTAGAACCAAATTATATTAAAATAATGATCAATTTTAGGAAAATAAATCCTTTACCTTCAAAGATCCCAAAAACTGATTGGGATAAATGGCTTTGATTTCCGAATTAAATTAATTTTAAATTGGACAAAATAGAAAATATTGATGTATCGATTTTTGAAAATAACCAGAAGGATACACTTCGCCGCACTTTTCGGAATTAATCACTTTCCCGATTTTCACCGATTATTGCTGATTTTTCGAAAGGTTTGATATTTTGTTTAGCTCACCTGAGTATTTGCAGTAATCAGGAGCAAGTGCGTGGACAGATTCGAGACGGGAGTTTATATACGTCCTGTCTGACGTTTGATTACGCAAAAGCCCTGAGGGGGGTCCATGAAGTGGGAAACGACGACCCCCACCTTCACCTTTGTTCTTAAGAAAGGACTAAAACAGCTCAGGTGAGCTCACCAATACAAATTACAAAAAAAAAATTAATGTCTAGAGACGACCACTTTGCATATGACGAGGATGAATTTTTCCTTTCCTCGTGCGAGGCTGAAGACTCGCACATGCCGCTCTAGAAAAGTGATAATTTATTCTTGTCCTCGACTAATTCGTATTCACTGCGTTTCTTGGTTTTAGCAAAGATATATTTTTGGTTTTAAAATAATAAGATTTATGGGTAACAACAGATGTCCATTTGTATTCAAAAAAGTTGGTCAAATTCGACCTACATACATAGTGGAAAGATACAAAAAAACTAAGGCCCAATTAAAATAAGATTAAAATTTAGGACTTAGAGAAAAGGATAAAAAATTATAGAGCCATTAATAAGAACTCTCAAGTTTCATAAATTTATGACCCATAAATGATAACCAAAAAATAAGCACTCAAAATAAGACCCAACAAGATAAGACCCAAAAATATGAATTCAGAAAACAAGAGGTAAAATAAGGTCTAAAATACTAGACCAAAGATAGGACAGTGGAAATAAAAACCCAATATAAGGCCCAGATATAAAAGACAAAAAATATTATTAAAAAATAAGAACCGAAAATAAGGCCCAAAATATAATATAATAAATAAGAGCCCAAAATAAGGCCCAATAATATAGTACAAAATATAAGACCCAAAATTATAAGACCAAAATTATGTACAGTATAAGACCTAACAATAAAAGGCCCAAAAATAGGCCCAAAAATAACGACCAAATTGAGACTTTAAAAATAAGACACAAAAATACAGGACCCATATACATGAAGCATACATATGAAAGCAAAAATAAGGTCCATTTGCAGGATATAAATGAGACCCAAAATGACTCAAAAGTAGATTTAAAGAAACATTTAAAATATAAGTTCAAATATAACATCTAAAATAAGGCCTAAATTATAACGTCCAGATGTGAGACTCAAAAACAAGGCCCAATTTATAGTCCGTATTAGGAAGAAATAAGACCGAAAATGTTGAACCCCAAAATATACGGCCAAAATTTATAAGGCCCAACAATATGAGATCCAAATATAAGAATTCCACAAACAAGGCCAAAAAATATTAACCAAAAAGAAAAACTGAAAGTAAGATCCAACAATATAATATAAAATATAAGACCAAAAATTATATTCATATGAATTTATTGGAATAATTATATACATGTGAATCCAAAATAAGGCTCATTTGTAAGATAAAAATAAGACCTAAAATTAGACTCTAAAAATAATAACAAAAAAATGAGAATAGGACCCAGATATTAAACCAAAAATAAGGCCCACATGTAGGATAAAAAGATTCAAAACTGTATGATACAAAATAAGGCTCATAATTATATCGTTCATATATAAGGCCCAAAATTAGGTCTAAATTATAGATCCCATATACGAAATAAAATAAGGTCCAAATTGTAGAACCTAACACATACGGCCCAAATATAAGACCCAAATTCTAAAATAAGGCTGAAAACATAGTACCCATTTATAAGATCCAAAGTAAAACCAAAATTTCAAACCACAGACACAAGACGACAAATAAGGCCCACATTATAAAACGAAAAATTAAGAGTCTGATGAAAGCCAAAATAAGGCCCAAAATATAAATATAATTATACATTTTAATTTCGAATTTTTAAATCGTTAAATAAATATAGAAAAAGTTCCCTATTAAAAAACCTGCTTTTTTTAATCCTCCACGTAGCAAGCGTTCATTTTTTTTTTGAGGACATTCGCACCGTGTAGACATGAGCTCGTTGATAGCAGAAAAAGATAGCGCGTGCCTTTTAATTACACAGTGGGATGAATTAACGCGCCATCGTTCCGCCCATGAGTATTAAGGACGTGTAATTGAATGTAACTCCTCTGCAAATACCGACACATTGTAACGAACCATACAATAAAAAAAAGGGTGAAGGTAAAAAATTTTTTTTTGCGAGTTTTATTTTCTATTCACGTATTTTCCCATTATTATTACATTCTCGTCAGAGAGAATGTATTATATTTATGTAAAATTTGACCCCCCCATTTTTTGTCAAATCTCCACGTTTTGGGACCCCCCGAACCCGAAAAACAAGGTTTTATCAATGAGTCTGTATGTCTGTCTGTCTGCCTGTCTGTCTGTCTGTCTGTAAATTTTTTTTGTGAACACGATATCTTTCGAAGGATTTGACCGATTGTATTGGCCTTTGGCATACTCTTTTAGTACCCTAAAGTGAAGGTCAAGTTCGTTAGCCAGCCAGTTTGGATGAAAATTAAAAAATTTAGAGCATTTTGAAAATTAAAAAAAAATTTTTTTCTATAATTTACAAATTTAATTGACGGTTGTTTGTAGTACCCAGAAAGAGAAACAATTTATCCTTTTGACTTTTTTTGATAAAACAAAAATTGTCAGACTTATAACATTTCAAAAATTAAAAAAAAAAATTTTAATTTAGATTTCAAGCCAAATAACGCACGATATGAAAAAAGTCTAAGGATAAAAAATGTTTCTTATTGAACGTTCTACAAGACTGGCATAACAACTTTTTGAATTTTCTTGAAAAAGCAAAAATTCAAATTTTTAATCAAATAACGCGAAATAAATAAAAAATTATGAGGACTAAATTGTTGATCATAAAAAGATCTAGAAATTATCTCTTGTCCATTTTTTGATATGATGGTTATTTTTCGTTTTAATCGTGAAAAATATTTTTTAAAAGAAGCGATCGCAAATCATGATCATCAAAATGTTATCTTTATTTTGTAATATCTGAATAAGCAGTCCCGGACCGAGGTTTAATATATTTATATAATGTTTAAAGAAAATATAAAGTAGTAGTCTGATGAGAATGTGTTCCTTAAGGTCGATAGAACCTTAAGTAAATTAGTTTTCTTCTTCATTTGAAACTAAAGTGATTTAAATAAAAGAATACAGCAGCGATGAACGTTGTTAAGCGAATGCAAGTGCGTGAAGTGAGAAATAAGAAAGCAATGGTTAATTGTATTTTTCAAAAATTAATTTTTCAACTATAATTTCTCAAATAATAAAAATTTAAAGCTGATGTAAGGAAAATAAACTTTTTTTGTGTTGACACGAATCAGGTGACCTAATATTAATACATTTGATTAACTAATTAATGCTTCCTCTAATGAGGAAGCAAAGTGCTCATTGAATGAGCACAAAAGTTGATACAACTTCACAGCTAGTTATTATTATTATTATTTATTTATTACACAAGAGGTTTCCCACTCACATAATGAGATATTAAACATTATCTAAATCTTAATTTTTATTTTTCTTTCTCTTTCACTTTCCAGCGTCTCACTATTTTTACTTTTATTTATTTTATTTTTTATAAAAAAAAATAAATTATTAAATAACACTTTTTTTATTTTATTTATTAATTATTTAATTAATTTTTTTTTAATTTTATTTTTATTTTCTATTTTTATTTTGATTGTTTCCCTTTTTAGGTCACACTAACATAATTATGTAATATAAACCGTTAGCAATCATCAATTTTCGCTAAAACTTTTGATACACAATAAACAAATTTATCATTCAATACATAAATACTAATTACTTCTAATTTTTTCCGTATTTTGAATGTCAATGTATTTTTAAACTATTGAGAAGTCTTCACTCATTTACCGAAAAAAGAGGATTCTTCTTATTCTGATGCAATTTTTCCTCTACAATATATATAAAGTTTTCCTCTTAATTTTAGAGGATTGTTCTCTTTTAGAAAGGATTCTTCTCAAATAAAGAGGAATCCTCTTAAAAGTAGAGGAAAATAATCTAATTCATAGAGGAATATGCTTATTTTTTAGAGAATTCCGTAAAAGGAATTTTCCTCTTAAAAGAAGAAAATATTTTTCTCGGTGTTGTTTCAACATGGCCGTAGCTAGGGGGGGGGGGGGGTATTGTGGGGCAATGCCCTACTTTAAAATAACAATGCCCTACCTTAAAATATACCATCAACTAAGACAATATCCCGGAAAATAATTTTTTTATACTTTAATACAATTTTCTTTTCTCGGGTTGCTAAGCGTGGCGACCTAAACAATTCCGAATTAGCTACGGTATGTAACTATATCTTTATTTATATACTAAGTAAAATTTTTACTTCCGCCCTACCTGTAAACACTGCTGCCCTACCTTAAATTCAAATCTAGCTACGGCCCTGTGTTTACCCTGTGTTTAATTCTACGGCACCTACAATACTTGGAAAGAAATCAAAAAATTCTTAATCTAATGATAAATAGAAACTCTCGAGAGGATTTACATAATTTGCTCAACTCGGGGTTAAAAATGACGACATATTACTCATTCTTTCTTTTTTGTCAATAAGAAAAGTTTGATGAGAAAAACACAATTCTTCTGAGAATAGTTTTCTTCATCTCGAATCCCATTTCTGCTTTTGAAATAAGAATTATTGGTATAATTAGTTTGGATTATTTTTCGAAAAATATTGTTTATACACCCAAACAATATTTTTCTGCAAATAATTCAAGCAGCAATATCTTACCGAGAAAAAACATTTGGAATCTTTTAAATAATTAAAAAAACAGGAAAAAAGACTTTTTTAAACGATTATTATTAAAAACCAATATTCACGTTATTATTTACTTTTCTGTAACTAAGAGGTAACATTGTTACATAAAATTGCTTCCTCTCTGTTGTATTATAGAATGATTCTGACAGTATTCAAAATTTTTTACTTAATTGTTAACTTTTTTACATTACTGTTACAGGCTTGTTATATACATGTTACATAAATGTTATACAATTTAATTTATTCTAAATATTTCTGTTCTAGACTTATGCAAAGAGCAAGAGGAATTCAAATTTCCTACCTACAGAAAAGTGTGAAGCATTTTCAATTATCGTCTTGTCTGAGATATTTTTCTCTTTTATTTATTCTTTTTTTCAAGATTGGTAAGGTCACTATAGTTTGCAACTTTACACCCATTAAATTGACGTTAATAGGATCTCATGATGCTTCCGATACTTTCTAGATGACCTAACACTTTTACACTCTTATACTCTGGGAAAAGATTTAATAACAAAGTGAAGGTAAAGATCCAGGGAAATCCCAACTCTAATTTAGAATTCTGAAACCTGAATCACAAGAACTGTCAATTAATTTATTCCTGAAACGAAAATGCAAATCAAAATAAACAAACAAGTTTTCAGAGTCAGTGGCTAATATTTTTTTTTTAATTAATCCGAAATTCATAATTTACGATCCAAAGTAAAAACAATAACAATGTGGACTATTGAAGATTCCTAATAGACATTTGCAAATCAGAAAAATTGTAAACAAATATTCTATCAAATGATAAATTTAAATTCTAAAAAGAATCAAAGGCATTTATTTGATTTTAAAAATTTCGAAATTACGTTTTCATATTTACTTAAATTTATTTAAATATTTTCTTATTTATAATTTTTCAAATTAGCGACTTTCACAGATTCTCAGTTACATAAATGTTCCAAAAATGTTACATAAAATGTCAGTAAATTTTTCTATTGTAAAATATGTGAAAAAGACTGTAATTCAAGAAACTTTTTAATTAGCTAATTAGTTAAAAAAATTTTTAATTAAAAGAATTATTTAGAAAGGTTAAAATTTAAAAGGCTGGAAATTTCAAATTTCTCTTTTTGGGGAAATCGAAGAACCATTCAAGAATTTAATTAAAAGAAACCAGAGCGTTCCATTATAAAAAAAAATTTGAAATAAGTAAAAAATAAAAGTCTTTTAATTAAATGATTTTTTTCTAAATTCATGGTCTTCAGATTGTCTATCTGTTTGACACGGGACGCTTTTTTAAACAATTAATCATAACATATGATTGATGCCATTATTCAAGACGTCTTAAGGATCTTAAAAAAGATGAATTTTCTCGAAGTACTTTCAGACTTTGAACATTTTAGCTTTTATTTTTCTATAAATGCCAAATCAGTAAATCTGCATAACTCGATTTATTGTCATTTTTTTCTTTTTTCTTAGCATCAACTTGGTATTCAGTGTACTCGCAATTCTGCCCGCGTAAAAATACTTGACAGACATTTCTATCTTGCTTACGACTCACCACTCAAGACTTATAACTTTTTTGAAGAAGTAATAATTATACACCAACAAGGTCAGAATGAACATTAAGCAACCTCGCAATGAACTTCTGCGGATGCAAAATCTTTCTAGCGAAAATGACTAATTTTGCATTTTTATTAATAAAAATTAGTATTTAAAAATATAAAACTTAAATTTAAACTTAATTTTAAATATAAAACTTAAACTTATTTATCGAAGAGTATAACAAAAAAAATTAAAGAATCAAATGTTCAATTATTCTATTTAAATTAAATAACTTTTGAAAATAAATTATAACAAAATTAGAAAAAACATTTTAGGTCTTATATCTAAGCATTATTTTTTGTTCTAAATTTTGGGCCTGATTCTTTCCAATCTTTGTTTTACGATCCTTTTATTTTTATTATGGTTTTGAACCCAATTTTGGCACCATGTTTATAAATAAAGTATATCAAAAATATATTTATAATATTTTTTAAATTGTTATTCCAATAAAATTTTCGAATTTTGGTAATCTATAAATTCGATTTCTTCATTTTACTCAACAAATATTAAATTTGGAATTTTTTCCCTCTGTAAAATTAATCAATTTTTAACTAGAATTATACGTACAGAGTGAGAAAATATCTAATTCAAATAGTTTTTAAGTAAAATGAAAATATTCAATTTTGAAGTTAGATTTTGAATTCTTCGTTTTATGCAAAGAGTATTGAAATTAAATATTTTTTTCGCTCTGTATGCAGTCTTATATTTGAAAAAAGATTAGCGTTACAGAGCGAAAAAATATTTATCTATCATTTTCGTTGAGTAAAATGAAAAATGGAATTTTGAGCTTAACACTTGGGTTCAACGCCCTTAAATGCTTTAAAAAATCAAACTTAAAATTTTAAATTTACAAAATCTTGTTTCGATTCTTCAACTCCAATGTAGAAAAAAATAAGCCATTAAGTCTGACTTACTTTATGGTTCAATTTCATTTTAATTTCCCAGTCACGAATTAAGTTATAGAAATAAAAAGTGAATTAAAAGGTGTGTAAAGTGGTCTGGGTGACCTGGACCTCATTGAATCGAGGTGCAAATTGTACAAACTTGTTCATGTTCAAGCCAGAGAGAAAGTTTTTTTTTTTAACGCTGTACAAAACTTGTTTCCTCTCTGACCACCTCAAGTGATGTGAGTGATGAGGCGATTCGAAAAATTAAAGTTGAACTTTTAAATTTAAAAGCTTCACTCCTTGTTCGCAGAATTTAAAGTACAAAATATTGTGTATATTATAAAATTATAATCCGAGTCACATCCCTAAGAGACAACAAAATCGGTTTTTCTCGCTTCCGTAATCCTATAAAAGGCAGCAATAAAAAATTCTAATTTTATTATTTAACTACAGCTATTTTTTTTAAGGTCGAACCTGATACGTTTTGCGATTTGAAAATTGTTTTTAATTATAATTTAAGTTAAACGCAAGAGCTTTGAACGAATTAAAATTATAATATTCAAAGTCAAATTTTAAAACCTTCAATTATAAATTGTTGAAGATTTTCGAATAATTTTAAATTGAAAATTTCAAACTCTAAGTTTTTAAATTTTAAGGGCTTAAAATTATACAATTCGAAAATGTGTAATTCAATTTCAAAGAATTAAAAGGAATTACAAAACATTCCAAGTTAAAAATAAATTAACAAAAATTGTAATTACATGAAAATCTCTAAAATTTTTTTGAAATACCTGTAAAATTTTCGACTATTTTCCTAAATTTTCAAAAACTCTGAAATTCTTTTACAATCTTTAAAGTCAAATTTCGCATAATTTTCAGCTTTTATCACATAATAGCAAAACATTGATTGCCTTAAAATCTTGTCTTGTAAATAAAACAATTTTTTTTTTCATCCTAAATCGCAAAACTAAAAGGCCTTAAAGTAAAATCCATTCCTTTTTCTTAAACTAATAGAAATCACATAAAGAGTAAAACTCAAATATTTCGATCTGTAATTGATTTTATTTCTTTGCGTTTTCCACAAGCGAAATACCAACAACATAATTACGTACTTCGATGGGAGAACACGCTAAATTCCAGCAGTCTTGATCTTTTGAAAATATATAATATTTATATACATATGTCTATATATATATATCCAGAAATCTAATCGAGATTTTAAAAATTCGAACAAATGTGTCACAGTATGTAGATGAATACTATTTCTTTAAGGATACAATGCACATTTTAATCACATAAGCATCTCATTCAGTACGAGAAAAGACAATAGGTAAGATCAAAAGTTAATTACCGTATCATGATACAGTCTTTTTTATTGACCAGGAACAATAAAGAAAAACTGAAGGTCAAAGACTAAGTCCCTCTATCTCAAAAAGTCAAGATAAAAAAAGACTCGCGACTTCAAACGAACCTAACTTTAATTGAAAAATAATGATGTCCAATAATAATTGCATCGCGACAGCATATTGTTTTCCAAGATACTATTTTTATAACATAATTCCCTTTTTTCAGATATGTACGCAAGCACAGTAATTTCAATTCAAATAAATTACTCGCCTTCGCGTTTTAATCGAGTCTTTGCTTTGACAGTATCAATCGAAGAAGGAATAATTCACAGTTTAAATAAATAAAATAAAATCGCTATAGCATCATTACGAAAATTCTAGTAACATAAAATCGACTTGAAATCTATTCTCTTTAAAAGGCGAAACTGATCCTTCTAAAGAGATTTCACTACGAAAATTTCCCAAAAAGGGAAATTCTCTTCCGCTTTACTATTAAAATATGAACAATAAGTTCACTACTACATTCCAAAACTACCTAAACAATAATTCAGAGTAGCGACTCCTCGAAAAAACTTCTCGGGAATTCTTCTTTCTCAAAGATTTTTGGTTAAATTAATTTCTTAAATATAAATCGAAAAGTTCATATTTTTTTGAATTAGCTGTTCATCTAATTGAGCTGTAACAAAATTCCCGGTTTTTGGATAGAGTCGCCACTCCGCAATATACAAATATCGTTGCGTAATAACGTAATTATTACATATAGAGAGAAAAAGAAGTCGAGTATTCCGAGATACTCAAAGCGTCTTTTTTTTCGTTTTGGTACCATGATACCTTTTTATAATTTTTTTTCTAAGTCTTTTTTACATTCTCGTTTTCTAAGTAATCGCCTTTCGCTTACTTACGATATTCTTACACAGTTAATAAGCGTGGATTTTTTTTTGGGCGGGAGTAGTGGTAGTTTTAAATATTTCATAACTAACAATCGTTCATTTAATCATCTTTTACTAATTCTAAGAGTGCAGTGGAAAAATAGAGATCCGCTCGTCTCTGTTCAATACCATTAGGTGAGAAAGGAAAATATAACCCTCACACCCAATTTTTGATCCCTTCAAAAACATCTTTAAACAAAAAAATAGATAATTATCAAAGAGTGGATGCGAAGATTTTAAAATAAATAACAGATGCGTCTGAGAATTTCGAATATGTATATTAAAAATTGTTTCGAACACAAGAATATTAATAAATTCAAATTAAAACTTGGAATTTTCAAACGCACGTTTTTATTTGGAAGTAAAATTAAGGCCCTTTACCGAAAAATTCTTCTGGAAGATTTAACCGATTTTACGCAATATTTTGTATATATTTTTTTGTTTATTTCTTATTTCTTCATCCCTACTTTAGAGAATGTAGAGATCTAAAATTTTCTTAGCTTGGAAATTTCACAAATCGAAATGTCTTGATCGCACACGAAAACGACTTTCAATAACACTCGACACAAACTAATTTACATTACACATTTCATTTTACAGTAATTATCGTACTTTGTATTTCCGAACGAAAATCGTTCATTATTTTCTAGGAAAGGTACTAATTTTCTTTTTTTCATATTTACAGTATAATTGTCAAGTTGACACAACTCACTCGGACAAAAGCCGAGATTACTGTTTTAAATCAAATCTCCAACAATCGGAAATTTCGTGATTAAATTAATCTTCTATTCTACTAATTAATTAGTATTTTAACTTGGAAAGTCTTTGTGCCAAAAATAATTGGCGAATTTGAAACAGGCGAAATTTACTTCTTTAGTA
This sequence comes from Synergus itoensis, assembly GCA_904066005.1. Taxonomy (NCBI): domain Eukaryota; kingdom Metazoa; phylum Arthropoda; class Insecta; order Hymenoptera; family Cynipidae; genus Synergus; species Synergus itoensis. The sequence goes on along the minus strand of CAJFCP010000550.1, from coordinate 14,198 downwards.
AATTATAAATATATACCTTGTAAAAGTAAAAATAAAAATCACGATTGGAATAATCACAACTTTTAAAAACTCGATTTAAAGTCGACTATAAAATTGCATTTATTTTCCTACTTCGAAAAAATAAATTTTAATCAAAGATTTATTTAATTTTTGTGCACGGATTTTATAACTTTATATAACTCTTATTTTCTGATAAATTTGCAAGGAATAAATAAATATAATATTTATGAAGTCGTTCTTTGGTTAATAATAAAATCTTAAACAATCTAAATGGACAAAAAGAGTTTTTAACTTAGTTTTTTCGCCTGATCCATAATTCGCTGGATTGCGTGACCTTCAAGAATTGATTTTAAAGGTAAGACTTAGCTTAGGATACAGAGAGGTTGACTTAGACGCGAAATACAAATTCTGAGGTCATCAGTTGGCTGCGATCCAGCCATTGGCGACAAGATAATGGAGGATTTTACTCTCTGGTTCCGATTGGGGAATTACGTTCGACCTCTTGTTGCCATTCAGATATTCCTAAAACAATAAAAAGTCGTTTGTTATTTAAATACAATTCAAAAGAAGGCACACACGAGGAAAATTATTTAGATGTGATTTTTATTATGTTTTTATTTATAGGAATAACACTTGGTAAGTGAAAACGACCTTCCAATACTTACATCAATCGTGCTAGTAAGTTTATTGAGTTGATGGAAAATAAAATCAAAAGGTAGTCAGAAATAAAAAGAACAAGAAAGGAAATTCAAATATTTTTACTTTAAAAAAATATAAAGAAATTTTTACTAAATAAAATAAATTATTAAAGATTTTAAAAGATGAAAGAGAATTCATAAAATTTTAATTAACATACGTAAATTTAAAATATTTTCAGAAATTACTCTTCGACAACCTTCAAAAACTTCTGAATCTAAATATCGTTATATTTTTGGAAATTTATTTAAGGGGGTAGCCTCCTTTCGAACTTTCAAAAAATCGAAATTTTTTTTTCTTTTTTTAGTCACTATAGACCCTTAAAAATGAGGTATAAACCTCCTTTTAAGTACCTCAAAACATTTCGGAAGTGTCCGAAAAATAAATTATATCGCAAGGCCTCCTGCGCTCGAAACGCACAATTAGTACATTGAGTTGGCCGTCTTATCAT
>CAJFCP010000550.1:0-10051 GCA_904066005.1 Synergus itoensis | reverse complement strand
TTATTTGCTAAAAATATTTATTATTATGAATGTGCAATTGGTTTAAATAATTTACTCTTATGGTAAAGTATCACATGCCCTTAAAACCCCTTAAAATTATTGAACATCTCTTGAAATCATTAGAAACCCGGAGAATCTCAAAAAATTCCTGAGAATTCTTTATAATCCTTCGAAAACATCTAAAATCTGTTGAATAAACTATAAAAACTATGTATGTAATACAATAATAATAATAATAATATGTTATTATCAGGGCCGCATTTACCTAGAATGCCGCTCTGTGCGCTGTGAAAAATGCCGCTCTTTTATCTTAAACCTTCATGACATGTTAAAAAAATCTTCAAATATACAATTCACAGCTGAAACAAACATAAAGCCCTTCGAAAAAAAAATTAAAAAAAATTAATTTTGCTTAAAATTTTGCCGCCCCACGAAATTTGCCGCCCTATGCGTGCGCACCGTGCGCACCTATTGTAAATCCAGGGTTGGTTATTATTATAGCACAATTGTCAAATTCTATTTTCCCTACTGACGGCTACCCGCATTTTCCTGACTTCTCTGACAAGTGGTCACACTGATTAAAATAAAATAATTTTTCGCTCTAAAGCCAAAATTCTATTTTAAAAAATAGAACATGTGTTAATATTTTATAAAGATAAACGAACATCGGATCTGAATATAGAGACGTTCCTGGAACATTTTTTGAACATTTCAAAAACGCTTCTAATATCGTGTGTCCACTGGAAAGGTTATAAATTATGTTTAAAAATTAAAGAAAAATCTAAAATGCATTATTATATTCCAAAATAACTGAAATAATATATAAAATTTCAGTCAGAACAATTCAGAATCGCACCAGGAACCGAATTATGTATTCAAGAAAAAAAAAAACATAATAAAAATAAGCCGGCTTTGACGTAAAGCGCCCCAGCGGAAGAAAACGAAATCTCACGTCAAAACACAGAAATGATTTTAAAAAAGAGGTGGGTGTGGACGAAATGGAAGATCTTCGAAAGGGGTGAAGTGGGAGGGTGAGTAAATGATTGAGGCTAGGTCACGTGATATAAAATGGAAGCGAAATCACTATGTACTCTCAACTCACCTGTAGACAGAGATCGAAATCTGAGCATTCAGCGCATTTGACCCGCAAACCCGAGATGTCCTCTTGGCAATATGTGCAATTATATTTTGCATAAAGATCTGTAACGAACATTTTACTGTTAAGTGCCTTCATGACCTCCATCAACCCTGAATCAATTAACAATGCTGAAACCTGAAAAGCGTCCGCTGACGCCCTTCTGAAATACGTACCCGCCATTTTTGTCTTGTAACGTTCTTCCAGAACGATCACAGTGACGTCACCGCATACCAGATGAGAGAAAAACTTGTAATTAGAGATGGAATATGCGCGATTTCGAGGCCATTTTCACTGCGATATTTACAGATTAGCCGGAAAAAATACTTCACAATAGGTTATGTTGACGCTTTTAATGCAGAAATTTGAGAGTCCAGTAAATTTGGGTGGTGAAAAAATGTTGTTTACGGCTATAGCTTTCGTTTACAAGTGCGCATGCGCACACCCGTCGTTTTGAACGCAATCGCAAGAACCATCGCAACCTTGCCCCACCCACCCGCCCCACACAAAAGTGTTGACGAGCACGGTTGGGTAAGTAAAATACCTAAGGTAAATTACATGGTTTTTTACAGTAAAGGTCTGATTACACGCTTTTAGGAAAATGTTCTTCTTCTCACTCTACCATGTGACTATCCCATAAGTTTGTCTCATTCTCGCACATTTTCCGGGGTGTGGAAAATGTGCGAATGAGACAAACTTATAGGATAGTTACATGGTAGAGTGAGAAGAAGAACATTTTCCTAAAAGCGTGTAATCAGGCCTTAGGGTGCCGTCCCATGGATCCGGAATGCGTTGCGTTTTTGCGTAAAACCATGAGAGTGAGAGAGACGCACAAATACTACTATCTCTCTCACTCTCATGGTTTTGCGCAAAAACGAAATGCATTCCGCATTCATGGGACGCCACCCTAATTTACTAAGTATTTTACATCGAAAATACCAAATTCATATGGTGTGTGGAGGGGGGGAGTTTCTACGTAAAATACGTAATTTACTTTAGTAGAAAACCATGTAAAATACGTAAAAAAAAACTTTGAGTGACGCGTCACTGCACAACCCTGTTGACGAGTCGGTCGGTAGGTTTGCCAACCTTCGATTCTAGAGAAAGGCGGGAAATTTAAACTTTTATTAATTTGTAATATCCTTTGAAAACATCTTACTATTTTTTATTAATTCAGTGTTCTTTTAAATAAAATATTCTGGTCTTTTTAGAGTATTTTAGAAGTTTTGCACTAACCTTTTTTTTCCTTTGAATATATAAACAATTACATTGTAGAATAATTTTTTCAAATAAAATCACTTTTTTATTATAAATACATTCTGATTTTGTACATTCAAATTAGACGTTTTACAATACAGTACAGATTTTGTGGGAAACTTTTTCTATTTCATTTTTATTTAAGGGCATATTTGTATTAATATTTGTATACATAAAGCTAATTACCATAAGAGCAAATTTAGTTTCGCCAACTTTAGGCTCGCAATAATAAATATTTTTTGCCAAAACTCACATTTACCTCAGTTTCGTACAGACGGAGGTAAATGGTCCAGTTTTAGTAAAAAATATTTATTATTACAAACGTAAAGCTGCATTTACACCTTTTTTGGAAAATGTTCTTCTCACTCTACCATGTGACTGTCTCATAAGTTTGTCTCATTCGCACATTTTCCACACATTTTCCTCGGAAAATGTGCGAAAATGAGACAAACTTATGAGATAGTCACATGGTAGAGTGAGAAGAACATTTTCCTAAAAGGTGTAAATGCAGTTTAAAGTTGGTGAAACTAAATTACTCTGATGGTCGAGTATCACATGCCCTTAATAATGTAAATTAAGGAGGTCTTTTGCTAAGAAAATAAAAAAGATAAAAAGAGTAAATTACTCCAAATCCAACGAGTGCAAGGGTTAAATTATATAAAATTTTATCTCGCGTTCCCATTATTAGGTAGACTGGAGCATGGATATCACGCTGAAAAATTATAGATTTAAGATTTTATTTATTACTCAATTTTAGGCTATAGTATTTCTAATTTTTTAATTTTATTATTAAAATTGAACCTGCATTTTTGCTTGTAACGCCTTGAATTTTTTTCTTTCAGGACTCATTTTCTTTACACCCTCACAAGAAGATTCGAATCTCTTTAGACATATTTTAGGAAACAATAATTGTCTATTGCCTTGTAACTGAAAATGAAGAAATGTAATTTTACAAAAACTCAAAATCTAACATTTCAAAATTTTCAATCTTTTTCTACTTAAGGTTTTAAACCAAATTTTCAGTAGCAACTTTATGGTAATAAATTTCATTTACCTTTATAAAATTTCTCAAAATAACCGACATTTTTGCAAATTTTCTTTCTTGAATGAATTCCAGACACCTCAGACAGACATTTATTTTTTCACCACTTGAATTTCATTTGTTTTGTTTTTTTTTTTTTTTTTTTGGGAAATTCAAATTAAAACAAAAAATCATCAACTTAAAAATTTTAACAGAATTCGAAAAATTTGTAATTTTGAATAGGAATTTTATTCACAAGATTGAATCCTCTAAAAACTATAATAAAAAATAAGTCGAATTATATATAAATTATATTATTATTTATTATTATTATATATTGTTATTATTCTTAAATAATAATAAAGGACTCTTAAATGTGAAAATTGAACACATCTTTACCTGTAAAACAATTGTACATATAATTCGTTTTCTATACACATCATAAACTATACATTGATATACAGTTTTATAATTATATTATGTATTATAATTATAAATTATAATGGATTATATATTAAAGAGGAAGATGAGTTTAAGGCACTTCAAATGCGATGATTCAACGAGGAACAAATACTCTAATTGTTAAACAAACAATTCTCAAATGCTTATTTTATTACATTATTTTTTTCGTCTTTTCTTATTGTTAGTTAATAAATACTTTAGATTGTTCGAAAAAAATTTTTTCTCCTATTTAAAATCCACACAAGTCGTAAGCGTCAAGCAAGAAATGTTGGTATCACAGAATGTGTCGTATTTACAATATAACTATAGTAACAATGCAGGGATTCGAATAAAAAAATTACTAAAAAACTATCCCTAGAAAAAACTCACGCATTTCTATTACTCGATTTTTCCCTTTCAGAATTCTTAGTCTTTTGAGCAACTTCATCGCTAAATTCATCAATCGAACTTTTTACTTTGGGAGGATTAGAATTAGAATTCGGATTGGCAGATTTCCTCAAAATTTTTGAGTTATTGATCCTCTTTCTTGATCCTTCAATATTTTCCGCTTTGGCTTTTCTTCTCTCGACTAAATTTTTCAGAGCTTCACTAAAATGCATTAGAGATTCCGAAATCGGTCGATCCATATAATTAGCTACGATTTCGTCAAATCGATCATCTTCTTCAGAAGTTAATTCACTTTTCAATTCTTTAAATTGATCTATTATTTCTTTTAGACTTTCTTTTGCGTCCATTAAAACATTAGAATTCATTTCCTCATCATCGAAAGGAGATTCCTCGACTGATTCCTCAAAAATTTCAGAATCCTCAGGTTTCAAAATGTCTTGATCTTCCGATGTAAAATCCATTTCGAATTCTTTAAACTGATTTATTATTTTTCTTATAGAATCTTTCACATTTGATATCTTGGAATCCTGGCGATTCATTTCTTTTTTTCGGGAGCGTTTCTTTTCGGGTTTTGATTGAGTTAATTCTTCTAGTTCAATTCTTTTCTTTTGATTTAATCTTTCTTGATTTAATATTTCTTGATTTAATCTCTCTTGATTTAATCTTTCTTGATGTAATCTTTCTTGTTTTAATCTTTCTTGATTTAATCTTTCTTGGTTTAATTTCTCTTGAACTAATTTCTCCTCAATTAATTTCTTTTGAATCAATCTCTCTTGAATCAATTTCTCCTGATTCAATTTCTCAATATATTTTTCTCTCAGAATTTTTTCCTCAACTTCCGGAGTTTCTTTCTTTGTTCTCGATTCCATTTTCTCCTGAATCATCTTTTTTACCGCTTCTTTAATACTCCCAGGTTTTTGCTGTTCCGTATTTATTTTCCCATTTAGTTTTCCACTCTTTTTTTCCTTTAAAATTTTCACTTCGCCAAATTTTTCCTGAGACTTGAATTCTTGACTCGCCTCTCTTACTTCTGCACTTTCCACAACCGATTCATTCAAGTCCTCTTGATTGAAACTTTCGGCTTCCTCAATTTGGATTTTAATTTTCTTCTTTTCAATTTTATTTTCAGTTTCCTTCTCATCTTTCATATTTTCCTTGTATTCAAACTCGCTTTCAGTCTCCTCAATTTCGTCCACCATTTCTAGAATTACATCATCCTTGATTTCAATTTCAGACAAAAAGTCAGCCTTATTTTCAATAACATTCAGTTCTTCTTCAGATGCTTCTAACATATCTAAATTCACATTTTCCAAGGGCTTTCCAATTTCCTCCAAAGACTCCATGATATCATCAAAAATTGGTTCCATTTTCTGCAAATCTTCATTGGGATTTAGAAGCTTCTCTTCCAAGTTTTCTATCAAATTAATTCTTTCTTTTACACTGCGTTTAATTCTTGCTTTCTGTGGATCGTACTTAATATTTGGTTTTCTTCTCATGATGAAAATTGCCGGCTTTGTTTTTATTTTAATGGGAGGGAGTACATTGTAATTTACAGCTATGTGGGAATAGCCATCGACTGAGTCGAGAATGTCGTGTGTTTTCAAATAAGGTTTAATGTTTGGTGAGTATTTGCTTTTTGCTTCCATCAGCAAGTGTGTAAATTGTAGCATTTCTGAATCGTCGAGGGTCAAGTTCTCTTGCTTGGAATAACTGAAAAATTAAAGTTAGATTAAATTATAAATAATAAATGAAAACATAAATAAATAAGATTACAATAATTAGAACGTACGTCCAATTAGGATTATTCTGAGTGAATCTGGAGATTCCATTCTGTACCGAAAAAACATCCATATGAACGTAAACAGGTTCAGTTCTCTCCTTTTCAATTCTATGCAACCTGGCGATAGCCATACCTCCAGGATAGTTCGATCCAGCGACGCAGAGGAAAAACATGCAGAAAATTGCATTTAAACCGAGGTGGCCAGCAACTCCCAAAGCCATTAATCCATTCCAAGGAGATTTTTCTCTGTTCTCCCAACTATTTAAATAAAAAAATTAAAACTAACATTTAATTCCCACTAATAGGTATATTTCAATTATATTTTCTTCTACGGAAAAAGTAAAAAAGTTTCAGTTCGAAGCCTGTCTTTTTTAATCTTTATAATAGAATAATTCGAAAAGTGTTCTTTTCTTCTAAATATAAAATTTGGGGTGATACAAAACTTACATACGGTGACAAGCAGCGGCTGCACTAACATTCAGAAGCGGAAAGACATACATGATGAATCTCAATTCCTTATGCGGTAGAAATGAGAACAAAAGGACGAATGTTATTCCAGGAACTGTGAGAGCTCGTACTCTTGCATCCCAAAACAATCCAAAAGGAATTAGAATATAGGAACAAAACAGCCCTCGAGGAAGTGCTGAGTAAAAATACCACAAGAAGGGAGAAGTCTGTTTTTTATGTTAAGGAAATTTAAAAACATCTTAAAAAATTAAAAATCAGAAATCAAAAATTAAGAATTAGGAATTGAATATTTAAAAAGTAAGCTTTAGGAATATTCTTTTAAAGGATACACCCCATTCGCTACTTTTGTTCAGGATTGTATTGAAGTAAAAAACTTCTCCTTCTGGCCACACTATTCGATTCCAGAAGATCGAGTCGATAGTTATCGTGAGAGCTAAGAAAAATATTCCGGCTGGCACTGCAATTTTGAGCAATCTGCAAAATTCAAGTTATTTAATTTGAATTTAATGAGTTTGGAATTTGAAATAACGTCGTTTTTATAATCAGTTAAAAGCCGATTCCGAAGAGAGTATTTATTTCGTTTATCTATATAGAATTAAGCAAGATGTGAGAAATAAAACTTAAAATTAAATATTTTCGATATTCTAATCCTCTTAATTTCTTTAAAACTAATTTTGAAAATACCTGGAAATGGTGATTTTGGCATTTGCGATATCATACAAGAGAAACATTCCCAATAACATGGCTAATTCAGTTCTGAAAATAATAATCGCAGCAGCAGAAGCTGTGATAAAGAGGACGTCTTTTTTTCTTAGCCAACCGTAGAGAGCAAGTAACACTAAAACCAAGTCAAATTTTATTTATTTATTCCGATTTTATTCGTATTTTTTGATATTATATATTATTTTCGTTTCCTCATAGAGGAAGCTTTGTAGTGGTGACAAAAATCCAGTTTCTAAAAAAAGGTTTTTTTGAACATATTTTAAGTGGAATTTATCTAATATGATGTCCTGAAAAATTGTCCGGATGTGTGTGTGTGTGTGTGTGTGTGTGTGTGTGTCACGCTTTTAACGATCCTGCAATATCTTTAAAACGCGTATAGATAAATTGATGAAAGTTGGCATATTTATTCCACTATTTACCAAGTTGAATTTTTTTACAATGGTTTACCAAAATATTAAATTTTACAAGTTTCGTGTACTTTCATAATTTTTGTAAAATTCATTTTTTCATTATAACTTCTCAAATATTCAAAATTTAAAGTTAATGTAAGGAAAATGAAGATTCCTTTCATAGAGACGAATCGATTGACCTATATGATTAATGCATTTCATTAAAAAATAAGGATGTTATGGTTAATTGTATTTTCAAAAATTAATTTTCAACTATAACTTTTCAAATAATCAAAATTTTGACCTGACGTAAGGAAAATAAATATTCTTTGTGTCGAGATGAAGCGATTGACCTATATGATTAATGCATTTCATTGAGAAATAAGAAAGTTATGGTTAATTGTATTTTTCAAAAATTAATTTTTCCTTGTGTCCAGGCGAATCGATTGACCTATAAGATTAATCAATTTCATTCAAAAATAAGAAAGTTATGCTTTATTGTAATTTTCGAAAAAGAGTTTTTCGAATATAACTTCTCAAATAATTAAAATTGAATGCTGATGTAAAGAAAATTAAATACTTAATGCTTCCTCTATGAGGAAGCAAATCACATTTGCTTACAGGAAGCATAGTGCTTATTGAATGAGCACCAAAGTTGATACAACTTGACAGCAAGTTTATGTTTACCTAAAGGCATTGCCATAATATTTGGCAAAGGTCGACTGAGGTAGTACATAAAATGGAACTGGGTGACTGTAATTACGACGAACCATCTTACAAATTTGACACCAAAGATAGATTGTAAAGCCTTTCGATAGAGGCTGAAAGTTGCGATCACTGTTAGGCCCAGTGCTGCTCTCACTGAAAAATTGTAATATTTATTTAAATTATTTCAAGAAACCGGTAACAATAAATACAATTGAATATTTATGAAGGACTTTAGAAGTAATAAATTTGAAAAAATATTATTAGAACATTTTATAAGAACCTACCAATATATTGTGAATAAAATTTATTGACACTGAAGTGTTTGATAGCTGCAACTGCAGGCGATGCGATGCCTGATATTGCTAATGGTCCCAAAAATGTTCTCGGCACGACTCCAGGAAATTCATGGTGGTCGTACTTAAATGAAAGAAAGATTTGGCTTCGGTTTTTCTAACGTCTGGTTCCCAGAAATAGTCATTTATTTTTAGAGAGAAAGAGGGAGGAAGTTATATTAATTAATTTTAACTTAAAATTTTTACATAAGGAATTTCATTCCAAACGGTAAATATGTAATAAATGAAATTGCGTAAACCCCGTGAATTTGAATATCTTCTTATGGAAAATAATTAAATAAATTCTTATAGTTTTGATTTAAGTTTTTGATCCAAGTTCTGAAAATTCCTCCTCTTGTAATAAATATTTTGAGATTCGATTTCGAAATCTTCACTTAGATTTTTAAAGTAGCGTGTTACAATTCTCAAATAACAATAACATAAAAATATAGTTATTTTATTGATCTTGAAATATCTGAATATAAAACTGAAACATTTTCAATATTTTTCTGAAAATTTGAGTTTTAAAATCTAAATTTTTACTTTAAACAGTAATAAGACCAAGGGAACCCGGTACTAAATTCTGAAAATATAATGTAAATTACATTCTTTTAAAAATCATTCAACCAAATTCAACCCATAAAATATATATTCAACAAGTAAATAATCATAAAAGAAGAAATTTCCCTAAGCATAGATTTGCTGACAGAGTAAAAAATAGTTATGAAAAGTACTGAAATTAAAAGTTAAAAGGATCAAGAGTTTTCAGGAAGTGGAAAATGCGTTTAGAAAAGCCGGATCAGCTGATAGGGAGTTTATAAATACGTGGCGTGTGTTTCTAAATTTACGACAGTAGTTTTTTGCGTAACGTTTCTTCTCTAAGGCGTCAGCAACCTGTCAACTTAACAAATCTCTCTCCCTCTCTCTCACTCTCTAAATGAGTTTAAACATTTCCGGTAATTAAACAATACTTCTATTGTTATTTTACGCCACAAAAGGGATAAGAGAATAAAAAATTACCTCACTTAGGTTAGAACCGTGATAGAGAACATCATGAATCGCTTGTAGATTGAAACTTTCCTCGACTTTGGTGAATGGACAATAAAGTAAATGAGCTGTCGCCACTAGAATAATTAATTGGTCCATTTTAGAATCCGAAAAAGAGTGTTATTCACTCATAATAACACTGAATACAATTATTATTATTAGAATTGAAAAAAACAATCGACAACTTGTGGCCACGGCGGCGACACGTCGTCTGCTAGAATCAACATCAACATGGTTGTGGTGGCACCACTGTCGATTTGAAAAAAGCGGGAAAATTTGAAATTCTACGCTTGCTAATCAGTAGAGTTCGAAAATTCTCGGTAAAATAAAATTGGAGAAGGT
>CAJFCP010000549.1:9958-27896 GCA_904066005.1 Synergus itoensis | reverse complement strand
TTTTCTCATTGAAAATGGTTGTTTATTAAAATTATTTTTCTAATTTGCATACAATAATTCGTATATATATATTTTTTTAAAGGTTTTTGATACTTCTAACTCCTATATAGTACAAGGCAGCTTTATTTTTATAAAACTTTTAAGAAAACAAAATTATAATTTCATTTTAAATTAAAATACATATAATATGTACACTTTTTAATATGTACGTACGCTATAAACAGTCGTATTTCATATTTACTATATTTTTGTCCACATGTTGAAATATTCTCAGTTTTATTTTTGAATATATTGTGTGCATAAAAGTTTCCAAATTTTAAATAATTTTAGAGTAATTTCAGATACACTGCGAGTAATGAACTTTTAAAATATGTTATATGTATTTAATATGTATTTATACGTATTTAATCAAAAAGACGCTACGTTTTCATCGCCGCCGGCCACCAGCTCTATTTGAGGTTTCGTACTCAAACACACATTTCGCACACACGCGCAATTTCCGAGCTCGACGCCCAGTAGTGGGGGCCCCCTATTTCTCGGAATTATTACCCCTAACCGCCCATGAGCTAGCTCTTAGAGAGGTTGTACTGTATAGCCATATATGTAGGTCCGGGTAGTTAACCCTTTGCACTCCGTGCCATTCGAAGTCCATTTAAAATGTCCCATGAGAGGGGACAGCGGAGTGCAAAGGGTTAAAACTGGAATACCCTGTATAATAGGTTTTAGCTATTAAAAATGTCTTCCTTTTTTTCTTAAGCGTGATTTTCTTAAAGAATTACAGATTTAAACAAATTACTCACCTGCAATATTTTGCATCGATTCGTCATGCACTGATCGTCCACACATGGTTGATACATTCCAAGGGTAAGGCAGTTCAAAAGAATGATCATTATGCTCACTCTCTCAAACCATGTAATTTGTGGTTAAGGAAAATAAAGTATTCTTACTTATATTGCAAGCATAACTATTTGTAAACTGAATAGTGTTTCTTAATTTTCTGTCGGTAAAAATTAGTTTATTAACAAATCACACATAAATATCAATTGCAATTGCATTATTTTGAAACATAACGAAATATATATGTGTCCCACCACCTATGACAATCCCGGTAATGGGTGATAGAGGACAAAAAAGAAAAAAAAAAGTCCTCTGGCAAAATTTGATCTGGATCTTAGTTTGGATACAGTAAAGCTTCAAAGTTGGGCATAATGAACCAATCAGAAGCAAGATTTGAACCGCACACTATCTTAAAACTTATGAGACAAATTTTACCAGAGGACTTTTCTTTTTCTTTTTTTATTCTCTATCACCCAGTATCGGGATGTTCATAGGGATGTTCACCCTGTAACACTGAATATACTGTGCCGAGCAAACATTTTTGACTCAAAGAGCACTCTCCAACCAGGGATTAACCACATTTTTCCGAAAATTATATTCTTAGTTAGAAAATTTTTCATAATTCAAATACACATTCTTACCAAAGAATTTGTTTGTAACTCGTTTTTTCGAAATTCCGACAAGTTTCCACCTATTAATCTTTTTGTAAGTCGCCATAATCACTAAATTCATTCTTTTAATCCCCTTGTAACGGGCAGTATGGCCCGTTGCATGCTTACGTAATATTATCGATCGGTGCGAGGCGAGACAAGGGGAAATCGACTCAGCGTCACTACCCCCACCACTCTACGCACTCACTGGCGATCAGTTAAAAGCAACGACGCCTACGCCGTCCAGTCAGTTCGTCGATGCACAGCTCAGCTGACAACTCGTTCTCTCTATCAGCGGGCGCTCCCATGGTAGAGAGAACAAAATCGACCTAGAGATCGTTAACTGGATATATGGTTGGCAGGTACTACTATAGCCATATATCTAGATTTCGACTCCGCACTGCAAAGTGGACCTTTTGCGTCTTCTTCAGGGAAAGCTTGGTTAGATATGTAATCAGCGGGCGCTCCCATGGTTATCTATCTAACTATAGTTATCATGTTTCGCCGGCCTAAAAAACCGACCTAACTTGAGCCACCTGGTCAACGATTCACAAGGGAAATCAAACACCTGGGGAAACTCACTCTGTACCTCTAGAGGGCGCTCCCATGGTCGTACACCGAATAAAGGGCGTAATTCACCCCTTAGAGTGAACCAGCTGTTTGATCGCGACCGGGTAAATTTTAATCTAGCTCAGAGTCATCGTCACGACATCTCCCTCCCCCCTCTCTCTCACCGTACCGTACCGCTCACCGCCTAGAGAGAGACGGGCTCAGGAGATGACGCTCGCCTCGTTCACCAGGAGATCCGCTTGCTCTGCATCTTTATTTCTCCTGAACCGCTTTTCTTAATTTCAGGAGCCATCATAATCGATCCGCACGCACACGCTTAGACGCAACTCTCATTGACTCGCTGACTCAGTCACTCACTCACTCACGCTTATCGCTTATCTCTCTAATCCGATTTATTCTCATTGTCGGTTCACAGACTTATTGTTATCACCGCGTCACACATACACAAACTCATTATTGATATTTACTTCACACTTTTACGTTCGTTTCATTCACACTAGATTTAAATTAGATTTGTATTTTATAGGAGAATAAATTGATCTTTATTATTTTGTATATTAAAATTATTGTGTTATCATTCGTCTTAAAATAACCTTAAACCCTGGTTCGACTGAAGCGTCTGGAGACGAATAGTGGGGCTTCACCCCAAATAACACCAACGTTACACCCTCATTTCTAATTCAACCTCTAAATTTATCACCCGTCTATTCGTCTATAATCCGCTCTTCTCTATCTCATAGATGTATGTTATTTATTTATTTAGGAGTAAATTGGGAGAATATACATTACCCGTCAGAATTTATGAGACCACCTGTTTTTCGATTATAATTTAAGTTCTCTTAATTGTACATCAAAAATTATATTTTTCTTTTAAGTAAGTTAAAAACTATCAAAATTGTGCTTCAAATTAACTCATTAATCGTTTATTAACGTTTTATAAAAATAGCAATAACTTTTGAAATATTGAACACTTTAAAAATTTCTTGGGCTCATTTTAAAGGCAAATTTTTTTATAATCTGACAAACATATTGGTATAATTTAAAAATTATTACCTTGCATTTTTCGAGAACTTAAAGTTGGCGCAAGAAAGTTTGGACATATTTGAATATTTTTCCTCTTGAGATAAATATTTTTATATAATAAAATAAATCATAAAGTTTCTACAAAAATATATTAAAATTTATATTCACATGATTTTTATTATTATTTTCCTACTGATCAGGAAATGATCAGTAGTGTCAGTAGATCAGATTTTATAGAAATTTAACTTTAAAAAAAGCCCAAGAAATTTTTAAAAATATTCATTATTTCAAAAATTATTGATATATTCATAAAACATTGTGATTTGAAATATTTTGTAATATCTTCTTAAAAAATGGAAGAGTCACTACGTCCTGGGTTAATTTTAAGCGGAAATTTGAAAGCTTTTAACTTTTACTGGAAAAAAGAAATGTAATCTTTGATGTTATTAAATTTAAGAGAATTTAAACGATAATTGAAAATAGATGTTTTCATATTTCTGGCGGGCAATATATATGGCTAACGTCATGTCTCCCATATACCCTCAAATAATTGCAAATAATAAATACTTTTTTTTAATGAAATATTTGAACCGAAATGAAATAGATACGGATGGATTTGAATAGAAAAGAGTTCAACTGAGACTTAGAAGAAGACATTGAAAGAGATAGATTTAGAACTTGGTTGGAATAGAAATTAAGGGATTTAAACATGATAAGAATTTGATGCTGGATTGGATAATCAATAACGGCAAGAGGCACTTTACTTCTTTTAAGTAATATATATTCAATAGTAAGATACGGAATACATAGCACGTCTACTATCTCCGGTAGACCACGTGGAACTAACTAGTCGCTGTGTGGTGAAGCTAGGCATTAGTCTTGCATAGAAGATTTTTAGAATTTTGGCATTATAATATACTTTTCACGCTCGAGACCTTGCTTCTCAACAAAACATACACTCATCGCTTGACACGCGGCCAGTCGATTCGCGGCCGCTTTCACGTGTGACGAGCAGTTCTGTCGCTCGTCACATATCTCTATCCCTCACTTGCTATCACTGTCGGTCTACGTCATCGAGCGGGCGAGACGAGATTCTTAGCAACCGGCTACCCCCACCACTCGCAGGCGGCTAGTTACGTAACTGCGAGTGCATATAACGCACGATTCTCACACTTTTCGTTCAGTTCGCTGGGCGCAGCTCGCCTTCACTCGGTGAACCAATCTGGTCTCTCTGCTAGCGGGCTTCTACCATAGCAGAGCGAACGGGATCAAGACCTGGACAATCTTCTTCAGGCAAAACCCACTAGGTGTGCGATTGGAAGGCGCTACTACAACCGTATGCCTAGTTAACGGATACGTCGGCTCACACCGACCTATCCTGGGCTAACCTGAAGTGGATTTCCAAACCTGGGGAACACCATCTTCTAGAGCATTTCCATCTTCGTGAACCACCTGATACCCGACTAGAGGGCGCTACCATGGCCAGTTATCAGGCATAGAGGGTACGTCGGCTCAAACCCGGCCTACCCCTGGTTCTCTCCTGTCTCTCCAGATACCATCCCGTAAGACCCACTCTATACCCGACTAGAGGGCGCTCCCATGGCCGGCTATAGAGATAAAGGGTGTATTGATTAAAAATCAATCCACCCTGGGGCAATCCTGTCTTTAAACCGTACCTAGGGGGAAAACATAAAAAAAATAGAAAATAACGTAAAATAAAGAAGTCAAGTGCCAAATAGACAATTAATTTAATCTCCCTCACCCTCCTCTCTCTCCGTACCGTACCGTAAACCGTTTAAAGGAGAGAGAAGGGTCCAGGAGACAATGTCCGTCTCGACCGACCGATGCGTAACTTACGTAATTAGTAAATCCCGTGTAAAAATGAGCATTTAATTTTTGCATAAAAATGATTCTATCAAAATTATATAATCTCAAATCAATTTCCTTGGTATGATAAATCATTTCAGCATGTCTAATTTTTGTACAATCATTTTTATATATAAATTATGTAGAATATTTTTACATGGGATGACATCTCGTTCTTCATTGTATGTTTTCAGGTATCGGTTTAAAGCACACACATGCACACTCTCGATGGTTACTCACTCGATTCTCTCTCTCTCGCACACCGTACAAATTTATATTTAGCGTTTCTTAATTAAATTTCACACGAGGAATTCGTAACAGATTGTATTTAAATTAACGTACTTTTCATTAAATAATGTATTAAATTCTCACATGGATTACGTAAACGATTATTCACATTTAAACTATTTTATATATTTTGCTAAACAACACATTCACACAAATGTACACTCATTATCATCCAAACTTTCATTCATATCCATTTAGATTATAGTTTAGAATTGTATACTATAGGCTAAATAAAAGCATTTTTATATTTTTTTCTGTTAAATTTCGGATCTATTCATTCGTCTTTAAAATACCTAGACCCTGGCAGACTGAAGCGTCCGGTGAGACGAATAGTAAGAAAAATAGATCGTTACACACGCTTCGCTGATTTTGCGTCCCTCCGAGCGTCCCTTGACAGCCAACACTGAAGTGTCGGCGCTCGAAGTGACCTCGAAGTCAGTGCCGTACTGCGTAGCCTGCGTAGTATAGAAATGAACGAATCTTGAGCACGGGTTCAGAGTTTACACATACATGGTCCTGAGTGTTGATATAAGAGTGCTCGCTCGTTCCATTTTAATTGCGTTCGATTTGCGGCCGCCTACCCCGGAGAGTGGCCGCGTATCAAGCGATGAGTGTATAGAAATGAATTTATATTTGCAAGGAGATAGAAAGATATAAATGGGGATTGGCGAGAGTTTCAAAGGAATAGAAAAGTGGGGATTAAAAGAGATAGAAGCGAATTTTGATTGACAAAATGATAAAAAGGTATAGGCGAGGATATGCATGATATAGAAAGGAATAGAGAAGTAGGGATTGAAAGAGATTCGAACGAATTGAGTTTGATAAGGAAATAGAAAGTGTAACGTGTATTTTTAGTTCATATAAATTATTTGTATTTCGCGCGAATCTAAGTTAATTCAATGAATATGATTGGAATGTGAGTCGCCTATCACCTGAAACATGGCGAGAGAAAGGCGACATCATTCGATTTTGCATGACTGGTCCACATGATATGCCATCGGGGCTGACTCACATCTGTTTGACTCCAGGGATGTAATCTCTTTTCGACGTCGAACTTTTCGCTAAATATGCAAGGTATTTTGTATCTCTTCGCTAATCTAGTTGCTCCTAACAATATGTTTATTATGTATTCCGTGCTCGAATGACATAATCGAATTGTGTGTCTCCGTATGTATTATTGTTTATATTTTATTGATCGATGATTTTAAGAGTGAGTGTGGCATCAAATTTCATATTTATTCTCAGTCTATCCAAAAATTATTCTATTATTCTGATGACAATATTTTGTGTTTGACTGTTTTTATAAGAATGTCGATCCTGTGATTTTTTATATATTGCCTTTTTCAAATCATGATTTTCTCGACCTCTCGTTTGTATATCTGAGGCAATTTGTGGTCATGTATTTTCATTTGGTGAAAGACGGTGAGTTTTTTCCAGTTTACTATTTGAATTTCTAATCAGCTGATTATCTTCGAGTCGGCATATTGTGAAATTATTATTTAGAGGGTCATCTTTGTTTTCGAAAGTAATTGGTTTTGTGTATACCTGTATCTGACTCATTATCGTATCTCAATATATTGTTTCTTATTTTTGTACTCAACTGCCTCTCAATGAAATTATTTGCCTTCATATAAATTTAGAATATTTTCCGAAATCTTTTCTCTAATTTACAATCTCATTCGAATTTTTTATTGTACATTTTTTTGCTGATCATTATTTAGGTTGTCTTAATTTTTAATTTGCTGAATTTCTGAATATTTTTGAATAATTACACAGGCACACAAAAAAAAAAAGGTCTTGTTACAGAAAGGTGACCCATATACCCCTATGTTTTTCGGCACGCTGAGTACGAATCTGATGTCCGTTTACCCCCACCACGTCATAATTTAGGTCAATTGAAGGTCAAATCGACAAAAAAAAAATTTTATTAGTAATGACTACTATTCTTAACGTTTTTGGGGTCCCTGAATCCTAATCAGAGGTCCACTTGTCCATATCGAATCACTATCAAGGTCAATTCAAGGTCAAACTGGTAAATGTTGCAAAAAATGGATTTTTGACTGCAGATTCGGAAAGAGCGGGAAATTTTACGTCCAGATATGGTATTATCAATTTGTTTCCATCAAGACCTTATAGGTCAATCAGAGGTTATTTACGTTGTTATATATAAAGTTTACACGATATTGAAAATTTAAGAAAATATGGTTGTGTGAGACCATGATGGTACGTTTTTGGGGTCTCTGAATCCGAATTCGAGGTCCACTTGACCTTATCGAATCACTATCAAGGTCAATTCAAGGTCAAACTGGTAAATATTGCAAAAAATGGATTTTTGACTGCAGATGCGGAAAGGACGGGAAATTTTACGTCCAAATATAGTATTATCAATTTGTTTCCATCAAGACCTGATAGGTCAATCAGAGGTTATTTACGTTATATATAAAGTTTACACGGTATTGAAATTTTAAGAAATATGATTTTGTGAGACCGTAATGATACGTTTTTGGGGTCTCTGAATCCGAATTCGAGGTCCACTTGACCCTATCGAATCACTATCAAGGTCAATTCAAGGTCAAACCGAAAAAAAAAACCGCCTAAAAGCGGTTCTACTTCACAATGGTAACACATATGTACCTATTCCAATAGGTCATTCAACAAAGTTGAAAGAAACGTATGAAAATTTAAAAATAGTTTTGGACAAAATGAAGTATACAGAACACCAATGGAAATTGTGCGGGCACCTTAAAATTTCCACTCTGATTTTGGGACAACAATCGGGTTTTACAAAAATCCCTGTTTTTTGTGTCTTTGCCACGGAGAAAAAAATCAAGGTTTGAAAGCATGAATCTTCATAGTTTCGGACCTTGTAATTTTTACATAGTTCCAAAGCATGAATTTCACGAGTTTAAACTCCGAAATCCATACTTTAAAAGCTTGGAATAGCTCATAGTCCAAAGCCAGGAGCTTCATGGTTTTAAACTGTGAAAATCTCTTGGGTTCCCCCTCCATTCACACGCGGCAAGGCAAGGAGTGGGCGTGGCCTAAAACTCGAACCCAAGAGTTTCACAGTTTAGAACCACGAATCTCTTTGTTTTGGACTATGAGCTATTCCGTGCTTTTGGCCTATGCTGCTCATGCTTTAAAACCACGAATTCATGGTTTAATTCTACGATTGTTTCGAGGTTTTGAACCATGGGATATTTCCGTGGTTTCAAACCTTGTTTTTTCTCTCCGTGATGGGATAGCAGAGATAGAAAGAAACAGTACGTACAAAAAGATTGGCCAAAGCGAGAAGATTTCTATCCCGGATCCAAAAATATAATACGTGAACCTTTACTAGATCCTTCAAATATTTTGCTTCCGCCTCTTCATATCAAACTTGGTCTAATCAAACAGTTTGTCAAAGCCTTGGACAAAGATGGCAACTGTTTTCAATATTTGGGAAGGAAATTTCCAGAAATCAGTGATGCTAAATTGAAAGAAGGTATCTTTGATGGTCCTCACATTCGCACTTTATTTAGAGACGAAAAATTTGTCACAGAAATGAATCCTAAAGAGATGGCTGCATGTTCAAGTTTCAAAAATGTCGCAGAGAATTTCTTGGGAAATCAGAAGAGTGATGATTACGAGACTTTAGTTGAAGATTTGTTCAAAAATTTCAAAAATTTATGATACTTAATGAACTTAAAGTTACATTTTCTACATTCTCATCTTGACTACTTTCCAGAAAATCTCGGAGACTATAACGAAGGACAGGTTGAGCGATTTCACCTAGATTTTATGAAAATGGGACGTCGCTATCAAGGAAGATGGAATGTAAATATAATGGCAGATATTTGTTGGTCGCTAAAAGGGTCAAAACAGCCAGACACTTTGAAAAGAAAAAGAAATCCTCTGTATAGATCTTTCGAGAACAAAAGAGTTCGTTACAAAAGAAAAAAAGAGTGACCTATCATAGACCTATCGCACAATCAAAAAGTTCATAGTTCTTTGTTTTATTTATTTTTGTTATGCTTTTATATATTGTCGCTGCAAGAAAGGTGAAAGAAAAATACAAAAAAATTTTGAAAATTGACAATTGAAAAAAAAATTTTTTAATTGAAAACTGAAAAAAAATTTTTTTTATTTTATATCTGGACGTAAAATTCCCCGTCCTTTCCGAATCTGCAGTCAAAAATCCATTTTTTGCAATATTTACCAGTTTGACCTTGAATTGACCTTGATAGTGATTCGATAGGGTCAAGTGGACCTAGAATTCGGATTCAGAGACCCCAAAAACGTACCATCATTGTCTCACACAACCATATTTTCTTAAATTTTCAATATCGTGTAAACTTTATATATAACAACGTAAATAACCTCTGATTGACCTATGAGGTCTTTATGAAAACAAATTGATAATACCATACCTGGACGTAAAATTTCCCGCTCTTTCCGAATCTGTAGTCAAAAATCCATTTTTTGCAACATTTACAAGTTTGACCTTGAATTGACCTTGATAGTGATTGGATAAGGTCAAGTGGACCTCTTATTCGGATTCAGGGACCCCAAAAACGTTAGGAATAGTAGTCATTTCTAATAAAAAATTTTTTTTGTCGATTTGACCTTCAATTGACCTAAATTATGACGTGGTGGGGGTAAACGGACATCAGATTCGGACTCAGCGTGCCGAAAAACATAGGGGTATATGGGTCACCTTTCTGTAACAAGACCTTTTTTTTTTGTGTGCCTGTGTAATCAATTTGAAATTATTTGTAAAAACTAAAATTTAAATCATTCTTACGCAATAGTAAAAGACATGTAGCGT
The DNA here is from genome assembly GCA_904066005.1 of Synergus itoensis. Classification (NCBI taxonomy): domain Eukaryota; kingdom Metazoa; phylum Arthropoda; class Insecta; order Hymenoptera; family Cynipidae; genus Synergus; species Synergus itoensis. The sequence goes on along the minus strand of CAJFCP010000549.1, from coordinate 17,855 downwards.
CATTAAAAGATTTTCTACAAAAGGTATAGGCAAGAATAGGCGGGAGATAAGAAGGAATAGAGAAGTGGGGATTGAAGCAGATAAGAGCGATTTTGAGTAACAAGGAGATAGAAAGAGATAGACCGGGATAGATAGTAGATTGAAAAAGGAAGAGAAGTGGGTATTGAAAGAGATAGGCGTGGATGTAGATAAGTAAGAAATAGAAAGGAATAGAAAATAGGAGATTCAAAATGATAGGCGTGGGTGTAGATTAATATGGATATAGAAAGAGATAGATGGGTATAGACGAAAGGTAGAAGTGAATAAACAATCTTTACCCCTTTCTATCTTAAGGATAGAAAAAGATAGAAAGAGATATGATTTCTATCTCTTTACTTCCAGTATGCAACAGAGTGTTCGATTTATGAAGAGTTGCACGGTATAACCGTGTAAGTACCATTTTTTCAAAACACGTTTTATTGGCTTAATATATATTATAAAATTTTACTGCACATTGTGGTGAAAGCATATATCAAAATTCGAACCGGAAGTTGATTTTGAAAACTCGTGATTTTCCATAATCATGTAAGTGCCATGGATCCACTAGCGCGACACTCGTGCTCTTTCTTCTTGATATTAGTCGGCCTAGTCGCATTAAGAGTGTTGGAGCGCAGGAACAAGAAATTGAAAAAAACACAAACAAATGGTAAAATCTATGGAATCAGTCTAATTACCCACCTCACTTCGATAATAATTAAATGGCAAAATTGCAAAGATGGACTGTTTGACGTGTCCTTTCATCGAGATGGGTTTCTCAATGGCAGGAGGGGGGCTTAGTGTCTCTTTTTGAGTAAAATTCAATAGTTTTGTTTAAAAAAAAGATTTGAGACAAGAGGAAAAAGAAGGGTGCAAACAATATTTCAGAGGGAGTATGCATTACTTACAGATGTCAAAATCCCTTTTTGCTCGCAAAATAGTTAAATCAGTGCACTGGCGGAGAGACACAAACACTCGGAATTTTTTTATGAAATAAATGCACTCCCAATTACCAACGAAAACTGTCTAAATAATTATTTTAACAAGAATCTTTGGATGGAAAGTACATCACTATAATGTCTCTTTCCATTCTTGTTGACACTTTACCAGCGGAAATGTGGTACCACGCGCGCGCCAAGTCCAACGAAGCACGTTGGAGATTCCGTCGGTATGTAGTTGCACCGCCATATCGACATTTGCCGGGTATTTCAAATTTCAATGTTAGAAATACAATTTACTTTATTTTGTTTTCCAAATAAATAGAGAATAAAATAAAAAAACTAACTTGAAAGTTATTATAACTCGAAGTTATAATAACTCGAAAGTTATTATTATTATCTTTCAACTAGTAACTTGAAAAAACTAACTAACTGATTATAAATATATAAAAAAATTTCTTTGATTGTTCGGCACTGTATAAAAGATTGCTAAATAATTTTACTCTTTACGATATCCTAAAATAAAATCAATTTTCTAAACAGCAAACGAAATGAACTAGAAAATTGTTCGTCACTTTTCTAAATAAATATTATTATGCAATTTTTTAGTATAATGAAATCAAAAATTATTATTACCATAAATAATTTGTTAGTTCTTTCATTTTATTCTCTATTTATTTGGAAAACAAAATAAAGTAAATTGTATTTCTAACATTGAAATTTGAAATACCCGGCAAATGTCGATATGGCAGCACAACTACATACCGACGGAATCTCCAACGTGCTTCGTTGGACTTGGCGCGCGCGTTGTACCACATTTCCGCTGGTAAAGTGTCAACAAGAATGGAAAGAGACATTATAGTGATGTACTTTCCATCCAAAGATTCTTATCTAAATAATTATTTAGACAGTTTTCGTTGGTAATTGGGAGTGCATTTATTTCAGAAAAAAATTCCGAGTGTTTTTGTCTCCCCGCTAGTGCACTGATTTAACTATTTTGCGAGCAAAAAGGGATTTTGACATCTGTGAGTAATGCATACTCTCTCTGAAATATTGTTTGCACCCTTCTTTTTCCTCACATCTCAAATCTTTTTTTTAAACAAAACTATTGTATTTTACTCAAAAAGAGACACTAAGCCCCCCTTGTAACCTACTTTTATTTTATTTAGTTACATTGTCTTTTACCCGTTAGGTAAGCATTGAAAGGTTTATTTAAAGAAAAATTATTCAGTTATGAATTGGGAAATAATTAGAAAATTAATAAGTCAAAATGTTTAGAATACTTGATCAATGGAAGTTAGATTCAAATAAATACTAATAAAATCAGAATTAAGAAATTAAATTGAAAGAGAAATAAGAAGGGATAATAATTGATATCAGCTGACTAAAAGCTACGTGAATTAGGGCTGGGTAAAATCGATAAGAAAAGGTATCGATACGTTATCGAGAATTTTGAAAAATTATCGATACGTATCGATAAAAAATCGATAATTCCCCCCTCTTACGGAAAAGCGTGTGAAATGAATAAATTTCACTTGAGGATGCAAAATAGTAAAATACCAAGAAAATTGAAATAATTATAGTCAAGAAAATATAGAAATTATTTTTTATTAATAGAACTTCAAATTACTTTTATCACAGTAGAACTTAAAATAATTATTGACTTTGAATCACATTGAATCACATTAGGTGCTTGGAAACGTTTTTAACACAGAACGGCAAAAAATGTATGACGAGAGACGCAGTGCCGTATTTATACTAGAGGCCAAAAAGGCCCGGGCCTAGGGCGGAAAATTTTGAGGGGCGGCACGGCTACTGGAAATATTTTGTTAATTTAATTTTTTTTCTTTGAAGAATATTAACATGATAAAAAAAAATATTTACTATTGAAAAACACAGTTTTCATTTTCGCGCTCAATTTTTTCGCAGCACACTTACAGAGGGAGCACTTCTAGTGAGGACCTGGGGAGCGATTATGTAATTTTTCACTTCCACTTCCACTTGGTTTTTCAAAATTCAAAGTTTTCAAGTTTTTCAAGTTTTTCATGAAAACGACAAATAAGAAATAAATATGCGAACCGCTTACAATTATTCGGTATTGATGGGTTGAATTTTTAGTCGTCTACATAGTCTGACGAAAAATATCAAAAAATATTTCCGAAATTCTCAAAACTCTAGATTTTTATGTATTTACTTAGCAAAAATTTACCAGATGTCCGAAATTTTCCAAAAATTTCGTAAGATTTAAAAAAAATGTTAAGAAACTCTAAAGGATTGCAAAAAAAAGTTTTTTTCAGAGATTGCACGAAATTTTAAAACATTTTAACTGATTTTAACGAATTTGAAGGAATTTGAAGAAATTTCAAGGTACTTCAAGAGATTTTAATGAACTCTAAGGGATTTTTATATATTTTTAATAATTTTAATTTTAATTTTAAGGGATTTTAAGGGATTTCATTTGGTTTCCTCAATATTAGAATCAATTCCTCGAAATTTCTTAAAATCACTTGACCCTTTTGAACTCTTTTAAGAATGCTTTGAAATTTCATACAATCAAATAAAATTCCTTAAAATATCTTGAAATTTCCTAAAATTACTTAAAGTCTCTATATGAAATTCCTTGAAATTCATTAAAGTCACTTGAAATCCCTTAAAAATACGGGAAACGCCTTGTTTTTGGTTTTGGAAACTTTGTTTCATATTCTTAAATTATAAATAAAAAATGTTCGTCAGAGTAGAAGTCTGAAATTTCAAGTGGGAAACAAAAAAGTGAAGGTGAAAGTGAAAGTTGAAGTGAAAAGTTACATAATCACTCCTCTGTTTATAGTACATGGAATTATAAAAAAATTTGTAGAAAGGGCGGCACATTTTTCAGTGGCCTAGGGCGGCATTGAGGGTAAATTCGGCCCTGGAGAGACGAACAAAGAGGTTTACAGACTTAGTTTTCAGCATCCATTTGCAAAATGGATGCTTACAAAAGAATTTTATTTTTTATCGATTTTTTATCGATAACATAAAAAAGTATCGAAAATCGACAAGCATTAAATGTATCGATCCGTATCGATACTTATCGATTCTTTCCCCAGCCCTAACGTGAATAAGGTCGTCGATAGAGAGAGATAAATCAAATAACAATCCGTATATTGATACAAGGCAATGAGTCAAATCATACAAGTAAATACACAAGAAAACCGTTATGATGAGAATAATCATGTAGATATACTTATAAATAAAGACATCGATTAATTACAAGATTAAGAGAAATTTGAATACAAGTACGCTTCAAAAAACAATCAGAGAAGCATAGAGAATAAAATCGATCCCGAACTTGACAAAGATCGCTTGATCAACCACTATAGAGAAATATAAAATCACAAATCATCGATTTCAATGTACCGATGCGATAAAAATCAAAATAAATAGCAACGATAATCAATACAACATAAAATTACAAATTCTCAAATTACGATCAATAAGATAAAATTTCATGAGCAAGAGAAACCAATAGATTCCCAAAATCAATAATACAAAATCATAAAGAGCCATTCGATATAACAACCAGACATATCAATAGATATAAATACACATAAAGAAACAATTGATATCGAGAATTCTTCAAAAAGAGTTACGCTTTGAGGAGCAACTTTGCGACCAATATGACAGAAAATACCTCGAGGAAATCAGCAGATAAGTGGTCGCTCTAGGTAGACAATGGTCAAGAAGAGGAGTCATAAGAGAATTCGTCTGGCCCTGATGGCATAAAAAAAAACACCAAATCTCGCCCAGAATCCACGAGATGATTCCACTCGCAGGTGGCTTTGCAATCAGGACTACTGATCTCAAGTTTGGTCGGCTTAGCAAAACCGAAGCTTCCTCAATGATATTTTATTGGCGAAAGATGACCACAAAAACGTCACCCTACAAAAAATAAAAAACATACACACACTCTAAATACGGCCTATCACCTTTAAGATCACTTTAAATAACTTTAACAACTGATTCTCACCTTGCGGCTTACAATAATTGACCTAAGCGTGACGTTTCAAGATTTGTCTCCGTCTCGATGGTTTGAACAAACAATTAGAAAAGACCGCTCACTCTTCACACAGTGCCTAATTACTTCGATTATCCCTACTCCTGAAATTCCCTAAGCAAGGTGATAGGTTCCGCTCATCATAATCACACCCACTCAATTATCAATCAATATCACGCGCGAAATATAAAATACATGTCACACCTTCCTGCCATCGAGAAACCCATCTCGATAAAAGGACCCGTCAAACAGTGCATCTTTGAAATTTTGCCATCTAATTATCAAGTGAGGTGGGAAATTAGACTGATTCTACATGAAAATTTTCTTTTTTCAAAACGCTCCAACACCCTTAATTCAGGTGTTGCCGGTCGATGTTGTTTACCATTTTGCAAGTGAAATTGAAAGTGGAAAATGTTGTTCCGAGACAAAGAAAATGTGCCCGGGCCTTCTAGAAACACTATTTGCAAGCTTAAAAGAAATAGTGGAGAAAGTTTTGGAACCGAAAAAAATGCTTTTATAAAGGCCAATATCTCGATAAACACTAGTATTGGAAAATTCATTTTTTTAAAAAGAAACGATTTTTAAAACTTACTTTTTCACTTTTCATTCTTCTATTGGTCTTGGAGTATGTTTCTAAATTTTCAGACATACATTTTGTATTAATTGGGGTTTAAAAAAACAAAAAAAAAATTGGATGAATTTACACGGTTTTGACTGATGGTAATAACATCACTTTTTTAAGACATGGTGCCTATAATGCATTTATTACTTTTCACTTAAAAGCACTTAAAATTTTTTTTTCATCATATAGTCATAAATACCCCCCAAGTTTGTTATTAATAAAATTTTATTTTACTGTTTATTTTAGCGAAATTAAAATATTCGAAAGACCATTTGATTCATTTTTACTGATCTGAATTGTCAATATATGAAATACGTGATGCGGTAATTCATTAAAATAAACTTTAGGTAAATTGAAAATAGGCTTCATGAAAAATGAAATATGATTGCAAGAAATTTTCGAAGTTTGTCTTTCTTTGAGCCTCTTTAATGAAAAATTTTCTATAATTATCTATTAAAAATCATTTCATTTTTAGGGCTGAAAAGGATATGGATTTGTAATCAAAGCAAGACACCAGTTGCGCGGTCTCGTATTTTGGCTAAGGTAACGAAGAGCTAGTGGGGTAAATCCCGGATAAAGAAGATCTTCCTCTTCTCCATTGTCATCGTCATCATCATCGTCATCTTCATCCCCTTCCTCCTCAATATCCTCTCCATTGCCATCATCATCTTCAAGTTCACTTAACTCGGCCATATCACTATCTGAAATCTGTTCGCTGCTAATACCATTTACACTCATTCTCGCAGCGGAACGATATCGATAGTTATTATTATTGTAGTGCAAAGAGGACATAATTGAATAAATATAATTGTTCAAACTGACACGCACACGCACAAACAAAAACTTAATCAACGAAATTTTTATATAATATGTTTGAAAGTCAGATCCAGTCAATCGAATATAAAATTCAAGTAGAATAACTCAGAAAAAGTTTTCAAATTGCAATCAATGTCAAAGTACGTAACTAATTTTGAATGTCATCTAAAGTTTGCAACTATTTTCAGATGAAAATTTTTTTATATGAATTAAAAATAATCCGGTCATTAGTAGGGTATGCCGTGAATATTTAATGCTGAATAGTAAGAGTAATGTGCTTCTTGTTCGACCCTGCTGCTATTTTTAATTAGGCACTATTTGAATACAACTAAATTTAATTAAACGACTCTATAACCTATAAAATACAGTGTTTTTCAAAGTGTCTATAGATTAAAGCGTATGTGTAGTAAGTTAGTGAAACGCAACAGTGTTGGAAGTACTGTCGACCGGTGACTAAAAAAACGTCGAACTTGAACACACAGTAATATAAACGCATGCGCATTTTCCGATCATACAAAGATAATAATGTTTATTTAAAAAAATTTTTATTAACAGCACGAAAGTATATTAATTTACGGTATTAGTATTAAATAAAAGAAATATTAGCAATAATAAACTATGATAAATTCATTCATACGAGGCATCAGAAAGTGGAACAAAAGTTCCAGAAATAGCCTAAATAATACCTACTTAAGAATATAAAATTAATATTAAAAAAAAATAGAAACTAGGTACTGAAAAAATTTTAAGAAAGTTTCGAAAAATAGAAAATAAGTATCAAAATTTTAAAAATAGATGAACAAACGTTCCGGAAAAGTTACGATCAAGATTTTAGATGATTAAAAAAATTTAATTACCTACACTTTACATTGAAATTGAAAATTGTGAGAAAAGCCGTTTCAAAGTAATTCAAGAAATTAAAAAAAATCTCAAATTATTGTAAAAGAACTTCAAAGAATTGAGGGATTTTAAAACAATATATTACTTATAATTATATTATTTATTACTGATTCCTACCTTACCGGCTTAGATTTTTTCATATACCTCAAAAATGGAAGTTACTCGGTCAAGATTACTTAATGGAAGTTTATCCTTATCTTGCTTAAATAAATGATTCTCTGAGAATAGGACTCTAGCTTCAATTTCTTGAAATAAATGTGACTATACTTCAATGAAGAGCATACTTCATTAAAGGAAGTGAGAAAAGTTTTTGATTTGAGTAACTACTTTTATTATTATACTTAGATCCATAAATTACACACTGCAAGCGAATGTTTCCTAGTTTTAAGATAATGATTTTCTTGAAGGAAAAAAATAGCAATCTTGCTCAAAGTACTTGAGATAAGGTTCTACTTGAAATTCACTTGAAATGAGGTTGACTTTTTAGACGAATTTAAGTATTACAACCTTCATTTAAATATGTACTAGATGTCTCTTGCGCGCCAAGGCGCGCGACTTTACGTCTTTCAACTT
>CAJFCP010000548.1:64758-97162 GCA_904066005.1 Synergus itoensis | reverse complement strand
ACGTCGTTTAGTATTGATCAAATCAAAAAATTCTGAAAATTGGCTAAACAATCGCGAATTGAAGAGAAAAAAGATTGAAATTTTTCGTTTTCAAAAAATCCACTTTTTATCAATTACTTCAAAAACTACGAAACCTACAAATTTTTGCAATGGGAAAAAAAATCCGCCTTGAAATTCTCTACAAGTATAAGTCTTTAAAATTAAAAATCGAACGACTTTTTAAATTAACTTTCAGGACAATACTTCTCAGGCTGAATCCACGCGTATCCCCTTCTGGTCGCCGAAGGTTCATTTTCTCTCATAATACTTATTTAATTTTAATTTTTTAGTTGTTTTCCAAATTAAAATAAAACTTTATTCTTTAAAAAATAGGATCTTCATCTATGGCTTCCGTTTGCGGTGGTTCGATGGCTTTAATGGACGCTGGAGTTCCTATTAGTTCATCTGTGGCAGGAGTCGCCATGGGATTAGTAACTAAATGCTATGAAAATAATCCAGCAGAGATTGAGGATTATAGAATACTCACAGATTTACTGGTAATAGTTTCGTCTATTTTTAAATCCTTAAATTAAATAATCACTGAATTTAAATGCAAAAATGTGATGAGAATTTTAATCTCAATTAAGTACTTTTTCTCAATCGAGTTTATTATTTTACTAAATTTACTAAATTTTAAAAAGTTAAATTAAAATTTCAGGGAATTGAAGACTACATGGGAGACATGGACTTTAAAATTTCTGGAACGCCATCAGGAATCACGGCATTACAAGCAGATGTGAAAATTCCAGGCTTGCCACTTAAAATTGTGATGGAGGCTATTAGCCAAGCGGCGAAAGCTAAAAATCAAATCCGGAAGATCATGTCTGAAGCGATTAGCGGACCAAGACTTACCAAAAAGGACAACATGCCAGTCACTGAAACTCTTGAGGTTCCGATTCATCAACGTGGAAAATTCTTGGGAATAGGTGGTGGAAATATTAAGAAAATTCTTTTCGAAACGGGAGTGCAGGTAAAGAATTGCTAATTAAGTCGATATATAGGTATTAAAGTCTACTCAAAATTGAATTCAATAATTATCCGAGTATCTTTTTAGGTGAACGCCCAAGACGAAACGCATTATACACTTTTTTCTCCGAACCAGACGGCAATGAACGAAGCACAAGAGATGATTAAAGGTCTCCTGGAGCAGGAACGAGAACCCAATTTGGAATTCGGAGGAATTTATACAGCGAAGATTGTCGAAATCCGTGAGGTTGGAGTTATGGTGACATTATATTCAAATATGGTTCCTACTCTTTTGCACAATTCGCAACTAGATATGCGTGCAGTTCGACATCCTAGTGCCCTTGGCATGGAAGTCGGCCAAGAAATTCAAGTTAAATATTACGGACGGGATCCAGCTTCAGGACAAATGAGACTTTCTAGGAAGGTCTTGCAACCAGCGTCATCCGTTGTTCAAAATTTGACGTAGTCTTTTAATTCAGTCTCTTGAGACAAATTAAACAACAGTTTCTGGTTTAACATTAGACTCTCACAGAAAATTTGGAGCAACTATTGTAAATATGTTGACATTTATTTATAGAATAATGCAAATGATAGAAACTTGACTTTTTGAGGATTTTAGTGTAGAATCCATGATTTCTTTTAAAAAATTATGATTCGAGTTGTAAAGCTTGTTGATGATTTTTGAAAAAATGATAATTTAGTTTCTATTGGGATCCGAAATCTTGGCGACGCTGTGCTAGGAATTTTTAACGTTTTTTTTTTTTTTATTGAAATGTATATGTCAAGATAGAAAAAGAGACGAGTGAGAAAAACGTCGGTGATGAAAGAATAGATTTCAGATCCTAACTATTGTACAAAACTTTGAAAATAGCTTGTAAATTAGTTTCTAGCAAAAAAATGAAATAAGATAAAAATAAGTGTACATTTCTCGATCGTTTTACTTGTAAATAAATTGCAGTTTCATAAAAATTGAATATTAAACTAATAACCTTCGACACTGGATCAAAAAACTGGAATACAACAAAATTTAAAGAAATTTAAGCTTAATTTTATTGAAAGCCAACCAAGTTTTATTTTGAATTGCTTTTCATCCGTTTTTTACATATGAATTTTCGCGGTAATTTTAATTAAACATGGCCGCCCAGGCACAACGGTCAGGGTGACCAATTTAGTGAATCTGTCAAATCTAGTGATTTTTAAAACCGTGTTGTGATTTTTTTTCAGCGATTGTGGAAAGTCACAATTTAGTGATTTTTCACAGTATTTAGTGAAAAATTTAGTGATTTCTAAAGGCTCTTCCATACCTTCTGCATAGGGTTGTGAGTCGATGAAACGTTTCATTGAAACATTGAAAGTTTCATGAAACAATGAAACGTTTCATTGGACCAAAGTTTCTGAAACATTCCAAAGTTTCATAAAACATATATACGCATGCGCGTTCACATCATGTTGAAGTTAGGTCATTTTGTGTCGTGCTAGATTCGAAATGAAGAAAACATCATTTCATTATTGTTATAATTGTATTTTATTATTAATTTATGTATATAAGTTAATTTATTAATTATCTAATGATTTAATTTATTTAACAGCTTATTTATTTCAATTTTTAATTATTTTAAAATTTCCCGCCCTAATATTTGAAACTTATGAAATTTTGAAATGTTTCAAAAGTTTCATGAAACTTTTCATTTGATCAAAGTTTCATGAAACTTTACAACCCTATGTGAGCGCAAAACGCAAAACGTAAAATGAATAGCCAATTACAGAACACTTTTAGATTTCTGTCTTCTCTAATATTCTCTGTCATTGACTGTTCGTTTTGCGCTTTGCATTTTGCGCCTGCATGGGATTCTACCCTTACGCGTAAAGGCCAAAATACACGCTCGTCGAAGTGTGAATACCTTTCCGCTTTTACATAAGAGTAAAAGAGATAGAGCATGAAAAATTGGACAAAAAGAACTCTCCATCTCTTTTACTCTTATGTAAACGCGGAAAGATATCCACACTTCGACGAGCGTGTATTTTGGCCTTAACCGTGCAACCCTGATTGTCTTTTATAATACATTCGCGTGTTCATTTAACTCGCGAAAATATAGTTCTTTTTCCGTTTTTTTGGTTCCCTTTTTCGATTAAATAATTAAATTACTTATAATTGCTCTAAAATTTTGCTGCTTTCAGTCTTTGTACATTTTTCGGAAAACTGAGGTTAGGTTTCCACTTCGTCGGCGTCTTTTTGCGGCGAAACCGCGACATTACTTCTCGGTACATACTTGTTTTGATATTTAGAATGATTTTTACTTTATAAATAAGATTTTTAAATGTAATTCCGTCGGGTGAACCATTTTTTTTGTAGATTATTTCGAATTTAGTTGTGACGCGATGGGTTTTGTTCATTTCGTCGGTTTTGGTCGCATATCTGAGTAGCTTTTTTAATTTGTCACGGAATAATTTGTTATTTAGACGCGATTCGGCCGCGAGTGAAAATGAAGTCAATAAAATTGAACTTTCCGGAGAATTGTGGCTGCAAGCTTGAGAATTTTCACTAGGTTACAGTGAGTTGCCATTTTTTCCAACTTTTCATCTCTCTTTACAGTTTTTAACTTTTTATTGTCAATTTTACCTTTTTTCACCATTTACCCTTTATTTTTCCAAAAATTGCGTTTTTAAACAAATAATTCGGCTTTCAAATCTTTAGTTGTTTTGTAGCAAAAAAATTATATTTTTATTATTTTTTTTTTTCGATTTTTGTCATTTTGTAATTATCGAAATCAGTCGAAATGTGAACAATTGAATATTTACGATTGTTAAACATCTTTTATTTAATATTTAATTATTGTCCAGTACCATTTTTCAAAATCTGAAATCTGGAGAAATAATGATAAAAGTAATTAAAATAAAATGGTAAAAATCAATATTTTGAAGGTAAGTTTTTAATTAGTTTTATCTTTATTTTTTAAACTAAAATTTAGATAAGTTTTATGTCAAAATCTCTGAATTCAAAATATAAATTTTTCTTTCTACATTTATTTGAGAAAATATTACAATATATAATAATTCGTAAATGTAGAAAAATTAAATATTATAAATTATAGTAATAAATTATAATCCAAATAAAAAAGACTGGATTTTAAATTAACACGGTTGGTGACTCAGTCATTGGCCACTGAATAGTGTCAAATTCATGCCTTGACTACAAAGTACTTCTCAATCATCATTTCTTTTCAATTACATGTGCTAGAAATTCCACTCGGAAATATCTGAAGAAATAACTCATTCAAGTAGCAATATTTCGAGAAGAGATGATAATAATTTGGTCTAGTTGCTCATTATTATTTGAAATTAAAGTTAGAATCTGATTAATCGTTCATTGTCCATTTTTTTCAGGAGACATAGAAAATGGGACGTAACGTATTTTTGTATTTTCTTCCTGTAATTGAATTAACTCTTAATTTATTGTACGTTGCTCTTACTTCGTCTGGATTTTCGACTGGGATTGCATCCTCTGTATCTGGCAAAGGAGATGTGGGTTGATAATCAGCACAGCAGATTCCAAAAGCTGGAAGTCCGTCTTTTCGAAGATAACTACAGCTGTCGTAAACTCCCAAAACCCAGCCATCCAGAACACCAAGATCTGGGATTTTGAAGTAAGGATAACATTCTTTGAAGGTCGTACATTGACCAACTTCACCTTTTGAAGTTAGACATTTGCCAGGAGGACCATTCTCTTTTCTGAGACTTAAAATCTGTCGGTCTTCTCTTCCTCGTTGGTCTAAATCCGCAGCTGAAAAATAAATTTAAACCAGAAAATTATTATACTGTTAGGATCGGTCTTAAACTTTTAAAATTATTCATTCTTTATTTCAGACTCTTATTCTTAAACTAATTGTTCCAATTTTTTTAAATTAACCATTTTAAACTACAAACTGATCTGGGCTTTAATTTAAATTTAAAGAAAAGACAATTTAAACAGCAGTAATAAATCTAATAAGTATAGAATTTTAAAGTTTTTTTTTTTTTTATTTTTAATGATTATAGCTATCACAATTAAAAAAAAAATCGTAAATAGGAGTTCGATTACTGAAGAGAATTAATTAAAAAGTTTTGTGAATTTGAATACGACTAAATTTATTTTTAAGTTTTTTTTTTTTCACGCCGCGTTTTACTAGAATTTCGCGTAACTTTTAAATGCAGGAATAATTCGAACCGTCCGCTTAACATAAAAACAGTCATTAACTCCTCTTAAGGTGCGTATAAAAAACATTCCTTACTACGCTTTGCACCCAAACCCCATAACAGTTAAGAAACTGCAGTCTAAAATGAAAATAAAATAACCTGCGAAAGTAACCGTTACATCTTACATCATTCTAAATCGGAAAATCGTATTGTTGTCTCTTGTCGAGGTGTCTGCTGTTTTTACTGTAAAACATTAGCTTACGGTGCCTTTTTTTCTTGAGGGGCGAAAATGATTTCTGTGAAAATAATATAAAACGACAATATTATGACAATGAAACGTGATAAATTTGGCTCGAATTTTGTTTTAAATTATAAATATTTTATTCTGTAACTTAAGGAATCATATAGATTATTTTAACTCAAATATTTTTCTCTGAAAATTTTAAGGATTTTCAAGGGGTTTCCTGAGGTGTGACAGGATTTTAAGAGAATTCAAAAGATGTGAAAAGATTTTAAGAATTTAAAGAGATTTAAGGGCATGTGTTACTTACTATATGAGCAAATTCAGATAACCCGGGTTTTTTTCTACAATTTTTAAATTTTCAAAAAAATTATAGTTAACATCCATCAAGAACGTGAACACGGACGGATGTTGACTATCATTTTTTTGAAAATGTAAAAATTGTAGAAAAAAACCCGGGTTATCTAAACTTGCTCATATGGTAAGTAACACATGCCCTTAAAAGAATTTAAAATAAAATTCAAAATACTTGAAGTGTTTTGAAAAGATTATTTCAAAAGATTTTAAGCAACTTTGTGAGATTTCTTGGAATATCAAAGAATTTTAATTTTAAATGAAATAAAAAAAATGTAAGGCAATTTCAAAAAAATCCAAAGAAATTCCAGTGATTTCCAAATGTTTTAAACAGTTTAAAAACGTTTCAAAAGATTTAAAATAATTTCGCGAAATTAAAAAAAATTTCAAAGAAATGAAAATAAAATTCAAAATATTTGAAGAAATTTACAAAGATTTTGGGTAATTTTTAAAGATTTCAAACGATTTCCAGCTCGTAAAAGCGAATTAGTGAGATTTCCATTTTTTTTTTTTAAATTTCATTTCACATTAAAAAAAATTTTTTTTATTTGGTCTTAAGTCTAAAAAATTTCAAAAAAACTATTCTATCTGATACTAAAGCAAACAGTGAAATCCCTTGAGTTCCAAACTGTATTTACAAATGATAATTTAAAGCAAAATCGAAGTTTTGTATTTGTTTCACAAAGAGTATCTTTATTTAAAAACTTCCCCCGCGATTTAATTATTTCTGGTCTTAAAATTTTCTTGAGATGAGAAACAATTATAATGAAGAGGAAAATCCAATATACAAGGTCTTTTTAATTAAAGTTGGTTCAGTCTCATGAGCGTGTAAATATGCGAGTCCACCTTGTCCCGGTGTACGCAGCCAACATAATAGAATTCCACTTGGCTCTGTCGCGAGTTCGCTGACCGGCTCTGATGAGTCGATCACGCTTATATAAATATATATGTATATTGTATACTCTCGAAGTCCATAAAATAATAATAACAACATTGGTAACGAATCCTGATTCTAAAGTGAGCTTTAAACTCGTCCTCCAGTTTCGAAATCCAAATACGGAAGTTGTTCACTACTCACCCTCGATAATGACAGCATCATCCGATTCCACGTTCCCACTTGCTTCTGCACCAATCCAAAGTATCACCAACAGAAGGGCAGTGATTGTTACCGGAACCTCCCTCCGGCGAAACATGATCTTGAGTTTAAAATCGCACTCGAATTGTTATTCCCAGACGTACCAGGATTCGTCAATTTCGTTATTTGGTTGAGGGTCTCACTTGGGGGATAAAATAAAACTAATAAAAAATTGATGTAATTGGAGGAACGAGTGGGACCAGTGGGACCAACTTTGGGTCCGGGATGTTGTCTCGAAGGCCAGTACTAAGCTGCTAAGCCACTCAATAGCCAAGGCTTCGGCTTATAACGGGCTTGCCCTCCCCTGGCTAACCTGCTTGCCCCCCATCGTGCCCCTGTTTTATCGCGAGTCTTCTTCTTCGTCTTCGTCGTCCTCTTCTTCATCGTCCTCTTATTCTTCTTCTTTTGCTTGTTTACCTTACCTTTCTCTGAAGGGTTCAAGTTTAATTATTTTTGCCAGGGTGTGGACTGTAGACTCTTCGACGAAGTTCCTCAAAATCGTTAGAAGCGTTATTAATTTTGAGAAATGAAGTAAGAGTTTTATGAAATACTTTGTTCTTTTCTGTAGTCTCTTAAGGACATGTGGTAATTACCATAAGAGCAAATTTAGTTTCGCCAACTTTACGCTCGTAATAATAGTTTTTTTTTTTTTTTTTTCGCTAAAACTAGGGTATTTACCCCCGTTTTTGTTCAAATGTTTTCTGTTCTCAATTTTTTAAATTATTCTTTATTCTCTGGATTTCTTTTAAATTTGCCGTAAATTGTTTTCAATTATTTGAAATTCTTTTCATTTTATTTATTTAAAAGTACTCTTTTGAACACTCTTGAAATAATTTCAATTATTTTGTATTTCTTCGATTTTACTTTCATTCCTTCCGACTTTTCCTGAATTCTTTTCAATTTCATTCAATTCCTTTAAATTATTTTTATTTGTTTAAATTCAGTGAAATTTCTTTTCATTATTTCCAATTTTTTAAATTATTTTTAATTCATTTGAATTTGCTTTAAATTCTTTGGTATTCGCCTTGTATTCTTATCAATTTGGATCTTTTTATATTCTTTTGTTCTCTTTAATTCGATTGGATTCTTGAAGTAAATTAAATTTGATTTTAAAAATCCTAGAGAATTAAAGGGATCAAAAGAACACTTCAGTAACACTTTATAAGGGAAAAATAATTTTTAATTCAGGTTCAAAATGTTGAAATTGAAAGTTATTGCATTTCGGTCAGTTGAAATCTTAGGGTGTCCGATTTTCGGTTAGTTGAAATTTTAAGGAGTCGGAGCTTCTGTCAGTTGCAGTTTTGGGATGTCTGAAGCTAAAAAAATTCTCTACACTCTCCTTTAAATTAATTTGAATCATTGACTATTTATTGAAATTCCAGTAGTTTTTCCCTGATTTTTACAGTAGAAAAATATATCCAAATTCTAGTAGAGTTTCTATTTAAAAAATCAGGGAAAACCCACTGAAATTACAATAAACAGCTTCGCAAATAATTTGATTAATTAATTCCCGGTGAACTTTCACTGATTCAGAGTCATATTTACACAAAAAAAAAAAAGTTTTTCTAATGTTTGGAGATTCTTCTAAACTTCCTTATCTCTCTAATAACTTTCTGAATAATGCCATGCAATATATAGTAATGAATTGCTCTCTTCTCTTCATCTTCATCTCCATCTTCATCTTCATGTTCTGCTTCATTTGCTTTATTTGTTCTTCTGAACATCAATTATCTGCAATTATCAGTACACACTCATTTGAACCTTTCGAAATAATGCTCAATCATCTTTAGCTCATTTCTTGCTGATCATCATCTTCCTAACGACTACGTAGATCTTTGCAGCTACTTAGTATGCAAATCAGTACCCTCGCTTTCCATTGATTCAGTAACAGTTTGCTGATATTTGGGAAAGTTGTACAGGATATACGGTTTGTCTATATATCGACTTGGAGAAACAGCCTTGGGGGACAGGAGTTCGTATTCAAGATGGCCATGAACTTGCTTCTGCGTTCTTACTCGAGTTGTTCTGCTTCTGCGAGACTTTAACTGTGCAGGTGCAGATTCGTTTTTCATGTTGAGATTGGCAATCGATCACCTTGTACGGAAAGCCCTTTTATGTCAATTTTTGTTACATATTCTTGGCATCAAATTCCTCTACGAATAGATAGAACGACTCCAAATATTGCTGGGGATTGAATCTTTTTTTTTCCATCATCAATCAAGTTTCCAGAAAATTACTTCTGGAAAATTTCTATAGAGCTTTTTAAAAAATAAAGTCTGAATTTCTGCACCCTGAAAATACTTTAAAAATCCTAGAAATTTTAGCAGTTTTTGTTTGTTTTAAAAAATAAAAAATTATTGATTTCGTCACAATTTAGTAGAAAATGGTTTATAATAATTATTATTAATTTTTCTCTTCTTGCGATGAACCTATATTTTATTTTTTTCTGAAAAATATAGTTAGATATGTATATTTGAATTTCTTGTATTTTTATTCTCATTAACAAAGAATGTCTTTAATAGAGTTTTAAATTATGTTGATGGTAATTTCATCATGAATCCAGCTGATTGAATTTACATAACAAAGTATCGACTCTGATATTAGAAAAATAGATTCGAAAAAATCGTTTCTATTTTATTATTGATCTATTTCTCCTGTTCTTTAAACCATTTTCAAAAATTAATTTTCTCCTTTCCTTTTTTGCTTCCTCATAGAGGAAGCTTCGTAATCGTTACATTTTCCAATATTTTTAAAATGGTTTAATTAAACTTTCCTCACGTGATAAATGTCTAATACAACATTCTAATCAATTGTCCAGATGTATGTGTGTGTGTGTGGATGTGTGTATGTGTGTACGGATGTCGCCATTTTTTGTCGCCCTATTAACTTAAAGACAGTTGTAGATAAATTGATGAAATATTTGTAGGGTATATTGGCACCACCAATATCCCAAAAGATGCCAAAGGATTTTTCAAAATATTGAATTTTAAAATTTTTATGTAGATTTTGAATTTTTGTAAAATTGATTTTTCGACTATAACTTCTCAAATAATGAGAATTCAAAGCTTATGTAAAGAAAAGAAAGATTCCTTTCACCGAGACGAATCGATTGACCTGTATGATTAATGAATTTTATTGAATATTAAGGAAGTTATGCTTTTATTTGTAATTTTGAAAATTTTAAATTTTTCATATATTAGTTCAAATAAAAACACTAATCCTACAGGTCAATCGATTCGTCTCGACGCAAGGAATCTATATGAATGATGAGGTGGAAAGATTCTTTGTTTCGAGAAAAAAAAATTATATATATTTTAAAATATTTAAGAAAATCGTTAATGTTTCGATAGAGAATAGAGAATGAAGATTTCAATGTTTCTTTGAAAACATTTAAATATTTTTGAATTTTTTGTAATTCTTTTGAAATTGCTTTGAGTTCATTTTAAAGTCTTCTGAAGTCATTTTGTAATTTCTTCGTATCCCTTAGAATTAATTTGAACTTATTACTATTAATTCTGACGCCCTTCGAATTTACTTTTAAAATCCTTTGAGTTCCCTTTAATTCGTTGGAAATTCCTTTGGATTAATTATGAGTTACTTGGAATTCATTTTAAATTCCATTGAGTACCCTTGGAATTTTATTAAATTCACTCCATTGCAAATTCTTTTTATTGAATTCAGATGAAGAACTAGTTCCTTGAACTAATAGAATTTTTAACTAATTCTATAAACAGTATTTGCAAAAATAATTAAGTTTAATAATGATTACATCGCTGTTTTAAAATTTCCAAGCAGTTTAAAAAATAAATTGGATTTAAAAGCAGAGAATTATCCAAATGGAAATAATTTAAAATTTCAATTTCTATCCATTTTTATCGTTAGTTCCTAAAAACTCAACCTCTTATCTAAGACAATAAAAATTCTGTTTTCTTATCTTCGAAATTTCTTAATCATATGAAATTCATTAAAAGTGTATTTTGAGAACTTCACTGAATGAACTCCCTGGGGCAAAGCCCTCCAGAAAAGTTAACTCTGATAATTTTAAGTTACGTCTATTAAAGAATTTTGTTATAAGAAAGTGTGGATTTAGAACCACTAATCAAAACTAGTTAAATTAAGGATATTTCCGAGGATATTTCGTAAAATTTCTAACTTAAAAATTCGATCTCTTCATATTTTACTTAATCATTATTCAAATATCTTTAACTAGCTATCAAGTTGTATCAACTTTTTTGCTCATTCAATGAGCACTTTGCTTCCTGTAAGCAAATATGATTTGCTTCCTCATAGAGGAAGCATTAAGTATTTAATATTCTTTACATCAGCATTAAATTTTAATTATTTGAGAAAGTTATATTCGAAAAACTCTTTTTCGAAAATTACAATAAAACATAACTTTCTTATTTTTGAATGAAATGGATTAATCTTATAGGTCAATCGATTCGTCTGGACACAAAGAATCTTCATTTCCCTAACACCAGCTTTAAATTTTTATTATTTGAGAAATTATAGTTGAAAAATTGAATTTTTAAATAATTATTTTTTATAACTTTCTTATTTCTCAATGAAATGCATTAATAGTAGGTCAATCGATTCATCTCGACACAAAGAATATTTATTTTCCTTACGTCAGGTCAAAATTTTGATTATTTGAAAAGTTACAGTTGAAAATTAATTTTTGAAAATACAATTAACCATAACATCCTTATTTTTTAATGAAATGCATTAAATAATATAGGTCAATCGATTCGTCTCGATGAAAGGAATCTTCATTTTCCTTACATCAACTTTAAATATTGAATATTTGAGAAGTTATAGTGAAAAAATGAATTTTTCGAAAATTATAAAAGTACACGAAACTTGTAAAATTAAATATTTTGGTAAACCATTGTAAAAAAATTCAACTTGGTAAATAGTTGAATAAATATGCCAAATTTCATCAATTTATCTATACGCGTTCTAAAAATATTGCAGGATCGTTAAAAGCGCGACACACACACACACACGCGGACAATTTTTCGGGACATCATATTAAATATATTCCACTTACAATATTTTCAAAAAAACCTTTTTTTAGAAACTGGATTTTTGTCACCACTACAAAGCTTCCTCTATGAGGAAGCAAAATTAATTCAAAGGCATTTAAATTGAACTCTAAAGAATTGAAAGAAATGCAAAGGATTCAAAATGAATTCTTAGCAATTTCAAGTTAATTCCAAAGGATTCTAAAGGATTCAGAGGAATTCAAAGAGATTTAAAATAAATTCATATCAATTTCAAATGAATTTCAAGAGTTTTTAAAAAAGTCAAAGTGAATAAAAAAAGATTCAAAATAACATCAACGTAATTTCAACGCAAATAAATTCAATGGAAACTGAATTCAGAAGGATTAAAAATGAATTCAAAGGAACTTCCAAATAATTCGACGGAATTATTTGAAAATTCTATATTATTTTCAAAGTGAGATACGAAATATGGTTTGAATTATTCTAGTTCCAGATTCAGATTATTCTTGAGTTGTGAAAAATACTGCAGTAATAAATTGAGATTTGAGATTTAAGATATCAAATGTCTATAGGTTGCGTTTGTAAAAATGTCTTTTATCTGTTTCGCATCTAAATCAGGAGTCATTGACATCTTTCTTGTTCTGGCTAAGTGTATTCGAATATTAGCAAAGGGAATTTAATTTATATATTGTATACTATACAGTGTATATTGCCTGGGTAGACATAATCGCATATCATCATCGTGGAAGTTATTCCTTGGCAGCTTGAGATAATTGATAATGAGAGCAACAACCCGTCAAACCGGACTCATTAACTCCCAAAAATATTCGAAGTACTTGTCGAGATATTTAAAACCAGGGTCACTGGACCCCTTGACTGTTTTTGCGTTTTTTTGTAAAGCATTTGCTTTTTCTGTTCCAAGAAAAATCGCACCTCTTTAATAAAGATGCTTCTTCAGTTCACATTATTCCAGAATTCACACAGTGTTTGACAGGAAATTACTTTCATGGACGTTACTCGAGTTTTGTATTTTTCGGATTGGTAACGGGAAAAATTATTTTAGTATTCGTTGCTTTAATTAGTTTTTAAGGTTGCTCGATACATGTAGATGTTTAAAAATTTATAATAATTTGAGTATTAAATAGTAAATAGAGTGTATTTATATCAATTTTTAAGCTGATTAATTAATAATATTGTACAAATAAATGAAAGAATAGTGTCGGTTTGGTACTGGAAATTTAATCGGTAAATTTCAATTTTTTTAAATATTTTTTTTCTAAATATTAATATCAAAAAGTATTAAAATTGAAGGAAAAAGAAGAAACGATCTCTTGAAAATTAATACTTGGCTACGAAAGCACTATTTTTAGGAAAAGCCGGTTTTAAGAAAAAGGAAAAATGACGATGGAAAGGTTATACTTTTTATTTTTTGTTTATACATCCATTTAGTTTGGAGGCATAAATTTAGTGGTGCCTAAAAGACGCCATATAGCGTTGTGGGTTTGGAAAATATTTCCATGTTGTTATTAAAAAGCATATAATTTCATAATTAATTATTATTTTAAAGAGTTACAATCTAGAAATTAAGTTGTATTAAACTCGGAACTTTAAAAAGTAATTGACAAAACGTTAAAATGATAGAATACAAAATATACCTAATTATAAATATTGATGTTTTTTTCTGGTGAATCTTTGTTTACATTCTAAAGAGACTGAAATTTCGATGTTGACACAAAATGGACATTTTTTAAATCAAGGTAATACGAAAGTTAAAAAAAAAAACCAGTTAACACGTATCAGTTTCTGTTTTCGTCCTTTTTCTGTTTTTAAGTGAATCATAATCATAAATCTTCATAAGTTCATTGACTGGATTTTCCCAGTGAAATTTTTCTGCTAATGCTAATTTCGAAATTTTTGTTGATTTAGGCGAAGCAAATCGCTAATTACTTTTTATTTTCTGAAAAAAATAGCTATTAATTTTAAAAAATATCAGTAAAAAAATCATTCCAAGATTTATTGCAGTGTTTTTATTCTTCATTTTATAGTCTTCCAATTTAAAAACGTTAAATTTGTAATAGGTACTATTTATTTAATTTGAATCTTCACTTCTAATTTTTATTTAATTTTCATTTTTTCGCCATTTTTTTTCTTCCATATTTGGGCTTTATTTTTAGTGTCCTATATTTAATTTTTTATTATTTTTAGGGGGCCTATATTTTGGGCCTTATTTATTGGGTTCTTGTGCCTGTCTGTTTATGCCTTCTGCATTTACATGTTACATTTTATTTTCCGAGCATTAATCAATAATCAGCCAGGCAGATACTCGTTACAAATATGTAATGCTACTAATGCTGGTCATTTATTATATCGGCGTTGAGTACTTTTTACGTGCATTTAATTATGACAATAAAGAATCGAACGTGATAATAGAAAGCGAAACAAAGCAACTAAGAAACAACGATTATATTTATCGCTCTGGCGTTTATGGATTTATGTGCCTACGTTGTAAAATGTCGCTGTAAAGTTACACAATGAATTACGAGCAGTAAAGATTTCATGGCGACTTGTGGGTCTCTTAAAATTCTCTCAAGTTTCTGCATTGAAGTTATTTATATCGTACGAAAATTAATTGTAAATTATGATTATTAAAATTTTAGCTGTAGGTATTTAATTAACAATATTAAATAATATTTCATTCCAATTAGAACATCAAAGTACATAAGTAGACATCCTGGACTTCTTTATTATTCCTTTGTTTGTACTCTTGGCAATATTCTCTTCAATTAAGTTTGGAGGACACTTTAGTGGCGATCCCATATTTTAACATTTTTTTTTTAATTAAATTTTTGTGAAAATAGCAGTTTAACTTAAATTTATTTAGTACATACTTAGTACTAAGTAAGATTGAATTCTTGTTATTGCTTCTGAATCTTTGTAAAATTTCTAAATACTCAGCATGAGTACCAGGGCATTTCTTGGGTAGTCATCGCTACCTAGGTTGGTTTTTGAGAATAACTTTTTTTTTTGTGTCTACAAAACATAATAATTAATTCTCTATTTAAACGATGTTTATACTCTGTCTGGTAATACTCTTTAGCAATTTATTAATACGCTTTAATTTTTCAGATTTGATGCAATCTAATGACAGGAGGATCCGAAGAAAAAGTGGCCCCTGCAATGTCCTTGGTCTTCGGAGAAGTCTATAGAAGAGAAGGGATCTCCAGGGACCGGCCTGAAGACATCATGCTGTCATCGTTACGACGTGGGACAGTTGTAAACGTTAGTCAAATTTTGAATTCCTCCTGTTTCCAAACATGCCAGGGATGAATGGTCCGAACTGGCACGGAAACCGGTTGTATTTTATATGTAAAAATCGCACAGTGGCAGATAATTAAACTTGATTGTTTAATTAGCAAGTGGATATTCGCCATTTTTGTATTTCTGATAGCTCAGAAATCGTCCTTTTTTGGTTCTCGAGGAAATAACTCTTTGTCTAATTTCAATTAATCTATTTTGAGTAGGGTTGTAAAGTTTCATGAAACTTTTGAAACATTTCAAAGTTTCATAAGTTTCAAATATTAAGGCGGGAAATTTGAAAATAATTAAAAATTGAAATAATTAAGCATTTAAAAAATTAAATGATTAGATAAATAATAAATTAACTTATATACATAAATTAATAATAAAATACAATTACATATAACAATAATGAAATGATGTTTTCTTCATTTCGAATCTAGCACGACACAAAATGGCCTAACTTCAACATGATGTGAACGCGCATGCGCATATGTTTTATGAAACTTTGGAATGTTTTAGAAACTTTGGTCCAATGAAACGTTTCATTGTTTCATGAAACTTTCAATGTTTCAATGAAACGTTTCATCGACTCACATCCCTAATTTTGAGGATTAATCACAGTTAATGCTATCATATAATGCGTGTATTAATTTATGTCTGCTAGAAAAAAGTTTTTTATTCATCACATCTTTTAAACCGTATACTTAAATTTCCTAAATTATTTCTTAAACGAAAGTTATGGACAAAAGTTTAAAAGTGGCCTATAACCATGACGACTCTCCCCTATATCGAAGTAAGCCGAGCAATCGAGCAGGTTTTTTTGTAACCACAGTTAATTTCTTCTTCTATGTACAGAAACCGGAAGATTCATTTTTGAATTTCATATTGTTTATCATTTTTATTTGCATATTTTATTAGTATTTTTTTTAACTTCACTTTTATTTGAAAGATTTTAATTTGTTTTACTTTTTAATTTATTTTGAATTGAAGTTTTTTTTATTTTTAATTTATTAGACGAATTTTAATCTTAATTTGAGTTTTTAATTAAATTTGAAATTAAAAATGGAAAAATTGTAGAATAATGATTTTATTTAAAGATGATTCTAATTTAGATTAGGATATCTATATAATCCATCTATTTTTGGTATACACCGTTTTATTTCAATCATGATAGTCGCAAAATTTAAGGTGTGTCTTTGCATTTGTAGATTTTGTCTACCATGAAAAACTTTTTATAGAGTAAATATAATTTTAAAATTTTTTATATTGTTATTGGTACAGAAAAAATAACTTTTTCGAGTCATTGAAATTTAACAATTTTCAGGGAGTCTAGTGACTTTGAAAACCTAGAAATGTACTTAAATTTTTTTCGAAAATATTAAAAATAGACATTTCAAATCGAAATCTAGAATAATTTAAATAACAATAATATGGAACAGTATTAGTAAATAAAATTAATTTCAAGTAATTAGATACATGTTTTGTACCTAAACAATGTATTGGCAAAACATTGTGTGATTATGAATTTGATTATTAATTAAATTTAAATTTAAATTTTCGCTCAATCTATTCATCCTTATTCTCTGGATTATTAGTAAAATAAAAGGGGAACGGAGTATTTCCAATTCATTTAAAGAATGAAATGGGAATTTAGATTTGAGTTTTTATAGCTAAAAGTAAAAGTTAAATTCGAACCACTTTTTGTTTGGCAAGCTGCTGCAGCAATACTCTCATTGATTAGTACATAGAATTATTTATATTTAGAATACTAAAAAAATGGTTATTTACGATTTCAGGCTTTTTTACATTCTCATCAGAGAATGTATTAGTTTTGTGTAAAATTTGACCCCCCCATTTTTTGTCAAATGTCGACGTTTTGTGACCCCCTGAACCCGAAAAACATGTTTTTACCAATGTATCTGTCTGTATGTCTGTCTGTCTGTCTGTCTGTAGATTTTTTTTTGTGAGCACGATAACTTTTGAAAGAATTGACCGATTTGATTGGCCCTTGGTATACTCTTTTAATGTCCTAAAATGAAGGTCAAGTTCGTTAGCCAGCCAGTTTTTATAAAAATTAAAAAATTTAGATTATTTTTAAAGTTTTTGAAAAATTTTTTTTTTAATTTACAAATTCTGTTTAAGGATATTCGTAGTACTTAAATAGTCGAACAATTTATCATTATGACTTTTTTCGATAGAACAAAAATTGTCAGACTTATAACATTTTGAAAATTCAAAAAAAAAATAAAGAAAATTAAAATTTTAAGCTACATAACACACGCTATGAAAAAAAGTTAAAAGATGAAAAATGTTCCTTTTTGAACGCCCTATAAGACTGGTATAACCACTTTTTGAATTTTCTTGAAAAATTCTAAAATTTAACATTTTTAGCCAAATAACGTGATACGCGTTACTTGACTAAAAATTTGAATTTTATATTTTTAACCCTCGGTCCTTACCCTGGGTCAATTTGACCCATATAAAAATTTTGGTTGTGTATACCTTTATGGAAATTCATAATTTGGCGCGTTCGACCTATTCTAACTATAGTTGGATGTTTTGACTATACCTTTTAAAAAAAAAAATTTTTTTTTCGATAATTTTTTTTTATTAGTAATTAAATTCAAAATTATTTTTTGATCACACCAACAGATTCTGCATTAGTTATATTACATCTCAAAATTTGTTTCAAGTCAATCAGATGAATAGCTATGAAATGGTATGCGATCAAAAAGTGCCAGGGTCAAATTGACCCAGTGTAGGGATCTCGATCGAAAAAATAGGTGTAAGGACGGAGGGTTAAAGAAGGTTTAAATATCGAGCGCGAAGCGCATGTGCACTGATGAGAATGTGTTCCTTAAGGTCGATAGAACCTTAAATAAATTAGTTTTCTTCTTCATTTGAAAATAAAGAAATTTAAATAAAAGTATATAGCAGCGATGAAGGTTGATAAGCGAATGCAAGCGCGCGAAGTGTGATGAGAATGTGCTCACAATGGCACCCCTAGTTTTGTTTTATTTTTATGTGTGAATGTGAAAGATGCCCTAAAGTGGCTCGTAAGTTCAGGTGCAGGATACGTTCCGGGACGTATCCCTAGGTTAGGATTTTTCGCACCTGGGCAGAGAGAATGAGAACCGTGGAGTGAGCTTGTTGGAGTGAATCTATTTTTTTTTTCATTTAGATATAGCTAGGAAGGCAGGTAATTTAATTTGGTGTGAATCTTTATAATTATAGGTAGGTAGCAATGGGATTTAATATCTTTGAATTTACATGAAGATATTTTTTCCTATGATTTTTCGTATAATCGTTTTAACAATTATTGCTATGTTATCAACAATTATTATTATGTTGATATCGCGAAATATGCTCGAGGTGAAAGACTGAGGGATATTTTATATATGCGATTGATAGAACTCGAGCGCAAATCGAATTGGTATAGGTGGCAATTGCCGGAAGAAAGAAGAGACTATATGCCGAAGAGCCCCAAACATGAAGAGGGGAACTTCTATGAAGAACCATTTATTTTCGAATCAATGGTTCTTGATAGCTTTTATTCACGTCACTGTGCTAATTTTTCTCATTAAATCGTTATAATTTTTATGCAATATTATTGAATGTGTGTTAAATTCATGCAAATGTAAATCCACAAAATACGTGATACTTTTTTAAATTTATTTTTGTACCCCTTAAAATTTGGAAATAATATTAAAAATTTCGAATTGATTTATAATTATAATAATGATAATTTAAACAAATGTCATTTTATTAAAGATTTTCTATTAATATTTATTTTCATTGTCAATATCACATGATGAACTGATTTTAATGCCCCCCCCCCCCCCTCAAGTATCTTGTATTTTGTGGATTACCTTTCACTGAATTTATAAAAATGTTAAACTATTTCAGAATTGTCTAAGTAAGAAGGATTTATTTTAATACATCTAGAAAAATATAACAGGGTCAAAAGGTTTTCTAATATTTTATTACATTCTCATCAGAGAAGGTATTAGATTTGTGTAAAATTTGACCCCCCCCGTTTTTGTCAAATGTCCACGTTTTGGGACCCCCTGAACCCGAAAAACATGTTTTTACGAATGTGTCTGTCTGTCTGTGTGTCTGTCTGTCTGTCTGTGTGTCTGTGTGTCTGTCTGTAGATTTTTAGTTTGTGAGCACGATAACTTTCGAAAGAATTGACCGATTGGATTGGCCTTTGGTATACTCTTTGAGTGTCCTAAAATGAAGGTCAAGTTCGTTGGCCAGCCATTTTGGATAAAAATTCAAAAAGTTGGAGCATTTTGAAAATTTTTGATACCACTTTTTTTTTAATTTAAAAATTCTAATGACGGATGTTCGTAGTACTCAAAAAGTCGAACAATTTTTCTTAATGACTTTTTTGGATAAAAAAAAAATTGAAAGACTTATAACATTTTGAAAATCCAAAAAAATGAAAGAAAACTTAAATTAGAAGCCAAACAACGCACGGTATGAAAAAAAGTCTAAAGATGAAAAATGTTTCTTTTTGAACGCCCTATAGGATAGGCATAACAACTTTTTGAATTTCCTTAAAAAATCGAAAATTCAAATTTTGAGCCAAATGACGCGAGATGCAGAGAAAATGATAAGAAACATAATTATTGGTCTTAGAAAGATCTACAAGTTATGTTTTGGCCACTTTTCAATAGGATGAGTAGTTTTCGTTTTAATCATGAAAAATATTGTTAAACAGAGCCGAGCGCGAAGCGCGAGGTTTAAATCAAATATCGAGCGCGAAGCGCGAGCGCCCTGATGAGAATGTGCTCCTTAAGGTCGATAGAACCTTAAGTAAATTAGTTTTCTTTTACATTCAAAGCTTTAATTTAATTTCATTTAAATTTAATTAAATTAAATTTAAATTTAAAGTAATTTAAAAAAAAAACATGTAGGTACGAGCGTCCTGTAAGGTGCAAGCCTCCTGCAGGACACAAGCGCGCGAAGCGCGCAACACGGAGCGCGAAGCACGCGATGAGAATGTGCCCGCGAAGCGGGCAGATTTTTTTTTGTTATTGTTTTATTTATTTTTTTTCTGAATTCGTTTAAAGTTTTGTGAAAATTTTTTTATTTTTTAGAATTATTAAAAATTTTTCTTGAATACTTTTTTGATTATTTTCGATATTAATAAGTATTTAAATATCTTTAATTTTAATTTTAAATCATTTTAAATATTTGTGTAGCGCTATCTGAATGCTGGAACGTTTTATTGTCTTGCTTCAGTACAAGATGTTTTGTAGAGCTGTAATTTTTATTATTAATGATACAGCAGGATTTTATTTTTTTTTTTATTTACGGTGTATAGGAATAACTGAAATATTATTTTGCATATGTTACACGTCATCTCTGAAATTCACTGATTTAGAGCGGGTGTTAACGGTTGTAAGGATTGAAAAACCTGATTTGCGATTGGTGACATATTAGGCTCTTAGAATCTGAATTCATTATCCGCATTATTCCGTTAATCGATACGAATCACAAAACGAGCCACGCTTCGTAATGCCTAAGATGTGTGTCAAATTTATTGACAAAGCTGGAATTCGCTAAAAGAGAGAAAGATTTTAATCTATTCTTTAAGAAACGGGATGGTAGATTCATTTATTAAAAATTGAGGTCAATTCCATTCATGATTTATGGAGAATAAAAAAATTCACAGATTCATTAAAAACAATGTCACATATTTACAGTTTCAAGTTTGACTAGAACTAATTTCTGTCAATACTAAATTAAAATTATCAATTATAAATAAGAAAATAAGAAAAAAAGTTTATCGTGAAATTTTTTAATTATAAGGATTTTCTATTACGAAATATTATTCTGTAGTCGTATCCACTGATTAAATTTTCGATTAATTATGCAATTATCGTAATTTACGAGGAAGTTTAACCTGATTTGTGCTTACTCTAATAAATAGTGACAGATTACTTATCTATTTAGGAACGTATTAGAGGAAAAGGTATTTCTCCTTACGCTGATTCCTACTTTACTGCTTTTTATTTTTTTTTGTTTGTTCTTTTTTGGTTTTCTTGTTTTTTGCGATTGAAACTGGTTTTCTGAAGGTGGGGTTGATAGTTTATTCACAAAGAATCGATCGGATGTAATGGCAAAAGAATCACTGTGCCGCGCTTTGAAATAAAAGGGATTAAAAATCTGGAAATAATCGGGAATTGAAGTGAATCCGGGATAAAAAGTTGAATCTGGAATAGTATTTAAATCTTAATATAATAATTAATTAAATTAAATTAATGAAAATAATAAAATTTTATTATAAAATAATTAATTTTTTATAAATGTTTAAATTCGAAATAATGTCTCAATCGGAAATCCTTTTAGAATAAAAACTTGGATTTTAAATGCTTAGGAGGATGTGGTAATTACCATATGAACAAATTTAGATAATCTGGGTTTTTATTAACAGTTCTTATTTAAAAAATAATTGTGCAAAAAATCCGGGCAACTTGCAACTTTTTTTTAATTTCTTGAAATCTTTTGAATTATTTTCAAATTCCTTAAAAATAAACTTTAGAATCCCGTTAAATCCTTACTAGTTCCTTAAAATCACTTAAATTCTTAGATATTCTGTAAAATTTCCAAAAATCTTAAACTCGTCTGAATTTTTTTAAATCCCTTCAATTTCTTTAAAATCTTTTATAAACTTCCGAAATTCGCTAAAATAAACTGAAATCTCTAAAAATCGTATAGCCTCTTGAAATTTCTTGAAATAGTTTTTATTTATATAAAATCTCTAAAAACCCTTCAATCTTTTTAGTTCTCTTATAATCCATTGAAATTCCATAAAATTACTTAGAGTCTCTTGTGAACTCTTTTGAAAGCTATTTTTTACCTATATTTATTAAAAAAGCGCCTTTTTCTCGTAAGAGGAACCTTATATTTATAAGCAAGAAAAAATGCGGAAATTGTCCAGGAATTTCACGGGAAAAATTTAGTAGATACCCTGTATAGTAATTACCACATGTCCTTAAATTAAAAGTAGTAAATTTAACGCAACTAAATACAAAAACTTAAATACATATAATAAAAACTAGGCAGGATGAAAGGCAGAAATAATAATTGTAATTTATAAAACGTACTAATATAATATTTATTGTTTTTTTAATAAACATCATAATAATATAATATCACCTCTGGCACAATCTCACGTTGGCAAGACGTCGCGACAATAAAACATTCATTATTTTTTTCTTCTCTCTCTTATTACTCGCTCTCCTTCTCTCTTTGTCGATGATCCATGAACCGATCAGCAGACTATGCGATACTAACCGATTTACTAGGGTATATCTAGAGTTATTTAAGCCTATTGGGCCGATCTAACTGATTAAACCGATCGTGTTTCTTCACACATGCGATCAATGATGCACATATACACAAACGTCGAACGAACATAAGGGGCATTCACATTTTATTCGATGCGAGAACAACAAAAAATAGACAATACATTTTTTTAAACGCAGACTCTCCATGAATAAACTTTTAATTAATTTTTTTTTCCACCGGGCTCCTCGTGACGCTCGAACGTCTATTCTTGATAATAATATTAATAGTAGTATATATAAAATGGCTCATCCGACAAACTCTGCCCGCGAAATGATCAATGCAAGAGAAAAATTCTTCACAAAACTTTCCAATTTAAGTTCTCTGAAATTCAATATTAATAGAAATGACAAATTTAATTTCATAACACAAATTACTTATCAAATACTTTACAAGATATTTCCACATGAAAATTAACAAATTCCTCTATTTTTTTTCAGATTCTCTCCGGGCATTTTAAAGCAGCAACAAAAGGTAAGAAAAAAAGACAACTTTCAACGTGACTAAATAATTCGAGATTCAAATTTAATCCTTAATATAAAATACTCAACAATGAATTAATATTTAAAAAAAAATGTAAATCTCTGGCATCGACCAAGTACATTATTATTCTTTGACTTCTTGGCTCCGCAAGCGAGAAGTATTGACGGCTTATTATAAAATGTCATGGACCAACACTAATAAGTAAATCTTTGCCAAATTTCTCTCCCTTTCGCACGTATACAAATACACAAATGCACATTCAGTGTTTTCCCCTTTCTCCCGCAGCTCTTATATGTATACAAATAACAATTATACGTACGTTCCTCTCTAGTCAATAGAATCAATAATATTAATAATAATAATATCTATATGCTGTTCTGACAATAAATGTAACAAAATATAGTATACTCAATAATAATATGCATTTTACAAGCGTATTTTGATCGTTGCTTTGATATCGGTACGACGTGTAATTAAAACTTTACGATATTATTATTATAGATGTGTGTGATTCAGTGTAATGTCTAGTCTAACCTATCGGAGCTATGGTTCTGCCATGCGCGATTTTCGGAAAAATGTTGGTCTACCTCAAGTATTACTATTGCAATTATTTTGATTGTTTTATTACTGCTGAGAAAATTACGATAAATGTTTCAGTAAGCCCCCAAAATTCAGTGGCAATTTCAAATTTGATGCCAGTTCTTGAATTCAAAGTTGGCACTATTGTAAATTTCACGCTAAATTAAAGATGGCTCCAAGTTGAATTTGGTTCCAAATTAAAATTGGCTCCAAGTTGAACTTGGTTCCAATTTAAATTTTGCGCCAATTTGAATTTTCCGCTAATTTTAAATCTGTCGCGAAATTCCAATCGAAAAATTTTCAAAACAGTGTGAGATAAGAAGTGAAGCTGGAGTACTTCCATGAGCTATTGCGGGGGATAAAAAAGTGTACGATAGCGAGCATTTGACGGAAGTGTGAAATAAGTCGGATTTCCGGCCCCCTGGCCACTCAGCAACGTCGATTTAACCATAGATATTCGCAACTTTTCTCTAGGCTTCCATCAAATTAAACTCTAAACGCTCTTAAACATTAATTCAACTCTCTCTCTTTCTCTCACTCTTACACAATATTTAAACAAAAAGGCTTTAAAGACTAACATGAAAATTTCATACACATACGTCACACGTACTCTTATAACGTAACGGACCTAAAATCAATTTTGATTGATTTGTCTATATGATCTGAACTATCTATCTAAATTATCTACGAGCTATCTTATGGAGAGGGCAATAATTGCTTGGCTTGATAATGACACGTCCAGATTTCGAGTTGATATTTTTAACAGTCTACTTCACTCGAAAGTTTTCACCCTTTGGAGTGGCGAGTCACATCCGGTTCACCTTGAAATAGCGCCTTCTGATTGGACGCCACTCTTTGAATTTCCCGCCACTTTCTTATTTGGCGCCAGTTCTGTATTCTGCTCCAATATTTGAATTTAGCGCCAATTTTAAGTTGGCACTACTTGTGAATTTGACGCCCTTTTGGCGATCTCCGAGATCTATTCTATTTCCTATTTATAAATAGCGGCACGGGGACCGTTCACGTATTTCCAGCGTCGTGCATGTGTGAGTGAACGTGTTGGTGCGCGTGCGCAGAGGGGACGATGGGCGAAGGTGGAAGTTGAATTCGCGTGGTTGGTAGCTCGATGAGGGTGATGTCGTAGGCGGCGTTAGGGGGATCCCCTGTGTCTGGATCGTTTGGTGATCCCGGATTGTGATTTCGATCCGTGTCAGAATCGGCTTTAACTCGAGCGTGGCTAACCTGAAATAGGAAGAGGTCCTCGTCCACGTAATAGCGAATCATGTCATCATCAATTTTCGCTGTAATTCTGAAACAATAAGGGCAAAAAAAATCGATTACTTCGAGTTTAAGCAAACTGTTAAATGCAATAGAGAGAAATAGACGCTTCCAAATTTTTCGAACTGATTGTACTTTACTCGATTTACATTTCATTTGCTCTAAACACCTTTTAAGGCTGTTGGAGCAACGGGCAAAAAGTCATTTCGAATATATATAGTTTTTAGGTCGCAAAAATACACGAATTGAAATTTCCTTTTGCCGAGTAGGGTTTCTGGAAGTCAGGAGGGGGGTAGCTCTCTTTTTTACGAAAAAACTAATTTGTTTGGCTAAAATAGGAAAGTTTCGGCTAACCTAACCTAAAACCTAATCCTAGCCGAAACTTTCCCATTTTAGCCAAACAATTTAGTTTTTTTGAAAAACAGACAGCTACCCCCCCTCCTGACTTCGAGAAACCCTACTCGGCTTAAGGAAATTTCAATCCGTGTATTTTTGCGGCCTAAAAACTATATATATTCGAAATGTCTTTTTGTATGTTTGCTCCAACAGCCTTAAAGTAAAACACAAAAGGTAAATTTTAATTTCGCGCCAAAATTGTGATGTCTACATTTTGGCGGGAAATTTAAATGATAATTTGCAAGTTAAGTGATAGCACCGGTTTTTAAAAAAATTAATTTAAATTGATTTGAATATTTAGAATAGGTATAAAAATTTTGGAAATGACTACTAGTACGATATATGGGAGGCTGTAATGTTCTTCCTAGGGGAAAATATAAGATTTAGAAAAAAAATTTGGTTTGAAGCAAAGAATTCCTTTGAAATTATATCAAAATTAATTGGTTTCAAATAATGGAATTTTTGATTTTTTGTTTATAGAATTTCTTTTTTAAGGAAATTTTTTCTTCAAACCTTTTTTTTCTCTTTTTTATTTAGAGTGGAAAATCAAATTCTAGTTTAGGGAGGAATATAAATCGGATTACAAAATATTGCCTGTAGATTCTATTGAAGAAGAAAAGAAGTATTAAAATTTATGGTTTCTGTGTTTTTTAAAAAAGACAATTTGCGTTAATTTCTATTCTAGCTGATGAATATATAGAGAATTTTATTGTAGAGGTAATTGAAATGGGATTTGGGATTTTAAATTTAAATTGTTTATGGAGAAAAATATGGTGTTCTTTTGGCATGCACTGATAGAAGATAATTCCTTAAGCAAGAGATTAAAAAATTTTAAAATCTTGGAAGTCCTTTTGAAAACTTTTCGAAATTTTGGAAAATTTTCGAAATTTCAAAAATTTTATAGGTTTTTAAAAGTTAAAGGAATTTTGATTAATTTGAAGAGATTTCATAGTCATTTAAATATCCTCGTGTAATTTTAAGAGATTTAAATAGATTTTAAAACATTTCAAGGTATTTCGGAGATTTCAAGAATTTTTGCAGGATTTTCATATAATACAAGGGATTTTAACAGCTTCAAAGGTTTCGAGGCATTTCAAGGATTATTTATTTTTTTTCGAAATATAAAAAGTTTGTTAAATTTTGTCTGATTTTTTTTGAAAATATAAAGGATTTCAATTAATTTGAAGAGATTTCTAATGTTTCAAGAAATTCGATAAAATTTTGTGGGATTGTGAAACATTTCAAAGGATTTAAAAAATTTTCAAACAATTTAAGAGATTTTAATGGGTTTGAAATATTTTATGTGATTTTGAAAAATTTCAAGGAATTCAAAGTGATTGAAATCAATTTTGAAATGCTTAAAATCATTTGAAATCTTTAATAACCCGCTTGATATTTCCTGAAATTGATTGCAATATTTTAAATTCATTGAGTTTTTTTAAATCCTATGAAACATTTTAAACCTTTTGAAAGATTTTAAATCTGTTTAAAATTCTTTAAAATCTTTTGAAATCTTAAAAATATTTTGAAAGTTTTTGAAATCTTTAAATAACCGCGATAAATTATATTTCCTCATAATTTTTAAATGCAACTTTTTATCTCCAATTTCAAAATTACAAAGATCAAGATCGAGACTATCTTACCAACAAAACATTATTCTCCAACAGAAAGTCGTCAATCTTTAATCAAAACGACTTTACATGACTTTCACAATGACAAAAAAAAATCCCGAATTGATCCGCCAATACTTCCTGTGCAACGAAAACATTGCAACATAAAAATTAATGAACAATTTGCAAATTTCGTGCGAGTAGATTCTTTTTCGTAAAACATTGGTGCCACCAATTAATTAAATAAAATAATCAATTAATTTTCTTTTGACCAATATTCCACGAGGAAGAATTCTTTCTAAGATGCTTCAGTGACACCTTGGGTCTTTAGTGTCGTAGATTCGAGTCAAAAGTACGTTCAGGCTTTCGGTTACTGAAAATTGGACGAAAGCAAAGCTCGTGATCGAAATTAATCAACGATTAATTTAAACGTTGTTAAAGGAATATCGAAAATAGCATGAGTACCAGAAATCAATAATGTAAATATGTAGAAATGTAAAAAATGTAGAAATGTGTGCTACGTTAGGAAGAAGAAGTGTATAAAGCATTTCATGCAATTGATGCGAGGAGAAAAATGAAGGTCAGATTAGTCGAAGCTTGAATGGCGCGTTGTTAACAGAGGATTCAATAATTAACGTGCTGGGTAATTAAAAATTGTTTTGGCGCATGCGTTGCTTTCTCAAGGACGAGTACCGGTCATTAAGTACCGTCAGCAGTGAGTTAAGCAATGTCACCGTTAAGGCATGCACCAAGTGGGCGTGCATGCAAGTAAAGATGACACTCTACTAAACTTACCCCTTTGTGTTTTTGCGATAGAGGTTATTAATACTCGAGGATGCAATTTTGTACTTTGACTCAATCTGTAAAATAGAAAAAAGTAGAACATTAGAATTTTGACAGTGGTTGCCGGGCCTTTTCTGCTAGATACAAAACCGAAAGCGTTCCTTTTTGAAAATCTCAAACAAGTTCAATTGCAAGTAAATCGAAAATTCAAAAAAATCAAAAATTCAAAAAAGTCGAAAATTCTAATAAATCGAAAATTCAAATAAATTGAAGTAAATGAAAAGTTTAAATAAATGTAAAATTGAAATGAACCTTCGGCGACCAAAAGGGGATACGCGTGGATTCAGCCTGAGAAGTATTGTCCTGAAAGTTAATTTAAAAAGTCGTTCGATTTTTAATTTTAACGACTTATACTTGTAGAGAATTTCAAGGCGCATTTTTTTCCTCTTGCAAAAATTTGTAGGTTTTGTAGATTTTGAAGTAATTGATAAAAAGTGGATTTTTTGAAAACGAAAAATTTCAATCTTTTTTCTCTTCAACTCGCGATCGTTTAGCCAATTTTCAGAATTTTTTGATTTGATCAATACTAAACGACGTGTTTAAGTCTTCTGAAACCATCTAAGCAAGAAAAATGAAAATATTGTTATAAACAAAAAAGTTGTTAATTTCTTTTTGAGACTTGGCAAAAATCATGAATTTCAACTTTCAAGCGCTTCGTTTATCGAGCGAATTTAAAGCTTCGTTTTCAAAAAATCCACTTTTTATGAATTACTTTAAAAACTACAAAACCTACAAATTTTTGCAAGAGGAAAAAAAATGCGCCTTAAAATTCTCTACAAGTATAAGTCTTTAAAATTAAAAATCGAACGACTTTTTAAATTAACTTTCAGGACAATACTTCTCAGGCTGAATCCACGCGTGTCCCCGTTTGGTCGCCGAAGGTTCAAATAAATGTAAAATTGAATGAAAAGCGAAATTCGGAAAAAAAGTAATGAAAATAAGAGGCCAGATTTGTCTTTCCACTTTTTTCTCTGCTTTTATATATTGAGAAACTGTTAGAAAGTTTCTTCTGATACAAAAAGCACTTTGCCTCCTTGGGAATTGAAGTCTCGCGATATATATATTTTTTTGTACTTTCTCGGGTTAATTTAATTATTAATTAAGGTAAAACTGATATTAATAGGGGGCAAAGGAATATGAACTGGGCGCATGCGCATTAACATATTAATTAGCGAATGGAACGGCGATCGGATTATTAATTGTGGCACGGCTTGCGAATGCATGCATGGTTTCTGCAGATCTGACTCAGATCTTGGCACAATTGCGATTTTCGAATGAAGAAATTTCTGACAAAACAACACCATGAGGGGAATATTGTCGCGACCATTACCCTCCAATCCGATATGTTCGTGTAGTCTTTGGAAATCAGAGGAAGTGGAGTTTGATTAAGCCTTTTAATGTGAGATTGATAAAGCCTTACGACTCTTTAAATCACGTTTTTAGATACAAGAAAGCATCCTCTACATCCGAAATACTTGAATGTTTCATTATTTCTTGTGGTTTGAGTAATTCATTGTTTTTTTGAGGTACATATATGTCGGATTTTAGAGAGTGTTAGATTGTTCCTTGTAACATGAGCTGCTGAAGAAGGCTTTATCTTATTTGTCAAGTACTTACTGTGAATAGTAAGGTGGCGAATTTTCAGCTCCAGCATATCTACAACTAACATCAGCAGTTCATGATACAGAGATTAAAGAATGTCATTATATTTGCTAGAATAGATATCAAGGTTGAAGCCATTTAGAGGAGTGAGTAAATAGTGTTGATTTAAATTGTGAGACCACTTTACGGAAATCTTTTTGAAATCTTTCTTGAAAATTTACTTTCTTGAAATTTCACATGATTTAATAGGATTTTCAGGAATTTCTGGAGATATCAGATAAATCTTTTTATAGTCTTGTCTATAATTATAACTGAAGATATGAAAATAAATAATAAAATAGAAATCTTCCCTTTTGAAATCCCTTGAATTATTTTCAAGATGAAATCCTACAAAATTAATTGATATTTATTAATTTCTATGAAATTTCAACAAATCCTTTGAAATTCCTTAAAATCTCTTCAGAATCTTTCAAAATTGACTCTTGGAAATCTTTAAAATCTCTTCTAATCCCTTGGAATTTTTTTTAAATTCTTTTGAAATTTTTTTAATCTTGTGAAACTCTTTGAAATATAAAAAAAAAATTTAATTGTCTTTAAATTTCTTTTAAATATTTTTGAATGGAGTGTAATTTCTCGAAATGTCTTGAAATCTTTTGAAATCACTTTAAATAGCTTGAAATCTCTTAAAATCCGTTAAATTCTTTCAAAATAAAAATTCTTTCAAATAAAAAATTATTTGAAATCTGTTAAACTCTTTTAAGATTCTGGAAATTTCTTAAAATCGTTTAAAATCCCGCAAAATAACTTGAAACTCTTTGATATCTGTTGAAATCTTTGTAAATTCAAGATTTCAAAGATCTTAAAAAATCGACAAATTACTGGCAATCTGTAGCTAGTGATGCAATATTCAAACGAAAATATTAATATCAAAAATATCGATATCGGTAAAATAATATCAATATTTTCGATATTACATCACAGGTATATTTCCAATAGAATTTTTCTAACAATAAGTCATCTCACTTCCTTTTTCTTCAACTAAAAGATTTTCACAAAAACTCACAAAATTCACTAATTCTATTAAAAAATTGTATATAACTCGTATGTATGGCTTCTTCCTTAGCAATTAGAAGATCTCAATGAATAAAGAATAAATTACTTTGAATAAATAAATGAATCAACTAAGACTTAAATTCAGTGAGATCTTTTTCAAACTCCACTTCCGAAAGAATTCTCTCCTCTCTTATCTTATCTCATAGTCTCTTACAGCATTTAGAAGTCCTTGAACAGAAGGGGGTGTGACGTGAAGTGGTGTGTAGACATCATCAGCTTCTTGGCGTACATAAAGCATGACTCGTTCCTCAGCTTCACTTCCTCGTAGATGTTGTTGGGGTAGGTGTAGTCGATTACCAACTGATCCAGATACAACTGCCCCAGTTGGTAGACCTTGTGGCTGGACTCCTTGGAGAACCGAACCCTGTAGCTCCTGGACCTGCATCAGCAACGAGTCCTTCTTGTCGTGGAGGGAACTTAGATTGTCGGGCGGAAAATGATTGTGGAATTTGAGGGCTGGAAGACTCGGTCTACCCCCGCACGCGGGATAAGGGCTGCTTCCCCCTGCCTTTAATCCTCCGCCCTCACCGTTACTGAGGGACGAGGTATCCGTGTCACCCCCGCCCCCTCCACCGCCACCTCCGTAGAATCCCGACAACTCCATCGTCGAAAACTGTCGTCAGAAAAGAAATAGTCATTTCAAAGTTATTAGATTGTCTGTCAGACTAGCGACTCTTTCATCTTCCGTAGTAGAGGGTTAGTCACTAGTGGAGCTGGGCATAAATTATTTCAATTATATTTCACAAATTACTAATCATATATAGTCTAGCAATTTAGCCGAACTTAGTCGTGACTAACTTAGTCAGGGTAGCCACATGTCAGGGAAGTCAGGGAAGTCAGGGAAATGTCAGGGAAATGCGAGTAGTTGTCAGGGAAAATAGAAATTGACATTTATGCTAACTACGTTATTTTTGTCGTATTACATATACAATTTTTATAGTTTATTTAACAAATTTTAGAAACTATCCAAGGATTTTGAAGGATTATGAATAATTTCCAGGTATTCTTTCAGATTTTCTAGGTTTCTAATAATTTCAAGACATTTTCAATAATTTTAAAGAATTTTAAGAGGTTTCTATGAATTTAAAGTGATTATAAGAGATTTGTATAATATCAGGGATCACAGCCGGTCCTCTATTTCCTCTATTTTCTCTATTTTGAAAATTTTCCTCTATTTCCTCTATTTTTAGCAAAAAACTTGAAATTAAAAAATAAAATTTTAATTTTTACACCAAAACGAAAAATTGAACAAATAAAAAAGTATAAGTTTGGAATAAAATATAAGTTTGGAATAAAAAAGTATACCATTACTTGGTAATTTACAGTAATCTAATATTTTTTTTCAGTGTATTAATTTCTAGTAATAATATGTTTTTCATTGTAAAGTCGTAAATTCTAAAATTTTCATAATTTATGAAATGGCTGTAAACTGTTAAGCTACAACTGATGTTAATTAAATCTTTAGTATTGTTAAAACAATAAAAGTATTGTAATACAATTTTTATTAACCTTGATTCATATACTATCCTTCATTTAAAAAAACGTCTTTCAAAGGTCCTCTATTTTTGGAAAAAAGTCCTCTATTTTTGAAAAAAAAGTCCTCTATTCCTCTATTTTAGAAAGAATAGAGACTGTGATCCCTGTAATATTTAAAAGGTTTAGTTGAATTTTAAAGAACTTCATGAAGTTTTAAGAGATTTTTAAGGAAGTTTAGGGAATTCAAAGAATTTTAAGGAATTTTAAAGTTCCTTGAGGAATTTTAAAAGACTTCACGAGATTTTTATGATTTTTTAAAGATTAGGTGGAATTTTGAAAATTTTTCCAAAATTTTAAAAGATTGTTACGTATTCTAATGGATTTTAAAGTTTTTCTTGGAATTATAAAGGATTTTAAGAAACTTATAAGATTTTAAAGAGATTTTAAGGGA
>CAJFCP010000548.1:46007-57398 GCA_904066005.1 Synergus itoensis | reverse complement strand
ATGTTTGCTTGTGTTTCCGTCCCACGACCACTGCCTTAACTTAGAATGGCTAAGTATCTAACATGCATGGTTCAATATTTCGTTTCCTATATAATTTCTCTAATATCCTCTCAACTGAAAAGCGAGTATTTTAGGAAAGAAATATTACTTTAGGTAGTAGTTTTGGTATATCTGTGGATGATTGCTTGTTTTTGTATCCCAATACCACTGCCTTAACTTAGAATGAGAGAAGTAACTAACATATATGGTTCAGGTTTCGTTTCCTATATTACTTCCCTAAGATTCTATCAACTGATAACCCAAAATTAAAGGAAAGAAGTGTTGGTTTAGGCAGTGGTTTTAGAACACCTGTGGATGTTTGCTTGTGTTTCTGTCCCATGACAACTGCCTTAACGTAAAATGGCTAAGCATCTAACATACATGGTTCCATATTTTGTTTTCTATATAATTTCCCTAATATCCTCTCAACTGAAAAGTCAGTATTACAAAAAAGAAATGTTAGTTTCTATAGTGGTTTTGGAACATCTGTGAATGTCTGATTGTTGATTTTCTCTCCTATCGAATAAGATATTGAAATTCTAATAAAAAAAATCTTTGTTTTGGTGTTCAGAGAATGTTATGGAAACAATACAGCAAAAAAAAATCTTGAACCTTAATAGATGATTCTCTTATTTTAGTTTGAGGCAGTGATGTTGGAAAACCCGCGAATGTCTGGTTGTTGATTTCTCCGCTGCAATTCTAATTCAACAAACTCGGTCTCACTAAAATGAATGCATGTTCTCAGGATTTAAAAAATGAAGCAAACTTTCCCTTCAGAAGTTGTAGGGTGTGAAGATAAGATAATGAGGTTGGAAGTTGATAAGTGCCAAAAACGAAGTAGCTATGTAGAGTTTAGCTATCCGGAGGAAGTTGATATCTACTTTACGCACTTTCCTGTCTAGTTAGCGTATCGAGCGGCCATAGGCGGTCAGTGTACTGACTTTTTAACAATATATTGCACCGACGTGTCTCTCAGGTGGCAGAGTCGACGACGCCGGCAGCAACGCTTTCGTATTTCGATTTTTCAACGGACGAAACTCGGTAGAGATAACTGAGTGCAACTGCGGGTGAACGCCCTGCTCTGAGCTTACCGCCTACCTTGTGCCTTATTATAACTTATATCTATCACCTTACGCATGCTAAGGAGTCCGTTTCTGCCGCTATCAGCCGCCACACTCTCGACATTTCAATTTCACAGTCGATCTAACAGGCGAAGATAGAGTTTTGTTTTTCGATACTTTGCATCGATATTTTTCAACTTGAGAGCTAATTAATCTTACTTTCAGAATAATCATATCGTCGCGGGAAAAAATTACTTCTGAACAAAAATTACTTACATTTTTGGTATCTGTATTTTGTCTGCATCATTTTGGCGTCCGAAATCGTGCCAAGGTCGTGACCTTGGTGGATTAGGGTTGGGATTTGGAGTGGTAGCCCCTCCGGAGACAAGACCACTTCTTTGAACTTGAGCCTGAGCGTGACCTTGTTGTAATTGTAATTGCAGGGGTTGGTGGTGAATTACAGCTCCACTCTCGAGAACCACTGCCGCACTTGTTGCATTTCCTCCCGGACAGAGTTCTGTGTAGTCAAATGAGGACTGAAAAAAATGTTTAAGTTTAGGCTTTAAGTTTAACAAATTGAACATTTCTTCAGCTTTCTAAAATTCAAACACATAAAAACATAAATGAAAAGTTCGGTTGAAAGTATATGCATATAATTATTTCTATTTTTAAGCTATGTTCCGAAATAGATTTCGTTCTCCAAATCGTAGATAAAGTAAGTTAAAAGTCTGCCTCTTATCAGCGATTAGCATAAATAAATCGTTAACTTGATCACGCCAATTAAGTGCAAAGCTGAACTTCTCGAAACTTTGAGGTAAAATGAGTCTATTGACGTTGAAACGAATCTTTTTAATGCTTTAATGTTTTAACGTAATAACCGGTAATCATAGAGTAAAGCTTCTTAGGCAGCGATTACACGCCGTTATCGTGAATTAGAAAGCCTGCCTATCGTTTCCTTTGCGACACAGCTTCCGAGTTTAACATCCAATTGAGATCTTATTAAAAACTGTGATTTAACGAGAGTTATAAAAACATAATGGCAGGGTTTTAATTGACATTTATCTTTCACAAGTGAGTGACTCCTTTGAATGCAAATAAGGAGAATGTAATTGAATTGGCAGAGGCGTCGTTAAGACGACAAGTTTTTAAATTGAGGAACTTTATTGCTCTCAGATTTTCATATTTTGAAGCAACAATTCATCGATAGAACGAATAAATTTCTTTTTTAAAGATTCCCATGTAAAAATATTCTACATAATTTATATATAAAAATGATTGTACAAAAATTAGACATGCTGAAATGATTTATCATACCAAGGAAATTGATTTGAGAGTATATAATTTTGATAGAATCATTTTTATGCAAAAATTAAATGCTCATTTTTACATGGTTTAGCTATTTGTGGAAAGAAGGTCAAGGTCAAAGAGGAGTAGATTAGCAATCATAAATAATGCGGATAGCATAAAAACTGTTCGAGTCTTGGAGCAATCTGGTTTCGAGACTTTCACTCGGAAGTTGAATTTAACCGTATTATTTTTTACGACAATGTGTAAAGCAGGACAGCATGAAGACGTAAGAAGGCAACTTCACAGCCAACTACTTATTATTAATGACTATGGCGGCACGCGTGCACGGTTTGTAGATGCGGTCAATTTTACGAGACCGCAGAACTTCCATTCTCTTTTAGCTGATTCTTTGTTTTTTCTCTCCTTTTCTTCTTTCTTTTCACTTAAGTTTACCTTCGAAGATACTCACTCTATTCGCTTCAAGTTTAAGCACCAAGGTGTCGTAAAGTGCAAACTCTTATTCACTCGCGCGTGAACGACGAAAAACATAAGCGAAGAATCAATTAGATACACCGATAAAATCAAACAATGGAATGAGAAGAAAAACGAGAGGATTGATTTATTTCGAGTGGTTTATTTCTCTTTTTGGGGGATTTTAAAACTAGTTTAGTGTTTTATGTTTTATGACATTTTTTAGTTTAGAGAGAACACATTGAAAGTGAAAGTGCGTAAATTAGAATTTTTCGATCTGCATTATCAATTTATATTATTTTTCTGATACAAATAAATACGTCAAAATTATTATGGTCGATTGAATATCGATATTTGTATATATACAATATATATATATATATATATATTTGTGTGTACAGATATAGTCTCGGTACGGGTATCTAATAAAATAATGTGCGTGAATAAAGGCAGATATACGATTAGTACGTACTTCCTTGCGAGTCTATCGATCTCGATCGTTGCAGAGATACCAGGATAGATAAGTGGA
This sequence comes from Synergus itoensis, assembly GCA_904066005.1. Lineage (NCBI taxonomy): Eukaryota > Metazoa > Arthropoda > Insecta > Hymenoptera > Cynipidae > Synergus > Synergus itoensis. Next base: position 54,011 of record CAJFCP010000548.1, on the reverse strand, counting down.
GACACGTTACTCAATGAGCAATCGAAAGAGAAGGTAAAGCGCCAAGCTACGTGTGGATATACAAAGACTAATATCTGCTAGATTATCATCTACAATATCATTGCATCGAGCTCGGCTCTGAGCAAATTGCCTTCCGCTTCGAGAAGAGAGATGAACACTGAAAAGAATGTTCAATCGAGTCAAATATGGATTCGGTTAAAATGGACCTCTTTCGAAAGCTGATATTTTTTAAATTGCTACTTATTTTATAAATTTATCTGCCTACGGTTTAAGGAGAGAAGAGTGTTTGAAATGGAAAAGTTATTTACATATTTATGCATGATCTTAAGTAAGGAGTCGAATTTTTAAGGCCTTCGAAACAGAGTGCGACTCGTGATAAAAATATTTAGCGCTTTAAATAGTTTTTTGCTTAAAAGTGGATGAAGCCTAAATCAAGGATTAGAAGATGTCTAGTCTATTAATTATATTCCATTTTGAGAATATCAGAAAGCTTAGAATGCCTCCGAACAACTTATAACGTTTCAAACCTGCTAATAACATTTTATAAATCTTATAATGCCTCATAACAGTTTAGAATGTCTCAGGACAACTCAAAAGAACTTATTACAAGTCATAAAGACTCAAAAAAACTCAAAGAGCTAAAAACACTTTGAAATGACTCATAACGTATCAAAACAACTCATAAAATTTCAGAATACCATTGTAAAACTTATAATGTTTCATAACAGCTCAGAATGCATACTACTACAACTCATAATATCGCAGTGCAACTAAGAACAACTCAAAATGATTCACCACAACTCAAAACATCTCGGAACACTTTATAGCAATTCAAAACACCTCATAGAAGTTCCAAATGCCTTATAAATGTTCAAAATACCTTAGTGCAACTCAAAATGATTCAAAACAAATAAAAAAAGGCTTGGAGCAACTGAAAGCGGTTCACAACGACTAAAAACGCTTCACGAAACTCAAAACGCCTCAGAACATCTCAAAACATCTCTCGAAACAACTTATAACACCTCATAACAGCTCAGAATGTCTTAGTACAACTCAGAACAACTGAAGACGCTTCAAAACATCTCATAGCAGCTTAAAACATCTAACACCTCATAACGTATCAGAATAACTCATAGAAGTTCCAAACGCTTCATAGATGTTCAGAATGCCTCAGTATAACTAATAATGCCTCAGAACAACTAATAGCAGCTTAAAACGCCCTAGAACATCTCATAATGCATAAAAAAATTCATGGAAACTCAAAATGCCTCATAAATGATCATAATGCCGTAGTGCAATTCATAGTCACTTAAAACAACTGAAAATACTTAGGAGCAACTCAAAAGGGTTCGCAATGATTTAAAATGGTTCACAACAAGTCAAAATGCTTCACAATAATTCAAAACACTTCACAATAACTCAAAATGCTTCCTAACCACTCAAAACACCTCAGAACACCTCATAGCAACTCAAAACACGTTAGAACTCCTCATAATGTAAAAAAAATTCATAATGGCTCAAAACAACTCAAAAAGGTTCGAAGTACCTGAAAACGGTTTACAACGAATCAAAACGCCTTAGAACGTCTCATAGGAGCTCAAAACACCTTAGAACACCCACAATGCATTGAAATAATTCCTAGTAGCTCAAAATGCCTCATAAATATTCAGAATACCTTAGTACAACTAATAATGCCTTATAACAACTCATAGCTATACTCAAAACGCCCTATAACATCTCATAATCTATTCTAAAAAGATGATTGAGTCGAAGTCGAAATATCGTAACGCCTATTCCGCGCACTCCTGATTCGTCGTGTAAGTATCGATAGTGATTTTCGACAATCGATACTTGCTGAATCGTAAATTCCGCGTGAATTGAATTTGAAATTTTTAATTTGGTTTCGTTAATAATCATTTTGTCACGAGTCTAAACTCGAAATACATTGCAAATCTAGGAATTTTAAGAGAATTTTATGGAATTTTTAAAGATTTCATAGGAGATAATGGGATTTTAAATATTATCGTAGAATTTTAAAGAGTTTCAAGAAGTTTCTGGGAATTTTTAGAATTTTTCACGACTTTGATCAGATTTCAATTGAACTTCAAGGTACTTTTATGACTTTTAAAATGTGTATTTTGTGGGATTTAAATAAGGAATTTAAAACTTTATAGGGAATTTTATTGAGGAATTTCAAAAGCTTTTTATGATTTTTAAAAGATTTTGTAGAATTTACAAAGATTCGAAGGTTTTCGTCAAATTTTAAGGGGTTTCAAAAAATATTTCTAATTTATAAAAGATTTTGTAATATTTTTAAGGGATATAAAAGATATAAAGAGATTTTAAATGTTACCGTAAAATTTCAAGAATTTTTCTGGGAATTTTAAGAGATTTTAAAGTTTGTCATTGAATTTCAAAAGGTTTCTAGGAATTTTTAGAAATTTTCATAAATTTTAACGTGGATTTCAGAAGATTTATGAGTTTGAAAATTTTTCTGGAATTTTTAAGGATTTCATGGAATTTGAAGAGATTTCTAATACTTTTAATAGATTTTAAAGGATATAAAAAGGATTTGAATTGTTATCATTGAATTTAAAAGAATCTCAAGAAATTTCTGAAAATTTTAAGAGATTTTCACGAATTTTAAGCGATTGCACAGGTTTTCAAAGGTTTCTTGGAATTTTTAGAGATTTTCACGAAGTTTAACATAGATTTTAAGAGATTAGAGAAATAAAATATAATTAATTATATAATATTGAAAAAGAACGTAAATGTGCGCGCGGAGCACGCGTTCGTTCTTGTGCATAAAAATAACTCATAGCAGTTCAAAATGCCTCAGAAAAACTCAAAACCCCCCAAAATTCAAATTGAAAAGCATAGAAATGAATATGAAAGATCCAAAAAAGCCAAATTTGAGAAATCGATAACTCGGAAGCCATTCAAGCTCGAAATCGTAAAACCCGGAATGCATTCAAACTAGAAAGCATAAGAATAGAAAATGGCAAATATTCGAAAATTGCTAACACCACATTAGAAAGAAAAATTCGGAAATCTGTACTTCTGAAGACATATGAGAAACTTGAAGAATATGAAATTTATAGGGTGACCAGATGGCTTGATAGGAAAAGAAGGACCCCCCACTCCTGACCACCCCCCCACCATTAACTTCCCCCTACTCCTAACCCAACTTGGCGCGTTATTTTAAAATTAAAAAATGAGGTAATTCTAATTGATTTCGTCATTGATCAAACGTCGAACGTTATTCTCATGTTATTCTCCTCGACCTGAGACTTCGCCCTCAGAAATTGTGAACAAAATTTAAGTCCGTAAAATAAAAAAAGCGAAATAGATGAAAATCTTGAAGAAGAAGGACATCGGATAGAAAAGAAGGACGGAAGGACAAGCATCGAAAAAGAAGGACGTCTGGTCACCCTAGAAATTTAAAACATTTAGGGGCATTATGTCTAAACCGTATATTCCGATAAAATATAAATATGAAGAAGTAATCTTAATAAAACTTTACATTAGGATTAGTAATTAAAATTAATCACAGTTTGATATAGGCAGAGGAACGGAGAATGAATAAAGGCATTAAATAGTCATTAATCGGAACTGACCTGGTGGAGAGCTGTTGGTGGATGATGATCTTGCCTCGGGGTGACAGCGTCAGCGCCAATTCCCGAGTCAGGGCTCGGAAGATCAACAGTCAAGACTTTGCTGCTGCTCGATGATGAGCGAATAGCGTGTGTCGTAGCGTATGAGCTGGGTACAACTTCGTACCTCGTGTACGAGGCAGTCGTTGTCGAAAGCGAAGACGAGCTCGAAGAAGCTAATGGTGGAAGTTGATCGCCTGTTACATAAACTGCTGTTCCTTCTTGATGAAGTCCCCCAGAATTTGATCCATTCCCTGCCGCGTTCCCCGAGCCTGACGAATATCCTGCCGATTGCAGTCGAGGACTGCAGGACGTATATGGATCGTACGGACTTCCGTATTGCTGTACCTAGAACAGAAAAAGTCACAATTTACAACTGCAAAAATTATTCCCACTTTGAGAATAATTTTTTAGGAGCAATAATGCAATAAAGTATAAAGTTCGTAAAAGTCAGGGTGTCTAGTGGACCGGGAAGCCGGGAAAAACCCAGGAATTTTATTTGACCAGGAAAAAACAGGGAAAAATCCGGGAATTTCCAATTCTCTGATCACTAGACATCTTGGAGATTTTAAAGAAATTTCGTTACATCACCTTTTTAGAGCGGAATTCTAAGAGGATTTTTTTGGATTTTTAAAAAATTTCGCAGCATTTTAAGGAATTTCCGGATATTTCGCGGAATTTTAAAGGAATTCATAAAATTTTAAAAGATTTTTAAGAACTTTAGGGAATTTTAAGGGATTTTAAATGTTTTCATGAAACTTCGAGGAATTTTAAGAGAACTCAAGAGGTTTTTTATGATTTTTAAAAAATTTTGTGGAATTTAATGAGATTTCTAATAATTTTAAGGAATTTTAACAGATTGTTCTGATTTTTAAAAAATTTGATGTAATTTTTAAGGATTTCATGGGATTTAATGATATTTCTAATAATTGTAATGTATTTTAAAGGATAAAAAGGTATTTTAATAGTTATCATAGAATTTTAAACAATTTTAAGAAGTTTATGGGATTTTAAGGTATTTTAAGTCTTGTCGTGGAATTTCGAGAAATTTTGAAATTTTATTTTTTCTGAGAATTTTAAGGGATTTTTAATGTTGTCATGGAATTTCCAAGAATTTTAGGAGAATTAAGAGATTTTAATGACTTTTAAAAGACTTTATTAGCATTTTTAATGATTTTATGAAATTTTATGAGATTTCTATTAATTTCAAGGGATTACAAGAAAGTTTTGTGATTTTTAAAAGATTGTATGGAATTTTAAAGAATTTTATGGATTCTGATAAGATTTCTAATACTTTTAATGAATTTTAAAGGATTTAAAGGATTTTTAAATGTTATAATTTTAAAGAATCGTAGAATTTTAAAGAATTTAAAGAAGTTTCTGGGTATTTTAAGAGGTTTTTACGAATTTGAACAGATTTCAAGGGATTTCTTATGACTTTTAAAATATTTTATGGGATTTAAAAATTTTTTAATTTGTCAGGATATTTTTTTGAGGGATTTAAAAAAAATTTTATATCCTTTAAAGGATTTTGTAGAATTTGACTGGGAAAAGTCTGGAAAAGACTAGGAGAAAACCGGGAAAAACCCGGGAATTTCCAATTTCCTGATCACTAGACACCCTGAAAGTATAAACAGAGTGCACAGCGTAAAATGAGCTCAAAAAAGGGGAAATAGGGTGATTATTTCACGAAAAAGGAGAAAAAAAGAGAAAGATTATACATTGATTCTTACATGTAGAAAAGAGGAAAAAAAATGTATTTAACCCGTTGTGGTCACTCGGGGTCCATTTGACCCCAGCAGGCGAAGTTTGAGGTCTAATATCTAAATTTTTATTTAAAAAAAAAAATTTTTTAGTATTATATTTCATGTTAACGCTTACCTCTTTAATTTTACAAATTTCACCAAAACTGCTCACTTCAATCATGAAAATAAATATCGTTTTTTCGACGAATCATTATAAATTATTTTTTCTTAAAAGTATACTATCTTGCAAGTACAAAACCAAAATATTTCCACTTTATCTCAAAAATTGAATTTTTTATGAATTTTTATGTGAAAAAAGTTAAAATTATGAAAAATTATTTCTTCGTATTTTTTCATTATGAAAAAAATATTTAAAAAGCAAAAAAAACTGTTGGGTCTTAAAGAAGAGACCTTAAACTAAGTTTGGTATAAATTTAAAGTCGATATATTAAATAGAAAGAGAATGGCAACGGTTATATTTTTATTCATCTCTATATAATTATAATGTTCTATTCAGTCAGTTTTGTTCACAACGTAGACTAGAGGAACAGAATTATCTTAAAATAGAGATTTAACTTTTACATATTTCTATTAATTCATTCTACGAATTCTATAAGTTTTATGTGAAGGACTTTAATAGATAAGTATTTATAAAAACGTTTTTTGTTTCAAAACCTTGAAAAATATAAACATCTTAAACTTTTAAATGTAATAAAATATGTATTTAAGTACGTTAAAGTTTTTTTTGACTCACAATGTTGGGAAACAGAAATATCTTGTAAAAACTGATTTATACATGTTATATGTATTGAAACAGGCATTAGGACATGTGCGCTCACATGCGAAGAGAATTTTTCCGCGTAATTCAAATATTTTATTATATTTTCAATGAAAAAAGGGGAAGATTTTCAAGAATAGGGGAAAAAAGGGGAAGTTCTTAAAAAAAGGGGAATTCCCCTAAAAAAGGGGAAGACTGTGCACCCTGTATAAAGTTCTCTTTATCCGGGCCAGGGACGTCAAGCACTCGAAACTTAAAGTGACTGGACTGAAAATTTCAAACGGAAGACAGAGTGAAAAAAGACTTGGATAGCATTAGAAGTTGAATGCGTTAGCAATTTGAAATTGCACTTTGAGATTAATCCAACAATATTTGTAAGCAATTCCGGTTTTGACGATTGCGCTGAAGTTTCAGACGTCTAGTCTGACGAAGTTTTCTTCTTTTTTTATTTTATTTTTTATATTTATTAGATTAGGAAGATAAAAAGCAGTTCCCGAAACATTTTTCATTTTAATTTATTTACTAGCAAAAATTTCATAGATTTCATAGAGATTTTAAACGATTTTATGGAACTCCAAGATATTTTAAGGAATTTCATTTGATTTTTAGGAACTTCAAAGAATATTAAGGGATTTCAAGAGATTTTATAAGCAACTTCAAAGGATTTTTAAAAGAGTTTGAAGAGTTATCAAGAAGATGTTCAATTGATTTGAAAAGAATTCAAGAATTTAGAGTTTTTCAAAAGATTTCGAGAAATTTTAAATGATTTTAGGAAATATAAAGGAGTATTGATTCTAATTTAGATGAAATAAAATGAAATTTCTTAAAATACTTTTAAATCGCTTGAAATTATTTAAAATCTTTAAAATCTTTTAAACCTTCTGTAAATGTCTTAAGATCGTTTAAAATATTTCAAAATTCCATGGAGTTTATTTAAAATCTTTTGAAATATCTTGAAATCTCATGAAATTGCTTATGTCCAACAAAACATTGTTAAATTCCTTAAAATTACTTAAAATCCCACATATCGTAAAATTGTGTCTTTATAAAGTCCCTAAAAAGGCGTAAAATTCTGTGAAATCCATTAAAATTTTATAAAATCCTATTAAACTTCTTCAAAATCCTATAAAAGCTGGTAAATTTCCTTCAAATTTCTTGAAGTCCCTTAAATTCCTGAAAATCACATAAAATCTCATAAGATCCCTCAATATTTCCGAAAATCCCAATTTCAAAAAAAAAATCTTTAAAATCCTGAAAAATCACTTAAAATCTTTAAAAATCCTTTAAAAATTCGATAGAATAATAAGTTTCTATAAGAAACCTTTTAAAATCCCGGACAACGCTGGGTAAATATTAGGGTGGGCCAAAAAAAACTTTTATTTTTTTTTTCCTTAGATACCGTGAAAATATCGTCCGAAATGACAAAGAAAAAAGTCTGGTAAAGTTTGAGCTCTTAATATTAATATTAACAGGTGACGCTTTGTGATTTTTGATATCCCATTTAAATAACACAGGAATTTTTTCTTATTTTGTTTGGATTTTTAAAGCATTTGAACGAATAATTGTCTAGTGAAATCGAAAACTTATTCTTGTAGGGAATTTAACGATCCACAAAAAAGGTCTGATATGATTTTTGCTAAGTCGACTCGTTCAAAAGTTATTCGAGGTTAAAGTCCAAGCCTAAATCGTAAAAGATAATTTTTACAATTTTTTATTTTTTTAATTTTTAATTTTTTTTTTGTAGGTCGTTAAATTCCCTACAAGAATAAGTTTTCGTTTTCACTAGACAATTATTCGTTCAAATGCTTTAAAAATCCAAACAAAATAA
>CAJFCP010000548.1:22538-34313 GCA_904066005.1 Synergus itoensis | reverse complement strand
CAAATTTTACCATATTTACTTGAACGGCTACCGAACAAATTTTCTCCATGTAAGCATGGATCACAGCCGGTCCTCTATTTCCTCTATTTTAAAAGTGGTCCACTATTTTCTCTATTTTTAGTCAAAAACTTAAATTTAAAAAATATGTAAAATTTTAATTTACACACCAAAATTAGAATTGGAAAAGATTTCAAGAGATTAGATGGGTTTTCCAATTTTTTTAAGGGATTTCAAAATATTACTTTTGATTCATAAGAATTTAAAAATATTTAAAAGGATTTCCAGGGTTTATTATGGTATTTTGAGGAATATAAAGGGATTCAAAAATATTGGCTGACATGAGATTTCAAAGATTGTATAGGATTTTATAAAATTTCGTGATATTAAATCAATTATTTTGCTACTCTTAACTCTCCTACTAATAATTATTACGCGAAAGTTCCTCGGTGGTAGATATTTTGTAAAAATTTGAAGAATTTAAGCGACTCAGGTTGAATGCGGTAATTTTGCGAAAGTGGCAAATTGCAAAGTGAGCAAATGGGAATTCTGGAGAATTTCGGATCAGCAGTGGCACTGGCTACTCTTGTGATCTCTGACCCAGGTGTACGAGTGTCACGTCGTAAAACGAAACGGACCTGAAAAACCAGATAGCTGTTTAGAAGGAGTATATAAGAGCCGCCTGCTTATGCTCGACACGTATCGCGTGAGCGCACGTTCTCGTTTATTTAAATTTACGATTATATTATTGTTACAACCTGGTCCGGTGACAACGGTCCAAGCTGTACAGACTTCTCGTTTCTTGGTGGAAGTAAACGAGTAAGTACCATCAAGACCCCCTGCCCCACACGCGGGTCATTTCAGGGGCCAACTCTACTCGTTACGCACTCTTGACACATTCGGAATACGTGTAGAGAACACACACAAAATGTTATACATTATGTAGTGTACGGACTGACAATTGGAATTTTTTCGGAAGAAAATGCATTTTCATTTACATGAATATAAAATTTGAGATTACTAAAGTCTTTGCCTCAATTTTGGTAAATTAGTTTAACGCTGAGACCATTTTTAATACCTTTCTCACAAGTGGTGAGTGATTGACGAAATCTGAAATATTTTGAATTATGTTTGCAGTCAAAATACATCGAAGAGAAGGAAATTTTCTATTTAGAAATACAATGAAGTAATATGGTCATCGAGCAACAATGTCGGAAGAGAGGAGATCTTCATGCCCGATAACCAGGAAACGAGACGCGTAATATTGTAGTCACCAGACGTTTAATGTTTGTCCCTCGAAGGTCTTCGCGCGTGCCCCGACGCAATTATGTCTCGACCTTTCTCGTAAAGGACGTTAAAAAACGTAAAGCAACCAGATTTGCGCCCCCACTCTTCCCACTTTTTCCACTCGGGGGTTGAGGCCTTAACTTTTCTTCAAAGCGAGATTAACGAGAAGGGGTTGATGAACTCTACATTTTTCTGTACGAATAGTGAAATATGCGACTAGAATAATTATGAAGACCGAAGTTCCTTAATCGTACGGAAAAAGTTAGTTAAAACCTTCTAACTAGTTTTTTTTACAGGTTTGTAGGTAGAAGCAGCTGAAGATTAGCACGGCAAAGGGTGCAAAGTTTTTTTTATTGCTATTGGAAAATAAATATAGTGGACGAGTTTTAGATCCGGATCTTAAGCAATAAAAGTAGATCCTTGTGAATTTATATTCACTCCAGAGTATTTATTTTATACTTGAAAATTACTTGTAAGCCTGGTTAATTGGTCGACTCGACGAATAAATTCGTGGCGAATACCAACTTGACGTGAAACGTTGACCTAACTTTGCTTTATAAGGCTGCAGGTCGATTAAAATGTTTTCCCAGAGGAAGTTTTCTATAGGCTTTAGATGAGTTCCGGATTTTAAATCTAAATTTCTTATTGTTCTGAAAATTCCGTCGATAAATGATTAATTGTGTGCTCAATCTTTCTTTTTAAATAAGAGAATTTCAAATGATAAAGCAATTTGCATTTTAGTACTGGAATTTGGTAGGATTTGAAGTTTTCAGCTACGAAAAGAAATTGTTTTGGCATTAAAATAAGGAAGTTATATTGAATTTAAGAAACAAACTCAATGTTTCTGCATTATGAGAATTTTTTCAGGTGTTTGCAACGTCACTCGGAGAGGATTGCAGAAAACTCGTAACATTGTGAAAGCCTTAGAATTAAGCATGGACTATAATGTCGAATCATAAAGATAATTCTTGTGCCTGTGTTTGCAGTTTGCACCAAGTCCTTTATTCCTCGGAGAAGGTCGAAGGTCGTACTGCAGGGGGCATCGTCAGAACACAACATTCTTGACGATGAACGTCGTTATAGTCGCGTCATTTCGCCGCCATAAAACAGAATGCCGCCTTTTATTCTCTCTATCTTCACACCAAGATAAATCATCTTTAAAAAAGCAAACTTTTTAAAGACACCGAAAATAAATAAATATTTTCCTCTAATTAATTTTAAAAGCCCTCTAAAAGTCTTTTCAAATAAAACGTGGATATATGTATTTATATGTAAAGAAAAAAATAAATCGCTTCTATTTTCAGAAATGCCTAGTGCATACTTTTAAGTGGAGATTTGTTAACTTTTTGCAAGATTAATTCAAAGTTGAAGTATTTACAGGTCCGTCGACAAATACGGGTTTCACGCTCCGTAGATTTATCTACATAACACTATATAGATACTATATTTCCTTGCTCGTTTTATTTTATTTTCAAAGTTGACGCCACTAACGGTAAGGTACCGCTTAGGAAAAGACGAAGCTTCCCACTGCCGGGGATTAGCATTAAAGTTGCAACTCCGACTGAATCTGCGGGATTTTTTTATTTTGCATCTTCGAGTTCAGATTCTTGTCGAGAGATTCTTCCTCGATTCTCTGAGAATGTTAGTTTTGTGAAATCAACTCTATTATGGTTGATGGAGTTTAAATGGAGTTAAATGGAGTTTTTACAAATTTCGAAAGATTATAAAGAATTTAAAAAGATTTCAATGAATTTCATGGAATTTCCAAAAATTTAAAGGGATTTCGAAGGATTACATGGGACTTCCTAGAATTTTCACAGATTTGAAGGAATTTAAAAAGTTTTAAATGGGTTTCATGGAATTTGAAAAGATTAAATGTGATTTTTCAGGACTTTAAAGTAGAGATGCAACATCGAAAGTGGAATATCGATGTATCGATACATCGATATATCGGAAAGAGGTGTATCGGTGTGGACGATACATCGGATCAATAACATCGATATATCGGAAAAACATCGATATTTTCCCTAATTTTCATAGTTTAAATATTATTATAAGACAATTATGTTAAAAAATGTATATAAATATATATTGTCAACTGAAAAATTAAATTATACAATCCGGTAATAAATATGCAAACCATATTTCTAAAAATATACTCACAAGTCATTTCACTATTATAGCAAGTACAACAAGAAATTGCTATAGCAGTTTATTTTTAAAAAATATTTATTTTAAAATTTCATGAACATGAAAGTTTCATGAAATTTTCGATATCGAACATCGAATCTTAACATCGATACTTGGCATCGATATATCGGAAGCAAAACATTGATGCTAAAATATCGATATATCGAACCAAAAACATCGATGTCGTCGATGTTATAACATCGATGTTGCATCTTTACTTTAAAGGATTTCATGAAATGCAAGATTTCAATGAATTTTCAGGAATTTCTAGAAATTTCAAAAGATTAAATGCGATTTCCAGGAACTTCTAAAAATTTGAAGGGTTTTCAAAGTGAGTTTAGGGATTTCAACACATTTAAAAAAATCTCGTGGAATTTTCAAGAATTTTAAGTGATTTCAATTGATTACAAATAATTGCAGTGGATTTCATGAACTTTTTATGAATACGAAGGGATTTATAAAAATTCTATAGGATTTTCAGGAGTTTCAAGGAATTCTAAAAATTCAATGGAATTTTATGTAATTTCTTGGTATTAAATCAATTATTTTGCGATTTTTAAATTGAGTTTCATAATCATGCAATGATTATGCAAGCTTCATAAATGTTGAGCATTTTGAATTAATATTCGTTTCTGTTTCTGTTAATTATTAATGCGATTATGCAAGGAAAAGACACTTGCAACAAAACAGAATGAACCTTCATAAATTAAAATTTAATTCCCAATCTTTAAATCAAAAGAAAGAGCTAATTTTCGAACCATCTGCATTTGTTTTTCTAGGATCACGTGACCGTGAAATAGGTGACCCGGTGACAGTCTACGGTGGCAGAAAGACTGAACATTGGAGTCTGAACAGGTATGGTAACAATGAACTGAAATTGGATTAAAATCACGTTCCCGCCCGAGTGCTTACGCACCTCGATGGGAGTTCTAACGATCCGCAATCGTACAAATTGTCGAGATGATATCTTGAAATGGCAGGCGAGCAAGAGAGATAGAGATTGACGCAAAAGATTACGGTAGCACGTCCCCACGGGATCGTGGTATCGGTAACAGAAGCATCTCTTTGCTATGGCAATGCAATTTTTTTTTCTTCTTTCAAATCTGTACGTTGAGGATTCTCAACAGTAAATTACGAGATATGCTAAGCGACCGATATAAATCAAAAGTGGGACCACGAGGGGTCCTATAGTCATCTGTAGTCATAGACTGCATACGGAAACAGAGATGAGAGGGTTTTGCCACCCCAAGTTGGGCTCGCGATTTAAGGAGAGACCCTCACGAATTGGGGTGGGACCTTTTCCATCGCGAAGTGGTGAAACCCACGGTAGTTTGCAAACCTAGCAAATGGACCGGAAGAGACGCGACTCTGAACGTAAATAGATCGGTTTTGATTTTTTTTTAGTAACTTCAAATGGGGCGAGTGCGCATTCACTCATTTTTTTTTTATTCACTCGATAAACTTGAATTGGTGAAATTTCACTGGAGATCTAATCAGTTAATATTTTTTCACAGCACGTCTGCGGAAAGTTCGATTTTCCGTGCCTGCGTAGACTCTGGAAAGTTGCCGATTTCTGAGCTTCTCACTTTACATCTCTAGAGTTTGTAAAGTATGCTACTTTACACCTCTAGAGGTTGTAAAGTAGCCAAAGAAACAACACTGAGAAAAATGGAATTCAGCGGTTTTGTAGCATTTGCACAAATTCTTGAAGCAGGACTTTTGTCATAGGACGGAGTCCAGGAGTACGGTAATCATTCTTAAACAGTTTAGTAATGGTTACCGTATTTTTGGACTCTGTCGGGAGTTTGTGTAACTGTTGCAAGGCCGCTGAACTCCATTTTTCTCCGTGAATGTAAGGCATATTTCGTTGGCAACCCTGCTTCTTCTCCAGCATTTTTTGATCGGTAACAGGTAGTACGACTGACCTGTCAAATATTGGAGCATATTCCGAAAATCGAACTTGCCTTAGACTTGCTGTGAAAAGTATTGTACTTGACATGTGAGAAGCAGGTAAAAACCCTGATTCGTGTGATGGCACCACTCGCCTTCGGCTCGTGACGCCAACTTCACACTCATCGGGAATTGCCTACTTTCCACACTTCTCAAGTAAATAGCTATTACATTCTCATCAGAGAATGTATTATTTATAAAATGATTAAAATTTTCGAAATTTCAAGATTTTTTATAGGATTTGAAGAAGTTTCAAAAGATTGCATGCGATTTCCAGGAATTTAAAAAGTTTTCAATTAGTTTCGTGTAATTTAAAAAAATTACATGAGATTTCCAAGAATTTTAAAGGATTTTAAAGAATTTAAAAATATTTCAATGGGTTTCATGGAATTTGTAATAATTTGAATGGATTTCAAAAGATTAAATTTGATATTCTTGAATCTCAAGAGAATTCAAAGAATTTCTACGAATTTTAGGAAATTTGAAAAGATGATATGGGTTTTCCAGGAATGTTACAAAATTTCAAAGAATTTAAAAAGATTTTAATGGGTCATAAATTTTATAATAATTTTAAGAGATTTTAAAATATGAATTACATGGATTGCATAGAACTTAAAAGGATTTCAATGGGTTTCATGAAATTAACGATAAATTGGAAGGATTTTAAAAGATTACATTGGATTTTCAAGAATTTACAAGAATTTTAACTGATCTTATGGAATTGTAAAGGATTTTTAAGAATTTGAGGAAATTTGAAAACCACATTTGATTTCAAAGAATTTAATTGAATTTCTAAGAATTTGAGGGGATTTAAAAAGATCACAAGTCATTTCCAAGAATTCCAAGAAATTTCAAAAGATTGAGAAGTTTGAACTTCCATTTTGGATGGATTTTAAAAGATTACATTGGATTTTCAAAATTTTCATGGAATTTCTAGGAACTTGAGAGGATTTAAAAATATTACAAGTAATGATAATTCAATCTCTATGATTTACAACATTGACAAACCCAATAAAAAATTTTGGAATTCCAAAACATAATTACACCTTTCTAAATCACCTTTCACGCTCTGAATCCTCAAAATATCTCAATTTTAGTTTAAAATTCAATAATCTGAGTAAAACCTCAAGAGTTCACTTAAATTATCAACGGAAACTTCTGCAGTAAGTACAAACCTCTCACCTTACATTAGTCGAGTAAAAATATCAATCATACATAAAAAAAAAGAGATGCAAAAAATATTTTCCGCTCGATACTCGCGACATTGAACGAGCAACAATTTGCCATCGACAATGTGTCAGGGCTGGTCATTAATATCTCCTCCGAGTGAAATGATAACGCGAGCCAATACAAACCGTCATTCATAGTCGGCCGCTTGCTGGCTTTATTGCCAGCAATATTTTTCTTTTTTATATCCCTAAGAAAGAATCTCGATTGCAATATACACATACGGGAGTCGTTACGGTCCGCGTGTATCGCACATTTGCGCGGTGGAAATTAATTAACGGTGCAACTGCGCCCTTCGATATGACAGCCATGAGACGCAGAGAAATCGATTGCCTCTTGGTCGAAAAAAAAAAGAAAAATCTGAGATGTGATATCATACTCTCTCACAGAAGCTCCTACACCAGGCGAATCAGATTCCCATAGGAATTAGCTCATTAAAGAACGATTTGAAAATAAACTACGTCCCGCCAGCATCATATAGCTATTTATTTACGCTGCGCATCTCGCGCTTGGACTTTATTTGCATTCGCTCCTGAGTGGTTTATTGCGATTAGTCGTTTTTCAATTTTTCATAAAGCATCATAAAAATATATTTGTTTTTTTCCAAGAACGCACAAATCCAGGAAGTCACGGCAAATAAATTATTTGTCAACAATTAATAAGGAATAATCGATTGACATTCCGCTTATCAATATTACGGTTCAATTCTTAGTTTTATTGGATTATTAATAGAATTTCATTTCCTGTTTGTAAGGACATTAGGGTGCTAATTAAATGTCATTTTTCTCTTCTCATGGCTGCGTTCATATGTTCTGCTTATTTTATTTGTTTTTTTTTTTCCCATGAATATTGATACGATATATGTGGAAATTTTCAATTTAGTTAATACGTTATGCCGGGGCAAAATGTTCCAAACCGGTTTGAATTGTTTCGATTCGAACCGTCGCTATAGTTATTTAGACTTTGGTAATTTAAATCGTTCATTATCCTTTCAACCTAATTCTTTAAACAATTCGGAATTAACAAAATTTTCTTTCAAATTGTCTCCTTTGGATTTCTTATCGAGAATTAAACTTGAAAAAAGGAAAATTAGATTAAAAATAACACTGATTAAAAATAACACTGATTAAAATGAATAACATCCTTTGACCCAAATTTAGTTCTTTTTCGAAGACAGAGTCTCTCTTCAGTGAAAGCGAGATTTCTTCGCGATAAAAGCTGCGCCAATTTGGAATGATAAATCGTCCCTAGAATCGCGCAAGGTTTTACCGGATACACTCGACTTTTCGCAATTCACGGTGTCTTTTAATTTACTTTGTCAAGCCACCTTTTATTGTCTCACACTCGCAGCCATAACCTGCCTCCGCGCCTACGTGTCTTTAAATATGTACTTCGCTTTTAATATATAGTGCACGGTGCAAATCGCTTTATATCCTACGCGTAATTTGCGCACAGCTATGTAATTCAGAATATCTCATATGTAGCATTGTAGATGCATATAAAGTACTTCTCTCAACACGACCAGAGATCGACCGACTTTATAAATCGTCCTTAAAAAAATAATATTCCTCAAGACTCGGATTATATACGATTCGATAAATGTTGCTGAACGATACTTGTAAAATCTACCAAATAAACTGAGTGTCTCGTAACTTCTCAAATTACGGGAATAGGTCCCGAGCCTTGAATATATCAAACAATTTTGCAGTCGCTTCAGAAAGTTTATTTCCAACAATAAAGTGAAGAAAAAAAGTAAAATCAGGAAAATGAGATTTGAATTTATCAAGTGTGGATTTATCCGTTAAAAGAATTTTATTTACCAAGATGTATATTTTTTTAATTAATTTAAATAAATTTAATAAGCGCAATTCCTTAAATTGAAATGTCTTTTTCTGCTGTCTCTTTTTAAAACGAGAAAGTGTTTATGATCAACTGTATTTCATAAAATTTCCTGTGTTGAGGACCTGACAGAGAATTTAAGAACCTCCTGGGTATGCGAAGCGAGGAGTTTACCGCGAAACTTTATACTTTATATTCTCCACCGTCGCATAATTCAGCGATATGGTTTCTCCCCTCGCGGTGTAGGTGTCAGCCTATCGGTGCTATCAACACAAACTCGCAAATGAGTTTACACGAATGCTCGCCTCCAGGACGCGCTAAATATGGAGAAAAGCATTGCACACCTTAAGCGGAATTTCTGCTTGTCGGTAAATTAGCAATTAACAACCTTTTCGTACCCACCAAGCGCGATTAAGAACTCTGAAAAATGCAGCAGTCTCTCCATTTTTATAAATTCCTCCTCAATTATTTATTCGGAATTGTTTTCGAAATTAGTATTGGCGATCTGAGCTTAATTCAATAGATGAAAGGATAACAAAAGATTTAAATTACCAAGCGTCGAAATTAGAGCAACGCTTCAAATCGAAATAATATTCGAACCGGTTCGAAACATTTCGCCCCAGCATGACGTAAGTGTAGATTATTGCAGCGCGCTACTTAATTCAAGACCTGAAATCAATATATTGGGGGCTTATATATTGAGTCTAATATATTGGTCCTTATTCAAAGTGCCTACTGTGCGGAAATTTAAGAAAATCCGGGAATTGAAGAAAAAATCTGGAAAAATCCGGGAAGTGTTCTTGATTTTATTTTTCATGCGGGAAGTGCATTTGCAGTTTGAAAAAAATTTTTCGGATAATCAATCAACATATTTTTATTTGACACTTATAACTTTTTTTTTGAATATCTTGATATCTATTGAGTTATTTTTAAATCCTTTAAAAAGAAACTTTAAAATTCCGTCAAATTCCTAGTAAATTCTTAAAATTACCTGAATTCTTAGAAATCCTGTATTTCTTTAAAATCACTAAACTCTTCTGAATTTTTTTGAAATACCTTCAAATTCTTTAAAATCCCTTGGAACACGAAATTCGTTAAAATCAATTGAAATCTTTTTAAATCCTTTGAATTATCTTATATTCCTTAAATTCTCTTTAAAATCCTTATAATTTATGGATTTTTTTGTAATCCTTTGAATCTCTTGAAATTCTTTCAAATTCATTCAAATCTTTTTAAATAACTTTTAAATATATACATAACTCCCTCGACATTTTTTAAACTCACTTGAAAACTCGTCGAAATTATTTAAAATTCTTTATAATACATTCAATCCTTGAAATTTGTTTTAATCATTTACAATGTTTTAAAATACTTAAAATTTCTTTAATTTTCTTGAAATCGCTTAAAAGTTTCTTGAAATCTTGTGAAATTTCTTTAAAATCATTCAATTCTTCTGCATCTTTTTAAAATCCCTTCAAATTCTTTAAAATCTTTAAAAAATCTCTTGATATTTCTTAAAATCTCTTTAAATTCTTTGAAGTCTCTTCGAAATTTCGTCAAATTCTTTAAAATCCTCTAAATCCTTGAAATTCCTTAAAATAACGTAAAATTCCTTGAAATACCTGTATTCTTTTAAAATCCCTTCAAATCATTTAAAATCAACAAATATCTCTTGAAATTTTCTAGAACCACTTAAAATCTCTTGAAATATTATAAAATATTTGAAAATCTTTAAACTTTTTAGAATTCTTAAAAAAAATTTCTTAAAATTACTTTAAATCACTTAAAGTACCTTCAAATCCCTGATATCTCATTAAGTCCCTGATTAAAAATATCTTAAAATTTTACTAAAGTCCAAAAACTCTTTTTAAACCTATTTTTCATCTATTTTTTTTTTTTTTTTACATTCTCACCAGAGAGAATGTATTAGATTTGTGTAAAATTTGACTCCCCTAGTTTTTGTCAAATGTCCACGTTTTTTTAATGCAAATTACGCATGTCGCAATCCGCTATGCATTCTATCATGATTTTAAGAGATACATTATATTTATAAATAAGCGGGAATTGTCCAGAAATTTCGTGGATAAAATTTAGTAGACATCATATTGTTTTTCGTCTCTATCTCTGACCTCGGCAAGATTTAAAAATATTAAAACTCTAATGCAAATCCAGCAAATAAACTTTTAAATTTTGTCTCTTGAGTTAATGAAATTCAAATCCGGGAGAATTTCAGAGTACCAAAAATTCCAAACTGGAGATGAGAAACTTGATTAACAATAAGAATTGAACCGCACTCAAGATAAAAATCTTTTGTCAGTCTGAAGTGCATCCGCCCCCTTCGTGTCCAACTCGAAAAAAAAAGACAAGTCAGGTAAAACAAAATGAAAGAACAAAAAAGACTCACGTCGTCCAGAGTTCATGTGTGGGTGGTAGTTTGACGTCGGATGTCTTTTCGGGAAGTTTGTAATACTCGTAAACGTAGGAGGCAGCCGGATCATCACTGTGACCAGATACGGTTGATACTTGATGCTGTTGCTGAAGATTGAGCATGGCTGCAGTGGCGACCGATAGCGGATGCTCGCAGTAGGCCCGCCAGTCGCCCTCCATACCCTGCACCTGCACCTGCACGGCCGCAACCCTTTTGTGGACTTCCGGGTCGCCGGGTTCGGCCGCACCCTGGACCCCGGTCGCGTTTTGCAGGGACTGTGACTCCTCGGGGCCTAAATCTTCCTCGTCTTCGGGCTCACGAGGTCCCCCCACTGTCCCGTAACCCGACTGATCGTCCTCGGGAACCCCACCAGAATCCTCCTCGCCTCTGCTTCGTCTTCTGTAAAAAAATTCAAAATTATCATTAAATTTCGTTATTCGTTATAAATAACACAGCCACACAAAAAAAAAGTGTCGTGATCTGGGAACGCGACATGTCTTCCTATGGATTTTGACGAGCTGAATCCGAATCCGAAGTCAAAATTTGCCCTGCACGTCAGCGTTTCGCCCTAACCTCAAAAAACTTTAAAAAATAAGTATTTCCTGTTCTGAGGATGAGGAATATTAATTCTGATGATTTTCGATGCACTGAATTCGAATTAGCTGTCAGAATTGATCCCTGACGTTGTCCTTTAACACTAATCTCTAAAAAATACTCAATAAATTGATATAAAATTGTGATATACTGCCTTGAAGGCGGTTTTTTTTAAAGCCTACATCAGCGGAGTCTCATTCTCACAATTGACGGGACCTTACTTCAACTTACTTAACCTAACCTAGACTCACCTAATCTAACCT
>CAJFCP010000547.1:17302-59461 GCA_904066005.1 Synergus itoensis | reverse complement strand
TTAGTATCGAATTCGCTCGAACGACCGTTTCAGGCCGTTTGTGTTGACACTTCTGATTGTCTTTAAAATCGATTTTGAAATATATAACTTTGCAGGAAATTTCATTGGGCATCTTTTATCCTCTTACAAAAAAATTTTACCTTTTACTGTTTCTGAAAGAAAGTGAAAGTGAAAATTATATATCGAAGATTATATGCTCTTTTAAACATTTACGATTTGTTATAAAAACAGCTATTTATTATTTTGCTAAGCAGTATCAAAATAACGCAGCATTACGCAACTTTCAAACGCTTTGTTAATCCAAGGAATTTTGAGTAAGCCCAAACTTCCGACAGAAAAAGTGTTAATTAGGGTGCAATGAAGTTTTCCGAAAACTATTACTTCAATTGAATCAAACGTTTAAAAAATTCAAATATTCAAACAGCGTATCAAATAGAGTTCGAGCGCGCCAAAGATAAAGTGGAATATATAGTAGTACTATATACAAACATATGTTATTATTGGCGCGCGAAGTATTTTCACCTCTCACGCGCTCGATCTATATTTGACGCGCTGTTTATATGTTCGTATTTTTTAACGATTGATTTAATTGAAATAATACTTTTCAGAAAACTTCATTATACCCTAATTAAAACTTTTTCCGCTGGAAGTGTGGCCATACTCAAAATTCCTTCGACAATAAAGCGTTTGAAAGTTTCATAACGTTTCGTTATTTTGATACTGTTTGGCAAAAAAATTAATAACTTTCTTTATAACAAATCGTAAAAGTTTGAAAGAGCATATCTTCAAAACATTTTGAAGCATAACTCTTCCAATTATCACTTTCACTTTTTTTCAGAAACAGTAAAAGATAGAACTCTTTTGTAAGAGAATAAAGGATGCGCCATGAAATTTCCTACAAAGCCATGATCTAGTATGGATTTCCTACATAATATCCAGACAAACTGAATGTGATAATATGAATAGAAAATAAAAAAAAAACAAAACCATATTAAAAATAACACAGGCACACAAAAAAAAAACAAAAGTGGTTGTTGCAGAAAGGTGTCCGATTAGTCCCACTACGTCATAATCAAGGTCAATTGAAATTCAAATCGACAGACTATAGCGAAGAACAGGGTGAGCGATTTCACTAAGATATTAAGGAAATGGAACGTCGCTATGAAGGAAGGTGGGATGTAAATATGATGGCAGATTTTTGTTGGTCGTTTAAAAGTTCAAATGAGCCAGAAAATTTGAAGAGAAAAACAAATCCGCTGCATAGATCTTTCAAAGACAAAACAATTAGTTACAAAAACAGACGCTTTTTTATTTTCATTATCCTAAAATACTAATTACGTCTTCAAAATCGTTATCTCTATTAAAGGCACCTCATAGTACTTCAAAATAATAGACCTATCTCACAAACAAAAAGTTGATAGTTCTACACGATCAAAATTTATACAACAATATTTGCTTTTTTTTCATTCAGATATAAGTCCTTTTTCTTTTTTTTTTAAGTTTTCATTTATTTGCATAATTTTTTTATTTTTCAGTTTTGTTTTGTTCATTTATTTTTGGTTTTTTGTATTGTCGCTGCAAGGAAGGTGAGTCAGATGACTAACCTTGACCCGATAGGGTCAAATGAACCACGGATTCGGATTCAGCGACCCCAAAAATTAAGACGTGGTAGGGTCAAATAGACAACGGATTCGGATTCAGTGACCCCGAAGATGTGAAGGATAGTAGTCATTTCTGCTAAAAATACTTTTTTGTTGATTTGACCTTAAATTGATCTTCATTATGACGTGGTGGGGTTAGTCAGTTACCGGATTCGGATTCAGCATGCCGAAAAAAATAAGGATATATTTATCACCTTTCTGTAACAAGTACTTTTGTTTTTTTGTGTGCCTATGTAATTTATTCAGTCTAAATAATTTCAGGTACCTCTAATGTTTCCGATGAGCCACACTTGTGGCATCCATGCTTTGACTTTCGTGTCACATGGCCCTCGGGACTTTACATCGAGTCAGTCGCAGGATATACGCCGGAGAATCCGTTTTATATCCAACAAAAATACATTTCTAAGTTATCCCACCTCGCTCCTATAGTAAATGAGACTCACCGAAAGTATCTAAGGAACGGAACTGTAGTTATATTTCTCGAGAATGGCACGGTTACTGTTCTACAATCTAATGGTACAATAGTTACGTGCACAGAGTTTAAAAAATTAGGAGAAACGAAGGATGATACTGATTTCCCGAAAAGTAAGTTATTTTCAATTGCTGATAGCAGTAATAATATGACTATGTATTGTTTTTTGAGCTACCGAATTAAATTAACTTTCTTTCTACAAGTAATCGTTGATTTAATCGAAATTCAATTTTACCGAAGGTGAAGTAGTACCGAGAACGATTCTTGTAAAGGAAATGGATGACGTTAGCAGCAAAAAGCGTAACCACGAATTGTTCGATGAAATTTCATTCGAAAGTGTCGTTTCAACATTGGAGGTAACTGCAGCACAGTTACTTATTCAAATGGACCTTTCATGTTAGAATCGAAGAATGAGACCTTCGGCTTCGAGAATGACCTACCTTTCATGAAAATGAATACTCGTATCGAGTGTTCTACAGTATACCCTCTTGTTTAATGGCTTTTGGAACAGAGTAATTTATAACGCTTTCCGAAAATAGTTAATCCTTATAGAACTCCACTTTCGCCCTACCTGCCCAGGTTGTTGGCTCACGTTTTCATCGGTGATTAATCTTCAAATAAGTAGCTCTAAAAGATAGTAAAGAATTAACCCTGTTAAGAAGTACACTCAATTCCTGATGTATCGTCTATTCCGGACATGGCCCGCAATGGCCGTAACATACTTCCCATAATTTTCAAAATGTAAAATGAGTATTCACATGGACGAGTTTTATGTCGGCGTACGGCATAAATACAGCAACCGCCTCTTTCTTACTGCAGTAAAACGCGCAAATAGAAAGAGATTGCTGCTGCGTTTACGCCATACATCAATCAAAAACACGTCCATTTAAGGTGATTCCACAAATGAACATAAACGCTCGCATATACGTACGCAAGAAAGACGCACGCAAGTCGAACGCGCACCACGGCGTAAATACACCTCTACCTCTTTCTTTTTGCAGCCGAAAGAAAGAGAAAGAGGCGCATTTTCCTTGTAGTGCGCGTTCGACTTGCATGCGTTCTTGTTTGCGTCCGCGTTTAGGTTCATTTGTGAAATCACCAGTAGATGTTCGGAAATAGGCTGTGCTATTACGTAGATCTGTGGAGCTCCCGGCACTTGAGGGGCAGGAAGATGTGCCTCTCTCGAAACCTGAGTCTTTCAACAAATCAGATCACGTTTTCAACAAATCAGATTTGTCACATACAAAAAATATCTCCAAAAAGATCTCGATACGGATAATAAATTCGTTAAGGGGGGGATTAGGTAGGTATTTAAATTTTTTTTTATTTTTTTATTTGAAAGTACAACATTTCAAAATTGTTCTGTGAAAATTTCAGGTCAATCGGAGCAAAAATGACGGAAATATAGAGTCAGTTGCTCCACCTCGGTTTCGTATACCTGTTTGACAGCAGTGCGGCGCGCTTAATGGGGGGGGGGTTAGGTATTTAAACTTTTTTTTTTGAATTTTTTTATTTGAAAGTACAACATTTCAAGATTGTTGTGTGAAAATTTCAGGTCAATCGGAGAAAAAGTGACGGAAATATAGAGTCAGTTGCTCCACTTCGGTTTCGTATACCTGCTTGACAGCAGTGCAGCGCGCTTATCTGGCGCGTTTTCCTGAAACTTGTCATATTTGAAGTCTGTGGACAGCATAACTCAAAATCTACTTGGCTGATCGTTTTGAAATTTCGCGAAGTTGTTTTTCACATAATTCTCCCGATAAACCTGGAACGTTTTTTGTATTTTGAAACAATTATTAATTTTAAAATAACAAATTAATCGATTTTTTTATCAAAAATCGTTTTTTTGGCTTCCAAATGTTACCAAAAATTCAAAAATCGAAAAAAAATGGTCTCAACGTTACCTAAAGAAACATCTTATGATAGAATTATTTTGCTGGCCTCAAAATATTCCTATGATTAAAATTAAGATTACTCTTTAACCTAGAGGGTGGGTGGTTAAGTCAATAACTGTACAGACCAGAATTTAATGACAATTAATAAAAAAAAATGTATTTAGTGAAAAGAAATGGATTAATAAATTTAACAAACACTTGAACGCCGACAGATAGACAGACTTACAAAAGATGCTTCTTCCAAGCCAGCCACGGAGAGAGAGAGAGAGTGGTGGCCGACCGACGATTCGCAGCACCGCTGCTCGCCGGTTCGAGCCCCCGCCCCTACGCCTGTACGCAGGCAAACAAAGTAACAGTCATGTTACACCCCCCCCTTTATGGAAGTTTGGGTCCATGACCGAAACTGTCTCTAAAAGTGCGAGTTCCGCCTCAAAGTCAAATGCCCTCGCCAATCCCACGTCTGACTCTTCTTTCAGATTTTCTTCTGGGTTTACAACATCCCATCTTCTTTTTCTATCTTTCTTAATTTCTATTTTAAGTATTTCTTGGAACTCAATATTAATCTTTTCTCAATCTCTTCTAATATATTTGCTCTTATCATGGCTAGGACCCGTGAGATTTTTCCTATCTCTAAATGGCCGATCGTTACAAAAACTATTATGAAAAATATGCAATTCTTTTGGTATTAATTTTTTACAGAACCGGCAATTTTTTGCCCCTACTCTAATAGCTGACTTAAACGATTCTCCTGCTTCCATTTTCCTTTCCACCCTTGGTACCTTTCTTTCTCTGAAACATTTATAAACAAAAACTTGCTTGGGTCAGGAGTTTGATTAATTTGGAATCAAAAGTGTTTGTTTTTACACCGTTTTATTTCAAAAATTGTTAAATAGAGTTGGGGAGCATTTGTCTCAAGAGTCATTCACATGGCTCCATAACTGATCTCTTCTCCCGAGGTCAGTTGTTTTTCTTTACCCACAGCTTATTCTGTGCCTCTCTGACACTCTGAGCAATTTCCTCCCTTGCCCTTTGACGGGCCGACTCCCTTTTTTGTCTCTCCCGTGCAAGCATCGCCTCTACCTCCGCTTTACGCCTAGCCCTTTCCTCGGCCCAAAGGCAATCGCTTTCCTCCTATTCCTCCCTGATTCTCTTCTCTTCGAACTTGCGCAATAATTGCGCGATCTCCCTCCTGTCATCCTGTTTCACCCGCCGATGATACTCTGCCAACTTCGCTCGCCAGACGACTGCGCACGTGACGATGCAGAGACAGGCAGTATCCTGCCCGTCTCTGGTTCGCGTCATCTAAATTTTTCTGTACCTGTTTTTTAAATACATGAAAGCTTCGCCATCTATCTGTCCATTTATCTACTTCCTGAAATTCTACTTATTCTGAATCTTCGATTTCAGCTTTCAGGGATAGCTTTGGGTGCAATTTCCTACCAAAGTTTATGATCGCTGGCATAAAACCTGTCGACGCATTTTTGCTCGAATTCATTGCGTACTTTATGTCAACTAAATACTCGTCCCATGACGCGTAATCATCATCCAAGTACGCTTTGATCAGCTGCTTCATCGTCCTATTATATCTCTCTGTTGGATTTGCTTGGGGGTAATATTTTGGTGTGGTTACATGTCTAATACCAAATTTTTGAGCTAATAGCCTAATGGTTTTATTAACGAACTTTGTTCCGTTATAGGTTAATAATATCCTGGGTGTTCCCCAATGTGATATTATTTTATTATGGAACTCCATTCCTATTTTTTTGACATTAAATTTTTTAATCGGAATTATCTCTACTGTAACGTGAATTGTCTCCATTCACGAAACTAAGACTCAAATTCTTAATTTAAATTCACAAATTCGGAAAACCAATTTCTAAAAGGAAACCAAAAATCAATTTATCGTTTGGAACGAACGAGAACCCGATTTATAATGCGCCAGTTGATTGTGTTACGCCACAAACAACGCCGAGTCCTGCCTGCTCATCCCAACATGAAAATCCTAGAAAAAGAATAGCTATCTCAGGGTTATGGGCATTGTAAAGGGAAGCAGCAAAAGAAGTGAGACAAGTTCTGCAATTTATACAATCGAGATTTAATAATAATGTTCAACATAAAAAAAGAAAGAAAACAGCGGAATTAATTTAATTTAATAGTGTTTACTCGCGTATCGCACCTTGATTTAACGAATATCTCGAAATTACATTGTCGAGCGTATGACGGGCATAAATTCGGTATTACAACCTCGCCAAATCTAAAAAAAAAATAAAGGAAGTCAGCAAGTTAAACATCTAAATGAGAGTTTTAACTCAAATTATGTTACGCGAGAATCGAGCCGTTGAGCACCAGACATATCGTAAGAGCAACAAGTAATCAGTTAAATCATAAAATCAATTCAAGAGAGAAAATGGCGAATTTCGACAAAGCAGTTTCAGAACCTTTCAATCTACATCAGTGAAATTCTGCTTTGGCGGACTTGCCGAGATAAAAAAAAGCCATACCTCTGCCATTGTAAATTGCGAATAAATAACCTCTTATTCAAATATATATATCCAATTATGGCAGATAAAAGAAATATGAGAAAACCACAATGAACGCACGATTCAACCGTAATTTGCGAAAACCAGAGAGAGAGTGAAGGTTAAGTAGCGAGGCGGAAGTACGTTGACAGGCGAGGCGGAAATCAGCAGACGCCATGGTGGAAAAGAGTTCAGCGGTCCAATGACAACGACCGTGTATGTCATGTGACCCATGACGTCCTTCCGCTACTTGCTTGATCGTTAGTCAGTAAAGTGTCAATTGACAGTACACCCTGCACTTTAATTATGCCATAGTCCAGTATGGGCTCACGGGGTGTCTGAGCACCCTCTACGGTGTCCCCAAAGATCAGATGTAACACAGAGAATGTGTCACATCTCGTAACATCCTTCGGTTTATCCGAGCAGAGAAAAATGTATTCTGTTCGGATATGCAGGGTCCCATGCGTCAGCGGTAGGGACTTACTTGGCCACTTCCGTAGCTCGAGAGGTGGTGGACTCTGGCGTCAGGCGGGAGTACTGGCAGGATTCAAATATGTGTCGTCCTTCCTTCCTTCATACAACATCCATAAGACATCCTTCCTTCGTAATATTTGGCGTGTTGGTTCCAATACTTCGGTCGAATACGTGGCTCGAGGTTTACATGAAATTATTATTATAATCGAAAGCAATTAATAATAAGTTTAATTTTTTCGAGAGTGCTCTGGTTCGTGGTGCGGCTGCCTCACTGGATTTGTTTTATTTACTGTGCGAGTCAAAATATCTACTGTCTCCGGTGCCAGTCGGTAACTACATTCTTTGACGTTAAAGATTAAAAATCTGCAACGTCATACTACACATTTCGAGAAATTATCTGCGATTACCAGTATGTATTGGTTCCTACGTTTTTTTGTGTACCCATCCAAAAGGACCACATATGTCCTAAAGCGCAGCTGCTAAATACATCAAGAAGTCGGAGACGTTCCTGAAGAGGTGGGTTGAGCGGTATAAAGTTGATAAAACAGTCGACGACCTTCCCGAAAGAGGCAAATCTCGAGTAACAACCAGCAAGGAGGATAAAGCGATCGTGCAGCTGTTCAAGCGTACCCCTACTCTAGGATTGCGAGATGCCAAGGCTATACTAGCCAACAAGGGAGTCTACATTAGTATCAACACCATTCGACAGCGTTTGGCTGAATCGAAGATACAGTACCGTACCACGAGGCAAAAACCCCTGCTCTCAGAAACCCATATGGTAAAACGAAAGGCATGGGCTGCGGAAAATCTCCACCGGGACTGGTCAAACGTTATTTTTTCTGATGAAGCGTCGTTCTGGGCATGGGTTCCCATAAAGTATGCCTGGTCTACGGCAGGCAGTAGATTTTTTCAGCTGACCGTTAAACACCCAGTGAAGATCCATGTTTGAGGATGCTACTCCGAGCGCAGTTTTGGAGGTTTAGAGCTCTTCATCGAGAACCTCAATTCTCAGAAAATGCTCCAAATATATCAACGTGGTCTTCTAAGTTCTGCTAAAAAGATGTTTGTAGCCAATAATGCCGATTGGAGCTTGCAAGAGGATAACGACCCTAAACATCGAAGCCGTCTCTGCACCGCTTGGAAAGCGGAAAATGACATCACAAACTTGGACTGGCCATCACAGTCCCCAAATGCAAATCAAATCGAGAATGTCTGGAGCGTTTTGACTACGCTGAAAAGTTAGTGGAAAGCATGCCGAAAAGGTGCCAGACCATTCTGGACAACGATGGGGACTGGACCATCTATTAGGTAGTAGCGCCGTACTGCTTTGAAAGTACTTTAATTAAAAAAAAAAAACGTTCAAAAATGTGTAATAGTTTTCGAAAAATCGACCCAGATTACGGATTTTTACGTAATCAATTGCGAAATTCTCTCTTACAGGATTTTCTCTATCACCTTCGAATTTTCCGTAAATGCAGGAGTTATTTATAAATTACAATAATTCCGGCGTAAAATTTAATCTCTCGCGCAGTCATATTGTCTGCTGTGACAATCTCTATAGATGTCAAATCTTTATCATTTTCCGATGGTTATTGAAGTTTGGACCCAAATTACGAATTTTTACGTAATCTATTACGAAATTCTCTCTGAAAGATGCTTAGTTGAGATTTATAGAATTTTCTCTATCACCTTCGAATTTTCCGTAAATGCCGGAGTCATGCATACATTATACTATAATATTCCCGGCGTGAAATTCAATTCATCTGTCATCTCCCGTACAACCATATTGTCTACACCAATCAGATACCTTGATATATAAGAAACGCCCATTGGTGTAGCCACACAAATTTCAAAGTTCGTTTATGCAATGCCCTTAACAAAAATCTTTAAATCATAAGGACGACATGCCCTTAATTGAGAGATGGCTGATTCCAAGGAACTGGAAAACTGGTAGAGTACAACCCTTGCAAAATCCAGAGAATCAGCCTATAATCCTGCTCAACCCTTGTAATGACTGGGATCTTGGTAGCAGTTGACACGTCAGGTCCTAACTCTCGTTACATAATAAAAAGAAACAAAAAAATAGAATGAACAATAATGTTCTACCCAGCTCAAGGTGACCCCTTTGTGGAATTTTGACTCTCGCCCGGAAGTTTCTAGATTTTAATTATTATTAGATTAATATTAGATTTTAATATTAATTTTCTACCGGTGCCAGCAAGGACAAGTGACAAGTGAAAAACACTCTGTCATAATCTCCTTTATAAAATCCATTTTGAATTTTTCGTTTCCGATGATTCTTTCGCGAATTATAATGTCCACCGCAAAACACCTTTTTTCTGAGGTGCCTGCAGAAATTCGCTGTTCCTCGCTCAATTTTTAATATTTTTCAATGTGAATTTACAGTAATTAAAAACAAAGCTCCATGAAACGGTACATAAGGTGTTCATGTTTTAAACTTAAATATTAGGTGCGAAACTAAGTTCTCGCTGTTTGTCAATAGATGGCTACAGCAGTAAGTGCTGGTCGATTTTGACATATCTAAAGCGTCATGAACCAAGCTTAGATATACAGTCTGTTCAACAAGAGCGTGTGATCTGTATTTTTAAAACTAATAGAGATATTTGAACGTTTTTTTTTTAAATTAAAGTACTTTCAAAGTACTAATACGCAATCACTTAGTAAATGGTCCAGTCTCCATCGTTGTCCAGAATGGCCTGGCACCTTCTTGGCATATTTTCAACTAATTTTTCGGCATAGTTCGTTGATAAATCTAGCCATAACTTTTTAATTCTATGTGACAGCTGTTTTAGGGTGAAGACACGTTTTCCGGCAAGCTTCCTCTTCAAGATACTCCAGACGTTTTCGATTGGATTTGCATCTGGGGACTGTGATGGCCAGTCCAAGGTCGTGATGTGATTTTCCTCTTTCCAAGCGCTGCAGAGACGGCTTCGATGTTTCGGGTCGTTATCCTCTTGCAAGATCCAATCGGTGTTATCGGCTCCAAACATCTTTTTAGCAGACCTTAGAAGACCACGTTGGTATATCTGCAACATTTTCTGAGCGTAGAGGATCTCGGTGAAGAGCTCCAAACATCTAAAACCGCGCTCAGAGAAGCATCCCCAAACATGGACCTTCACTGGGTGTTTAACGGTCCGCTGGAGAAATCTACTGCCAGCCGTAGACCAGGCATACTTAATGGGAACCCATGCCCAGAACGACGCTTCGTCAGAAAAAATAACGTTCGACCAGTCCCGGTCGAGATTTTCAGCAGCTCATGCCTTTCGTTTTTCCATATGGGTTTCTGAGAGCAGGGGTTTTTGCCTCGTGGTACGGTACTCTATCTTCGATTCAGCCAAACGCTGGCGAATGGTGTTGATACTAATGGAGACTCCCTTGTTGGCTAGTATAGCCTTGGCATCTCGCAATCCTAGAGTAAGGGTACGCTTGAACAGCTGCACGATCGCTTTGTCCTCCTTGCTGGTTGTTACTCCAGATATGCCTCTTTCAGGAAGATCGTCGACAGTTCCATCGGCTTTATACCGCTCAACCCACTTCACAATGAACGAATTTGACTTTCTCAAGTATTTAGTAGCCGCTGTGACGGACATTTTTGGTCCTTTTGGATGGGAACACAAGAAGACGGCTTCAAAACGTTTAGCGGAAACAGAACTCATTTTCGTTCGCGTGCGTTCTCTCGGACGGTTCGAGCGGTACTGAAGCGGTATCATAAACGCGTATTAGTCCTTTGAACCTACTTTAATTAAAAAAAAAAAAACGTTCAAAAATCTCCAATAGTTTGAAAAATACAGACCACACGCTCTTGTTGAACAGACTGTATGGTAAACAAACCGCTTTGACACATTAGTGATTTTATTTTTGCGTTATACACTTTTGGTTATGTGAAAATGTCTGATTTTGTGCCAAATAATCGTCATTTGCAGGAAGTGTTTTTTTTCTTCTTTCATTCAAAGAAAACGGCGGCTGAAGCACATCGAGAGCTCCAAAAAGTTTGTGGAGATGCTGCTCTAAACGTAACAACGTGCCGTGATTGGTTCCGTCGCTTCAAAGATATTAATTTCGATATTGACGACCGTCCGTGTGAAGGAAGGCCAAAAACTTTCGAAGACGCTGAACTGGAGGCATTGCTTGATGAGGATCCATGTCAAACGCAAGAAGAGCTTGCTTTAGCATTAGAAGTTAACCGTCAAACCATTTCCAAGCGATTGCTTGCGTTGAGAATGATTCAAAAGCAAGGAATTTGGTTTCCTTATGATTTGAAGCCAAGAGATGTTGAGCGTCGTTTCTTCGCCTGTGAACAACTGCTTCAGCGGCAAAAAGGAATGTTTTTCTTCATCGCATCGTGACGAGTGATGAAAAATGGATTCATTACAGCAACGAGCAACCCAAAGAGAAAAAAATCTTTGGGACTGCCCAGTCATGCTTCTACGTCTTCGGCTTGGCCGAATATTCACGCTGCAAAGGTTATGCTGTGTATTTGGTGGGACCAGGTCGGTGTTATTTATTATGAACCGAATGAAACCATCACTGGGAAACTGTATCGAATTCAATTGATGCGATTGAGCCGAGCACTACGCGAAAAACGGACACAATACGAGCAGAGGCACGAAAAAGTGATTCTACTACATGACAACGCTCGACCTCACGTTGCTAAACCCGTTAAGGGGTTAGGCCACTCTAGAGGCCGAAAAAATAGGGTTTTTTAGGATTTTTTTTCTAGGAATACTACAAAATAAATCGAGATTCCAATTAAGGATAGTTATTATATATATAAACAACTGTATACAAAATTTTTTTTGAAGCGATTCATTTCAAAATAGCGGCTGTGCAGCATTTTTCCGATGACGTCTTCGTTTTTTCAAGGCTCACGGCCGGACAAACAGCTCCTGTAATTTTTGAATTTCAATTAGCCAATTTTTTTTTTTTATTTTGTACACTAACTGCTAGAGAAGTACGTAGGTTTTTTTCGATATTTTAATTTTTGGCCAAATGGCGCACTTCCAAAGTGAAAAGTGAAAAATTTGCTTGAAAAATCATCAGATAATTGTTAATAACAAATGAACTATGCAATTTAAAAAAAAAATCCTACGTACTTCTATAAACAATATATTTTTCAAGATATGTTCAAAATTTCAAGTAAATCGGTTGAAAATTGTCTGAGTTATGTTTCCGGCCATCTCAAAAAATACAGTTTTGAGATAAACGCGTTTGAAGTTTTGAGTAGTAGAAAATCATGAATAATTTTTTAATACCTTTAATCAGCGATGCCTGCACCATACAATTGGCCTTCCAGGTTATCGTCCTGCCGTTTTTCCTCCTTTCTTTCCACTGTACACCACTTTATCACTCATTGTAAAAATTAATTAATAATTATATAGGTGAAAAAAATTAAATTTCACAGAAGCGGTCACAAAGGCAGACCAGGGGGCCTTGTACTAAAATTCAAGAACCGTGTACTTAGAAATTTTTCCCGACTATAATCTTTTGGCACATCATTTTTGAGGTCTTAAGGGACAATTTAAAACAAAAAAAGAAATCGATTTTTCGAAAATTCTAGAGTGGCCTAACCCCTTAAAACCTACTTGGAAACGCTCAAATGAGAAGTCTTACCCCACTCGCCGTACTCTCCAGACATTGCTCCTTCTGACTACCAATTGTTTCAATCGATGGCACATGGCCTGGCTGAGTAGCATTTCCACTCTTATGAAGACATCAAAAAATGTCTTGATTCGTGGATAGCCTCAAAAGACGAACACTTCTATAGTCAAGGTATTCGAGCTCTGCCAGAAAAATGGGAAAAAGTTGTAGCTAGCGATGGACAATACTTTGAATGATTCATTTGTAACCATTTTTTAACAATAAATTTGCATTTTCATACAAAAACAACGAGAACTTAGTTGCGCACCTAATATGTTTAAGATCTTTCAGAAATACTGAAAAATAAATCGCGCTCCGAAGTATATATACGTCGCGCTTAGCGCTCCGTGTTGTGCGCTCCGCGCGCCGAAATATTTATATGTCACGCTTCGCGCGCATGCGTCTTTCGGGATGCTTAACCCTTCGAGTACAACGTGGGGTGTATGGCCACCCCAACGGAACAAAAAACGTATATTCGCTGTGTACAGGTTGCAGAAAGGCTTCCCGTTTTGAGTACCTTCTCTTTCACTATCACTTCAGCCCCTGCTGCTGCTGCTGCAAAAAAAAAATTTCTTAAACAATTGCTAAGCTATTTGACAACTTCCCTACATTGATTCTAGGTATTTGGGATTGAATTCAAGTATTTTTCGAAACCCGGAAATGCGCCATTCAAAATTTAAACGCAAAAAACAGAGTGGGGTGTACACACACCCCACGTTGTACTATACGTCCCACGATTCCACGTTGTACTCGGAGGGTTAAGCCTACACTCATCTTCCGTAAGTGTCGGCACTCGAAGTGACCTCAAAGTCAGTGCCGTACTGCATAGCCTGCGTAGTATAGAAAAAAACGAATCTTGAGCACGGGTTCAGAGTCTACATATATACGGTCCTGAGTGTTTACGTAAGAGTGCTCGCTCGATCCATTTTAATCGCTCCCGCTAGTTGGACAATTACCCCCGAGAGTATCCAACTTACGAGAGATGAGTGTATATATATTTTTTTGAAATTACTAAACCTTTGAATGCAAAAGAAAACTAATTTACTTAAGGCTCTATCGGCCTTAAGGAACACATTCTCATCAGGGCACTCGCGCTTCGCGCTCGATATTTGATAAAAATTTTTAGAAGCATTTTTCACGATTAAAAGGAAAACTACTCATCCTATCAAAAAATGGCCAAAGGAGAACTTGTAGATCTTTTTAAGACCAATAATTATGTTCCTTATCATTTTCTCTGCATCTCGCATTTTAAAATATTAGAAGTCTTTCAATTTTTTTTTTTATCGAAAAAAGTCATTAGGAAAAATTGTTCGACTTTTTGAGTACTACGAACATCCGTACATAGAATTTGTAAATTAAAAAAAAAAAGTGGCCAACGATTTTAGGACACTAAAATACCAATGCAATCGGTCAATTCTTTCGAAAGTTATCGTGCCCACAAACTATAAATCTACAGACAGACAGACAAATACATTCGTGAAAACATGTTTTTTGGGTTCAGGGAGTCACAAAACGTGGACATTTGACAAAAACGGGGGGGGGGGGTCAAATTTTACACAAATCTTATACCTTCTCTGATGAAAATGTAAAAAGATAGCTGCCGTCAGCATATTCTGCTTAGTCTCCGTACTATATATTAGATGCTTGTGCTCCGCATACGAGTAGTATTTTGAACCTAACCATCTTGGATCGGCGCGGCTGGTATCTATTAGCAGGCATTAGATGCGAACGGTGGCTATCCTGCATAGTGATGCTACATATGCAATAGATAAGGGATGGGTAAGGGCTCGCTCCAGCGACAATCTTGATAGTAGCAACGGCTATCTCATGCAGCCTTGTTCCGAAGCATTGTAATTTGGCGTTCGCGGAGGTGCGGATAGGGAGTGCGATGGTCCACCATCTATACAAAGCATACTTGCTGCCAGTATCCTTTTTTTTCACACTGAGAGAACGAAATCGTTAGATTTTACCGAAATACTTCGGTAAACCTGGGACAGAGAGACATTTCGTCAAGTTTTCACTTGTTTCTCGCTAAAATAAATTAAATGAATGCTTAATGAAAAAACATGACTTTTTAGTGAAAGACTGTATAGTATGACGTCATGGGCGCATAGTATGACGTCAGGCAATTCTCGTTTTACCGAGACTTCAGTAATTTCTCGCGATGACTAATCGCGAACATTCGTGAAAAATATATAAATCCACATTAATTTTTAATGCACTATATAATATTTCATACGGCGCTTAAATTAATTTCTAACGTACTAAATTTTTACTTTACGCTCGTCAAAGTTTCACTGATCTTTTGTTATACTATACCACTTATGCAACACATCACCGAAATGTTTCTCTGTCCCAGCTTTACCGAAGTTTTCGGTAAAAACTAACGATTTCGTTCTCTCAGTGCAGTGAATGTACTTTTGTACCTTTTCGTCAAATCGTTCTTACTTTGTCGAGTAAAATTTAAAAAATTAAACCTTAATCAATTTTTTTTTTAAATATCTTTCTTATAATTATATTTAAAAAATTTTATTAAAACATTTCAACATATTTGATTCTCTCTTAACTGCGTAGATTATCGCGGTATGTGGTTACAGTTCTGCTGAGACTGTTTGAAAACAATTTTCGTGAAATTGCACGAAGCTGGGGTTGTGCAGTAGGTTGTATGATTCATGGATGCCGTGCCTATTTCCATATGCTGATGTATGGGATAGGAAACGCGCTATCGTACGAGTGGATATCGAACATGCATCACGTCCTTGATGCAGAATTTATGTATCTCGTGAGTCCTCTTCGTCTCTTTTGAGTTGCTTGAATTTTAAAGGTCACCTCAGGTAATGAAAAAGCTCTCGATTAAACTTGAG
Source organism: Synergus itoensis (assembly GCA_904066005.1). NCBI lineage: Eukaryota > Metazoa > Arthropoda > Insecta > Hymenoptera > Cynipidae > Synergus > Synergus itoensis. The sequence continues at coordinate 43,918 of CAJFCP010000547.1, read as the reverse complement.
TGTAGGGACTCTAAGTTAGCATTTATGCTATATAGCGATCGGATCTCTTTTATTAACTCGCGAGATAAAAGGAGAGAATCTGACGCGCTATATAGCGTGAAGCTAACTCAGAGTCCCTATGCAGAATCCTTTGAAAATTCAAAGCTATTCTGCTTCATACAGAAATTTGAGGCCATTTAGGAAAATTTTAACGTTATCAAAGGTATATGAAAACCTTGATTTGAACACATTTTTAGCATTAGAGTAATTATAGGGCTTGATTGGGGACATACATACAATTATCTTGAAATAAAAATGTGGCTAAATTTGGCATTTTCGAGTGCGTCTTTTCTAGTCTAATTTAATCCAGTGCTTATCCAATGTGCACCTGAGTCCAAAGGTTGTCCTGTAGTCGTCATATGGCGAACGGACCTCTTAAAGATATTAAAATAACACACGGATGTCTAAAGTACGTCAATTCACAGGACACAGAGGTTCATCCGATGGGCGTCTTTAGGACGTCCGGTTTCCACTATGCCATTCAGCCTTCCACAACATATAATACAAACTAAGTGTTAACCAAAAAAATTTTTAAACATAAATCTGTAGTAAACGTATCAAATGTTGTGTATAGTTAATTAGTTTACAAATATGCATATGTGTCAGTCTGTGAGGAAAGGGACCTTAGGGTTAGCAGGAAAACCTTTCAGTAGACGTAAGGGCATGTGGCACCTTATACAAGGGCCCGCTCGAAAATTCGCCAAGTTCGTGCAATGCTGTCAAAAGCATAGATGGTGCCGAATTTATGTTCAAGAGACCGAGTTGTTAATAAGACAAGATTCAGGGACAGCAGGGGAGGAAGGCTGGAGATTTATATAGCTTAGGCCTACTACCTAGGGGATGTTGAAACTGAACCCCTCCACCTGAAGTGGAGGTGCTAGTTCGGCATTGTTATAATATGAAGATTCCGTCACTCTTAGGATGCGATGCAAACGCGCACCATGTGTTATTGTGTAGCACGGATACCAACGATAGAGGGAGAGACCTTCTGGAATTCTTAGCGGGGACGGATCTAGAGATCTTAAATCGAGGTAACACTCTTACATTCCTGATCGAAAGCAGGAAGGAGGTACTTGACGTGAGGCTATGCTCAAGGGGGCTGATGGAAAAGGTGAGAGGCTGGAAAATATCCGCGGAGGAATCACTCTCAGACCACAGTTAACTTGTGTTTTGCTGGCCTTTAGGAAGCCGGAGGTACAGCTGAAAAAGAATCCCAGATATATAAAGTGGGATGTCTTCAGAGAGGAACTCCGAAGAAGGCTTAAAGATTTTCCCAAAAGCTATGTACTGTACGACAACTGATGTTAGACTGTGATTTTGAAAGAAGCTTGACTGACCTTGAGAGACAAACTTGGTTGTCAGTAAAAGGTGTTATAAACAATTTCTTGGGAAACAAAAAATGCGGAAACTACAAACACCTGTTGAACACTATGCTGCAGAACTTTCAGGAAATGAAAATGAACATGTCACTAAAGATTCACATTCTTCACTCGTACTTCCAGAAATGGAAGTTTATATATAAATTTCCACTACCATGGAAATGACTTCTTCCCAGAAAATTTGGGGGCAGTCAGTGATGAGCACGGGGAAAGATTTCATCAAGGCATCGCTGAAATCGGAAAGAAAGAGCAGACTACTGCTGGAGGCTTATGACTGATGAACCAAATGCTCATCACCGTCGAGTATGCAAAAGAAAAAGTTTCTAGGGAGTAGTAGCAGCTTTTAATAGTATATTACGTAATAAGGGGCGCAAGGCGACAATTTCACGAGTGTGAAGTTAGAAGATATCACACGAGTAAAATTGTCGCCCCTCCCCATATCACGTATATTATTTTTCATAACATAAATTGAAAATTCGACATTCGATGCCTTCTGTTCAGTTGTTTTTTACTTTCTATCCTAGAGTTGAAACTGCTACTTTCGCCCCGCTATGAAGGTATCGAAAGTCGAATTTTCAATTTATATGTTATGAAAATATATTTTTTAAAATTATTATATTATTATTATTTTTTTTTTGTTGCAAATATTACATTAATGCAATGAGATATTAGAAAAAGTAGAATGATTCGCCTCGAGTACTTGTAAACCGTCAAATTGGCAACTCTTTAGAAAGAGAGAAGTTCTCTGCCTTGTATCTTTCGAACTGTTACAGCTGGAACTGTAATTTTTTTTTCAATTTTTTCTGCATTAAAAAAACGAAGAGTATGAGATCACAGAGACTAAAAAATAAAATTTATTCAGTTAAATATAAGGATTTTTGTAAAAACATTTTTTTCATCGTCTTTTTTTTAGTTTTTTTTTTAAATTATCTCAGAAACTATATGAGATATCGAAAAAACAAAAAAAAAAAACAATGGATTCTGCATTAAAAAACGCGTCGAAAAAAAAATTTTTTCACTCTTTTATCACATGATTTGTGATTTTTTGAAAAAATTTTTAACTCAAAAAATCTCAAAAACTTGACATCCTGGAAAAAAACGGAGATCAGATTTGGATTCAGCACAGAAAACTACCATGGAAATGATATATCTCATTCCAACACCACATAGGTCATATTTTGTTGACAAGTGTTATCTATAAAGGACAAATTCTCAGAATATTGTTCTTGAACTACTTTTCTTAATATTTTTAAAAATTCTGATAGGTTTAAGATGAAAATTTCATTAAATATATAAATATAATCTACTCGAAAACTACACTTATCATGGACATGAATTAGTCAACAAAATTGATTGTATTAGAAAATTATATGAAAATATGAACACACTTTAAAAATTTATCTGAATATAATTTTTATTTCCTTTATTGAAAAAATACCATTCTAGAAATATATTGAATCACCAAAAATTTTATAAAATCTCTGGAAATACCTTGAATTCTTGAAAATATATTGAAATATTTAATTTGAAAACTCTTGAAGCCTGTTGAAACCTAGGAAATTCTTTAAAATATCTTTTTTTTTTAAATCTCTCGAAATGTATTTAAATTCTTTGAAAACCTTTGAAATCCCGTACATTTTAAAATATTTTTTAATTGCGTGAAAAATTTTTAAGTCTTTAAAATCTTTTAAAATCCCTTCAAAAATTTTAAAGACGGTTAAAATCCTATGAAATTTCCTTTAATATTTTTAAATCCCTGAAACTATCGAGATCAGCTAAAATCCATTGAAATCTTTGAAAATCCCCAAAAGGTTTTGACACCCTGTGAAATACCTTGAAATTGATTTTAATTTAATGCAATACTTTTTCTTTGTAAATCTTTTTAATACCTCATAATTCCTTTAAATCCCATGAAATTCCTTGAAATCTTTTAAGTCGATTTAAAATTCTTTAAAATCCCTTGAAAATCTATTGAATCCCTTAAAATCTTGAAGTCTTATAAAATATACAAAAATCTCACAAAAATCAACTAAAAGCCCGTAAAACCTCTTGAAATAATTACATATTTTAAAATCCCTTCAAGTCTTTGAAATTCTATCTACATTAAAATCTTTCAGATTCTCTTCCCTATAAATCCCTTTCAATCCAATGAATGTCGATTGAATTCACGTATCTACGTATTTTCAAATCCGATGAATCATCTTGAAATATTTAATGACCATTAAGATTTCTTTAAAAATTTTGAAATCTTTGAAATTCTCTGAAAAAATTACGTAACAGTTTCGATTGACCCCCCGCATCTCTCATATAGCAAATCGTTACATTGTTCTTCCCTTCTCCAGAAAATAGATTACGTAATTTATAGATTACCCCGAACTGGCGGCACATTGAGAGGCTCAGTTGTGCTTTCTTGAATAGGATGAACCGATTATTTCGATCTATTCCTAAAGTGTTTCATTTCTTCGTAGACAGAAATTGGTAAAGAGATTGCAACGCACGGTGAAGAGCCTCCAAATATCAAGATATCGGGATATTCTGTGCTTGAGCCCGACGGCAGGCATTACGAAGTTCGTGAGGATGTAGTGGTGCAGTTCAATAGATTGTTGGTGAAAACAGCCTCCAGCTACGAAGTCGACGAAAGGTTCGCACATCGTGCTGATGGCACTGACATGCTGTTGAAATCCAATGGTGATTTTATCGTTTCATTTCCAGGTAATCTAAAGTTTACGACTTTTCCAATTTTCTGGTCTGTGACTCTAAACACAAGCTATATTGATAAGTACCTACTTGCAAACAATTACAATGCAAATTTTATGAGACGAGTTTTTAAATCCTTTATTTATTAGATGGAACACGAATAAAGACCGGTTACATAATAGAAGATGAGCTTCTCATTTGTGATTGGTCAGAGGATGAATTAGAAGAGTACTTTGCTTTGAAGCCCAAATATGAGGCCTTTGATCATTCGAATCTTGATGCAAACTTAAATGAAAACGAAGAGCTTGTAGAAAGGACTAAGATTCTGGAGTCCGATTCCTTTGTGTCCGTACTCTTGACTAGTCGGATGGAGCATTTAAACTACTCCACTGTGGAGTATAATCCAATGTTCCGCTCTTGCATTCTCTCTATGCCTGGAGAGGTTAACATCAGAATATCTCGAGACGGAATACTTGATGTTACAGTCGCAGCTAAAGTTGAGCTTAATGTAATTGAAATCATTTTCAATAAACGTAGTTGGCTCGAATTTTCTAGTAAATTTAGTCTCTAGAACTGAATTAGTGAAATTTTTCTAATTAAAAGTAAAATTCTACTAACTCAATTTAAGAAAAGTGAGCCACTAAATATCAGTGGAAAATTAATAATTTAATTAGTTAAAATATTTACCAATTCGAGAGTGGAAACTACAAATTGTTTTGGAAATGTAGGGGAGACCGGGGCTATTCGGGATACATTTTTATTATTGAATATTACAAATGCACAAAAATGCTTTTCTTAAATTATATAATATACCTTTAAAAAGCATGAACTCTCCTTTAAGATATGCTATAAACAGATACTCTCTAACTTCGATGTGATTTGGTGGGGCGATTGACTTTTCGCTCCCGACCTGTACAGGTAAGGTCTGGTGCCGTAGGTAATTGTACTCATAAATGACCTACTAAAAGAAGCGGACGTTTCCCCCACTGCACGAAAGATGGATCCATGTCCTCTTCTACTGTTCCCTCTCAAGCAATGTCCAACTCTACTCTCCGCCACACTTTATAGTTCAATGATATTTGAAATTGTACTTAAAATTGATTTTAATGCTCTTTTCCACACCACCATGGAGATTAATGATTTTCCTTTACAATGAGTTCACAGATGACATTTTCTTTAGAGTTAAAAATGAAACTAAAGATAATTAGGATAATGCTCTAAATTATGTAATACATCTAGAATTTTTTGGAAAATGAAAACAGCTGGGGAGAGTGGGACTGGAAATTGATTGAGAGCAAGCAGTAGAAGAGGAGATAGATCCGTCATCCTTGCAGTGGAGGGAACACTCGCTCCCGTCAGTAGATTATTTATTAGTGCAATTGAGGGCCCGGATGCAATAACGTCCTATAAATTTATTTCGCCAAAAAACGTTGGCGAAAATAAATAAATAAAAATAAAAATAAATAAATAAACAATAATAAATTTAATTGCGCATCTTTTTTTCCTCATGAAAAAGTTCTAACTTTTGTCACTTTTTTCACTTTTTGTCACTTTTGTCACTTTTTAAACTTGGCGAAATAAATTTATAGGACGTTATTGCATCCGGACCCTCAATTATCTGCAGCGTCAAGCCTTACCTGTGCAGGTAAGCAGCGAAAAGCATTTTTGGCTGCTGTACATACAAATGTACTTTTAAAAACGTACATACTGTATTGGAATATGGTAGTATTGGATTTAATACTTCTTTTCCACAATGGTTTTTTTTTAATTTCTTATAATTAAAACGTAATGTCATAGATAAGAGATTATGTTTTTGGCAAATTTTCTTAGAAACTTTGTTTGCGGGTAAGTCCATTCCTTTAAAAAGGTAGCCTTTTTACCTTTATCCTGTTGTTAATCCCATGTCAGTATTATATTTCACATGATTATGTAACGGTATTTTTTCATAAATGTTCACAAAAAGAAGTTAACTTCCATTAAAATCTACATTCATCTTATGTTTTTGAAGTGGCCCCTAAGTAATAAATAAATTAATCAGATTTAAGGATCAAGTTGAAAGTTTCTTTGTCTTGTTACCATTCTCATATCTTCATATTATTTCTAGATACAAGAGAATAACTTAACTCTTTCTGCTGAAACCTGTTCAAATTGCAAGAGTAAGACAACCACGTTTTACGAGCTGCAGTATCCGGCTTCAGGAAATGGTGTTGATTTATCCAAGGGATCGGTTTTAACGACCACAGACGTGTTTGGAAATATATTCACAGTTAAGTACGATGGCACGTCGAGCTACAAGAACAAAACGAAGATGTTCTGCGGATGCGAGAGTGGCGATGGTGGAAAAAGCTGTTTGGATGAATATTCTAGCAGCGAAAGCGAGAAAAAGGAGGTGGAGGAACAAGGGCAGAAAAAAAAAAAAAAAAATTTCCGCTCGGAAGTAGTGAGCAAAGGTCGTTGCAGGATCTTCGCCATGAATCGAGATTTAACTGCAAACGAATATCTACATCGATCAGAAAAATTGCAACATGAGAAAAAGATATTTGAAGACGACAAGTCCAGCCTACTTTATTATCAGGTGCCAAGTCAGCTACATCTTTCGTACAAGTTGACGCTCTCACCATTAAAGCCTTTTCAAAAATTTGGATCATGGTTTAAAAATGTAGGTAGCATTATTTTCGTGTCTTTAAATGATGTATAGTGAGAATGAATTTTAACATAAATGTGTGTACCTAGTTGGTACAAAACCTTGAACATCCCCAGGAAGTCCTTGGTATGTTCATAGGAGATAACAATGTCAGTTCAATCAACGTCTCTAAGGCACCTAAATCTTAAAGATGTGCTAAAGACGCCTCTTAAGACATAAGATGTTTCGAGATATCCTTCATACTGACTTTAGACGTTCTAAGAACGCCCCTAGGAAGTTCAAAAAACAATTACTAAAAGACGTCCCATGCGTCCATAAATTTTTACCCAATGGGTAAAGAATATTTGTGTATGTGCACTTTGAAGCTGGCATACTTTACGCACTGTTCTCTATGTTAAAAAACAATTCCAATGTTCTGGCTTATACCAATGTATCACGTGTTACAAAAGTCCCGGGACGGCTGAATATTTCCTCAGGTAAGATATTTTTCAGGGAGGTCAAGATCAAACTTAAAGTAACTTTTAACGAGGAATTCAACGGTGACCTTCATTTTGACCTTGACGATGACCTTTAAGGTTTTTGAAGGTCAAATTTGTTTTGTTTTTTTAATGGAAATCCCCTTTTCTTACATCGGCAATCGATAGAGAGGGAAATTTTACGTTTAAATATGTAACCAGGTCATATATTTTTTTAAATTAAGTTTTAAATAAAAAAAATTTTTGACCTTGAAAAAACCTTGAAGGTCATCATGGAGATCAAAATAAAGGTCACCATTGAATTCCTGAATGAAAGTTACTTAGAGAATGATCTCGGCCTCCTGAAAAAAAATATCGTCTCGGGACTTTTGTGACATCGTGATCAATCAAATACTACAATTGACTCTCGTTAATCGTATTTTAGCGAAATTCGCTAAAATACCTCTTCGAGCCTTTTCGAGAGTAAAACTACTGCAAATAAATCCATAGTGGGTGGAGTATCATTACTGAAGAGTACGAATAGTTAGAAGTATGATTATTATTATTATAAGTATGATTATTATTATTATAATGATTATTATTATTATTATTATTATTATAAGTATGATTATTATTATTATTATTATTATTATTATTATTTTCCTTTAACATAGAAAATCCTTTGGAATCAGATGAGATCATTGACTAAATTTCTTATATTTTACTGTCTGATTTCTGAGTGAATATCCCCTCAGAATAGGCCACATTTCGCCAGTTTCACGTGCAGGCAATGGCGCGTTTTCAATACGGATTGGAAAAAAATTGTACCTGCTGACGGATTTACTCGTATGCATATTTAGTTTTGAAAACTTTGAGTTTCAAATATTTATTTTTCTTAGACGCTGAATGTGAAAATGACGAATCAAAACAGAAAGGATATATTGCGAAGTACATATTCAAATCCTTATGACTGGTTGTTTCCTTTTGGTAAAAATGGTATTGGGATAAGGAACAATACTTTTGACAAACCATTGAAAGAACTTGAAGTAAATCCAATTCCTGATGTTTTAGAAGTTAGGATCATCCGGGGAATTAAAGATGAAAATATTAACCCTCTTATTGAAACTCAACGAGCGATTGGCCGCTACTATAAAAAGGTAAATTAATTTCAATTAATTTATATTGGAAGCATTACTTCTATAGTGTAAAAATCCCTCCAAAAATTAAAGTCTTCCGATAGGATACAAACTCAGCCAAAATCTAGTCCTATTGTAATGCTGGGATTTATGCGGACTTAACATTTATCGAAAACTTTTAACTGATTTAGTATTGAAAAGGAAATATTTTTTATCACACATGAACAAAAATCATTGGATCTGGGATCAGGGATCTGGGGCCGAGAATAATTGAGGGTCCGGATACTATAACCACGCATAAAATTCGCCTGGCCGCTTCAGACCTCCCGAATTGGCCCCTGATGTCTTCAAAATCGATTTCGAAAATAAAATTTTTTATATATGGGGGATTTCATTTCAAGCGAACCCACTTTTGAAATCGATGACATCCGATCGGGCTAAAAATTGCACAAAGTTTAGTCCTATTGACTAGTAGTTACCACACCAAATTTGAACAAGATCGGTCAAAAACTTGCCGAGTTGGAGGGGGTGAAATTTTGAGATTTTGGTCAAACAGCCCCTGTTTCGGATCCATGTAACTAATAACCTATGGCATTTAGAAAATTTTGTCCAACACGTTTTCGACAGAGTTTTCTTCAATCTTTTTAAAAAAAATATAAAAATTTTTTAATCCAAAATTTGACCGTTTTTTTTGAAAATGAAAAATATTTTTGTTTTTTTTTTCAAAAAGGACCTTTTTTTCTTGGCTCGAAAGAAAGCTCAGGTCTTTTCCTTTGAGAACTTTGAGGTCCTAAAGTGGACTGAGACATGTTTATCTATCAAAATGAACATCGAGTAACTCGAAACACCCATGACGCTAGCTCTCGAACGATGTTAGGTGGAGTCCATGTCAAGTGATCAAAAGAATTTTCGTGCTTGAATAAGATTTCCGTGTAATTCGGTGTGATCAGTTCTTTAGTAGCCTAGAAAAACCACAATAAATATTTTTGAAAAATTTCAAAAAATGGCGAAGATATGGGACTTTGATATTTTCTGGACATTTTTTTTTGGATACATCATATCTTTAGTTCTAATTGACCGATTTAGCTTTTTATGGAATAAGATTTTTTATAATAAAACGTACTTTCATATAAAAAAAACTCAAGGCAAACAAAAATTTTTTTGACCTTTTTTTGTAAACTCAAAAAACAAAAATCGCTTTTTTGAAAAAAATTAATTTTTAATTTTTTAAAATTTTTTGTCAAATAAAGGTCTACATGTGCTTTAAAAGTTCTGTAAATTTCATCGTGGGCGAGTCAATAGTTTTAGTCAATTGTTAGGACTCCACTTAACAACGTTCGAGAGCTAGCCTCATGGGTGTTTCGAGTTACTCGATGTTCATTTTGATAGATAAACATGTCTCAGTCCACTTTAGGACCTCAAAGTTCTCAAAGGAAAAGACCTGAGCTTTCTTTCGAGCCATTAATAAAAAATTTTGCACCAGGAAACCTTAGAAGATACAGGCGGGGTTACGTGGGGGGGGGCTGGTGACACGGTAACCCCCCCAATGACGCAAACAGGTTCAATTCTAGATGATCCTGAAGAACTTCAAATGCGCTAAAATGCGCCATAAATTAAAATTTTTGCGCCACACTGCAAAACGAGATATTCAAGTTCAAAATGGGGGGGGCTGGTGCAATTTTCCACAAATAAAAATATTTTACAAAATTCACCAACAGTTTTCTGAATAATTTCAAATGCGCTCATATGCGCCACTAATAAAAAGTTTTGCGCTAATTATTTAATATTTATTATATTTCTGGGGAGGGGCAGTGCGACGTAGGGGTTAAATACGCCATTTTACATGGAAAATCATTGTGCTAAAAAGAAAATCTATTCTATTCAAATGCGCTCATATGCGCCGAAAAATTTTTTCTTATATTTTAAAAATCGCACGCTTTCTCAACTTATTAATCCTTCCTTGAATGGTGATCCGAAAAAATAAAAATCATTTCATTACAAAATTAAGGAAACCATTCACGTACATTTTCAAAAACGCTCAAATGCGCCACAGTTCTTTATTAAAAAAAAATGATAATCAAAAAAGATATAAAGGTCAAAATATTGTTACAAAAGTGATGACCATAAAATAAAAATTGAAAATATTTAAATTGAACACTGGGTTCTCTGATAGGATTTTAAATGCGTTCTTATGCGCTACTACAAAAATCAACAAAAAACCCTTATCACCCCCTCTGATAGACCCTACAATTATGGCAAGCTACCCTCTCATGACCAAACTTTTTTATTTCAAGATACAAATCTCGCTGTTGTCATTGCCTCCAAGGATTTCAAATGCGCTCTTACGCGCCACCGCGAAAATCAACAAAAAACCCTTATCACCCACTCTAATAGACCGTATATTTATAGCAAGCTATCCTCTCATGACCAAACTTTTTTATTTCAAGATAAAAATCTCGCTGTTGTCATTGCTTCCAAGGATTGCAAATGCGCTCTTATGCGACATCGCGAAAATCATCAAAAAACCCTTATCACCCACCTTATAATTATAGCAAGCTACCCTCTCATGACCAAACTTTTTTATTTCAAGATACAAATCTCGCTGTTGTCATTGCGAACAAGGATTTCAAATACGCTCTTACGCCCCACCGCGAAAATCAACAAAAACCCCTTATCACCCCCTCTGATAGACCGTATATTTATAGCAAGCTATCCTCTCATGACCAAACTTTTTTATTTCAAGATACAAATCTCGCTGTTGTCATTGCCTCCAAGGATTTCAAATGCGCTATTATGCGCCACCGCTAAAATCATCAAAAAACCCTTATCACCCACCTTATAATTATAGCAAGCTACCCTCTCATGACCAAACTTTTTTATTTCAAGATACAAATCTCGCTGTTGTCATTGCCTACAAGGATTTCAAATGCGCTCTTATGCACCACCGCGAAAATCAACAAAAAAACCTTATCACCCCCTCTGATTGACTCTATAGTTATAGGAAGCTACCCTCTCATGTCAGTATACTGACATCTGCGATATACTGACATTTGTTGGTTGGTTGGATAGTTCGGGCGAGGCGCCCCACCCCCGTGGGGCCCTGCAGGCTCTCAGGCTAGAAGCCATTGTGCATAGTCCCATTCCCCTTGACGCTCACTAGCTCTCCATTCTAGTCCTCTTGAAGAAGCCTAGAATGTCGCTAGCCTGTAGCGTCATAATTTCCTCTGGTTCCAGCAAAGCCGCCCCGAGGGTTTGGTGTCTGAGCTCAGCGAATACCGGTCATCGACCTAGGACATGAAGGGACATTTCATCGTCCCTTCCACATTTCCTACAAACGGTGTTGTCCGTCAGCCCCATCTTGTATTTATGATAATTTCAATGGTTGTGCACCGTGAGCAGCTGTACCATTAGAGTTACCTCTTTCCTCGTCCGGCTTAGGATAATTTGGGCCAAGTCCTCTTACGGCATTTGCCCAGGAGGACCTTCACCTGTCTACACCCCTTCACCTGTGCCCAGTGTTTGTGTTGCTATTGCACCATCCAGTTTTTGATCTCCAGCCCAGTACAGCAGGCTGCCAGACCCAGAAAGTGTTCTGTGCCGATCGGTCTGCCTGCTGCTCCTTTTTTCGCTTGTTGATCTGCTTTCTCGTTGCCCTTGATCCCTGAGTGACCTGGGATCCATATTAGGGCCGCCCTATTGTTTTATGACAGTTTGTTGAGAGCATTTTTACATTCCCACACCAGAATCGATGTGATTTCCGGTTTCCCAACCGCTTTGATTGCCGCCTTGCTATCAGAGCAGATGCTAATGCGTCCGCCCCTTTTGTTTTCTTCTAACAGCATCTCCGCGCATCGGAGAATGGCAAATACCTCCGCCGGAAATACCGTTGGGTACTGTCCCAGTGGGATCGCCATCCCCCTCTTACGCGCGCTGTCGTACAGTCCAGCTCCCGACTAGCCCTCCGCCTTGGAGCAATCCGTAAACACGATGTCCCCTTGTAGGAAGTCCCCCCCTCATACTTTTCCCACACCTCCCTTTCAGGAATGCATGTCCGGAAGAGTTGGTCGAAGCTGTACCCTCTTGTTATTTTATCCTGCCGCATCCTAAGAGTCGGCAGACTACTGATATCGCTTGGAAGCCTTGTTTGTCTAGGCCCCTGCGACCATCTACCCGTCGCAGCAAGACGCCCAACCGTCCGAGCCGCCCCCGCAGTTATCGCTACATGCAAGGGCTCCTCACAGAGCATGAGGCCCACTGCCGCCATCGGCGTGGTCCACATTGCTCCGGTAGCAGCCCTGAATATCAGCGCCTGCAGGCAGCCCAGCCTCGCTTGGACCGTCTTCAACGGCACCCTTGGCCACCAGACCACAGATGCATAGAGTAGCCTCGGTTTTAAAATCGCTGAGTAGAGTCAGGCAATCATGCCCGGTCCCAAACCCCACGTTCTACTGAAAGCTCTTCTACACATCCAGAAGTTGTCAGTGAACCTTCTGCACTGCGCTTCCAGATGATCCGCCCAGTTCAGTTTCTTATCTAGGATAGTTCCCAGGTATTTCACCGACTGGGCTACTCGGATCATCTTTCCGCCAAGTTTGGGGCCCGTTATCGCAGCCACCTTATATTTTCTCGTGAAGACTACAAGATCAGTCTTCTCCGGATTGACCGTCAGCCCTGATGCTACGCACCAGAGCTCCACAATTCGCAGGGGCGACCTCGTGAGATCCATAATGGTGTCCAAATGTGGTCCCCTAATCAGGATCACAAAGTCGTCCGCATACCCTTGGGCATAAAAGCCCTCCTTATTCAGAATTGGGAGAAGCCCATCCACGACCAAGCACCACATTAGGGGCGATAGGATCCCCCCCTGTGGGCAGCCCCTGGATGTTGTTCCTCCGATCCTGCTGCCTCCCCATTTCGTCGAGAGGCGCCTGTACCGCAGCAGCATGCTTTGGATCCAGTCAGTACAGTCTGTTCAACAAGAGCGTGTTCGCAATATTTCGGAAACTAATGCATATTTTTGAACGTTTTTTTTTTTTAAATTAAAGTACGTTCAAAACACTAATGCGCAACCACCTAATAAATGGTCCAGTCCCCATTGTTGTTTAGAATGGCCTGGCACCTTCTTGGCATGCTTTCCACCAAGTTTTCTGCATAGTTCGATGGTAACTCTTGCCATAGCTTCCGGATTTTTTGCGACAGCTGTTTCAGGGTGAACACACGTTTTCCCGCAAGCTTCCTCTTCAAAACACTCCAGACGTTTTCGATGGGATTTGCATCTGGGGACTGTGATGGCCAGTCCAAGGTCGTGATCCCATTTTCCTCTTTCCAAGCACTGCAGAGACGGCTTCGATGTTTTGGGTCGTTATCCTCTTGCAAGATCCAATCAGAATTATTGGCCCCAAACATCTTTGTAGCAGACGTTAGAAGACCACGTTGATATATCTGCAACATTTTCTGAGCGTTGAGGTTCTCGGTGAAGAGCTCCAAACATCCAAAACCACGCTCAGAGAAGCATCCCCAACCATGGACCTTTACTGGATGTTTAATGGTCCGCTGGAGAAATCTACTGCCAGCCGTAGACCAGGCATACTTTACGGGAACCCATGCCCAGAACGACGCTTCATCAGAAAAAATGACGTTCGACCAATCCCGGTCGAGATTTTCAGCAGTCCATGCCTTTCGTTTTTCGATGTGGGTTTCTGAAAGTAGAGGTTTTTGCTTCGTGCTACGCCACTGGATCTTTGATTCAACCAATCGCTGTCGTATGGTGTTGATACTAACACATACTTCCCTCTTGGCTAGTATAGCCTTGGCTTCTCGCAATCGTAGAGTGGGGGTACGCTTAAAGAGCTGCACGATCGCTTTGTCCTCCTTGCTGGTTGTTACGCGCCTTTTTCCTCTTTTAGGAAGATCGTCGACGGTTCGATCGGCTTTATACCGCTCAACCCACTTCACAACGAATGTCTTCGACTTCCTCAAGTATCTAGCAGCCGCTGTGACGGACATTTTTGGTCCTCTTGGATGGAGACACAAGAAGACGGCTTCGAATCTTTTAGCGTACGCGGAACTCATTTTTATTCACGTGCGTTCTCTCGGACGGTTCGAGGGATACTGAAGTGGTATCATAGATGCGCATTAGTCCTTTGAACGAACTTTAATTTAAAAAAAAAAACGTTCAAAAATCTCCATTAGTTTCCGAAATATCGCGAACACGCTCTTGTTGAACAGACTGTAAGCTGTCCCGGCACGCCGCATTTCATAGCCTCTCTGCATATGACTTCAGGGGGAGTTTTACTGAAGGCCCCTTCTATATCCAAGAAGGTGCCTGCCACATACCCGCCTTCCTCTGATTGCCGCTCAATTCTCCCAACAGCCTTATGTAGAGCCGTCTCGACCGAGCAGCCTACCTGGAAGACATGTTGACCACTGTGTAGTGGTTTCCCTGGTAACACCCGATCTCGGATGTACTTCTCGACCAGCTTTTCCAATGTCTTCAAATGAAGGATGTCAAGCTGACCGGTCTGAAGTCCTTGACAGCAGTGTAGCCCTCCCTTCCCGGTTTGGGCAGTAACACCACTCTGCTACCCCTCCATGCCATTGGCACGTGCCTCAGCGCTATGCTAGCCCTGACGTACCTCTGCAGTGCCTCCAGCCCATGAATACAGGTTTCCAGGCCCTCTGCGAGCCGGAAGCTGGAGGCCCTTGTCTCAAGCCACTCTCTTGTCGAGGTGTCCGCCACCCGCACAACGATGGCCCGCGCCCTGATGAAGGTTTCGTCCAGCCTGGGCGCCTGCCCCTCTCGGGGCATGGCGTCAATCGCTTTCGCGATTTCCACTCTCAGCCTGTCCAACTCCCTCGAAGTCAAACAGGCCTTTGGGTAGCCCGCCGCGACGATCACCCTCGTCAACGCACTATCGACCACCTGGGCATAAGAGTGACCCGGGGCTTCAGGAGCCCTGTGCCTCTTGGCCGCCCTGTCCGGTGGAGTGCCCTGAGAGCCCTTCTTCATTTTTCCGGGAGGCGAGGCCTCCTTTGGAGTGCCGCTGCCTTTGGCGCCGCCTCTTCTCTGCACCACACGGCACCTTTCGCTTAAAGGAAAGGTCGGTGAGGCGCTGCTCCAATTCATCAACCGTCCAGAGAGTGCTCTCTAAAGAGCCCCCTCCTAGCGGATTTTTTGCAACTGAGAGCCCTTTAACAGAGCCCTCCTGAGAAGGCCCCCAAAAGAGCCCCCCTGGTTTGAGGGCCCTGGAACAGGGCCCTCTCCTAAAGGCCACGCTGTGGAGCCGTCAGGTTTTTTATGTTTTTTATTTTTATTTTTGGAACCAAATGAATCCCACGAACAGCTAGGAAAGCAGTATTCCATCCATGCAGAGCTCCGCATACATGGATGAGGCCTAAAATAATACGGGATTCGGCCTGGTTTTCCGAATCCACCGTTAGAGACACCCCCGTCCCCATCACCAGCGAGCAGGCCCATGTCCAAGACAGCTCCCCCTCGCCGGCGATAGGGGCGGATTTTGGTAACCCTGGTGCCATTCAACCCTCGACACGGTTGGTTACATCTTAGTTTGGGGGCAGAGGACTCGCGCCCTCACTATTCTGAGAGGTGTGGCTGATTCCTTCCAGAAGGATCGCTCCTTTGTTCAGATCCCACGGACTACCAACCTCTTTGTTCCCCAGAGTCCCTGGGCCTCGCAGCCCAGTTCTTCTGGTTCGCAGATCCCGAAAGTTTACCCTTAAAGTTTACCCTGTTTATCTTTCACTCCAAGCAAGTTTTGAACTTTTAGAAATTACACTAAATTCGAGAAAATTTGGTATGTGTTGTTATCTTATGTTAATTGAGACCTCAAAATAAAAGTAAAATAGGGTTTAGTGAATTGCAAAGGTTTAGTGAACGTACAGCAGCCGCTCAAAATAGACTCAAGAAAATCATGTAGTGTTAATTTCAAGAAATATTTGAAATTTCAAGCAATATTTGAAATAAAAAAGTTTCGTCATGAGAGGGTAGCTTGCTATAATTATAGAGTCAATCAGAGAGGGTGATAAGGTTTTTTTGTTGATTTTCGCGGTGGCGCATAAAAGAGCATTTGAAATTCTTGGAGGCAATGACAACAGCGAGATTTGTATATTTAAATAAAAAAGTTTGGTCAAGAGGGGGTAGCTTGCTATAATTATAGAGTCAATCAGAGGGGGTGATAAGGTTTTTTTTGTTGATTTTCGCGTTGGCGCATAAGAGCGCATTTGAAATCCTTGGAGGCAATGACAACAGCGAGATTTGTATCTTGAAATAAAAAAGTTTGGTCATGAGAGGGTAGCTTGCTATAATTATAGGGTCTATCAGAGGGGGTGATAAGGGTTTTTTGTTGATTTTCGCGGTGGCGCATAAGAGCGCATTTGAAATCCTTGGAGGCAATGACAACACCGAGATTTACCAGGTGTGTAAATATGAAACCGGAATTTTTGTATAAAAAATACACTTTTATTGTATAAAAATGATAAAGAATATTTTATTCAAAGTATGCTCCATCGCTAGCTATACATTTTTCCCACCTGTCTGGCAATTGGTGGATGCCACGCCAAAAAAACTGTTGCTCTTTCGAGGCAAACCAGTCATCGAGCCACTTTCGTACATTTTCGTAAGAAGTGAAGCGCTGCTCAGCAAGTGCGTGTCCCATCGATGCAAATAGGTAGTAATCGGACGGAGCCATGTCTGGTGAGTAAGCCGCATGCGCAAGTATTTCCCAACTAAATGCCTCAATCGTTTCCCTGACCCGTTTCGCTGTGTGTGATGGGGCCATGGATGGGGCATTATCGTGAAGAAAAATCACTTTGTGCTGCCTTCTTCGATAATCCGGTCGTTTTTCTTGCAATGCTCGATTCAAATCGATCATTTGCTGTTGGTAGCGATTCGTGTTGACAGTTTCACCAGGTTTTAGCAGCTCATAGTAGATAACATCCTTCTGATCCCACAAAACGCACTTTTTCGGTGATTTTCCACGATCTTCATTCGTCACATAAAAATTACCACTTTTGAATTTTTTAAACCACTCAAAGCACTGTGACTTACCAAGAGCATGCTCACCGTAAGCTTCGACAAGCATTCGATGCGATTCTGCAGCAGTTTTCTTTAAGTGGTAACAAAAAACCAATGATGTCCGCAAATCGTAATTTGTAGGCACAAAACTCGACATGTTTAACGCTATTACTAACTATACTATTGTATGAAACTTGTATTGTTGTGAGTCAAAAATCTTTGTCAGAGATGTGAACAACAAGATGGGGCCACTGTCGCGGTTTGTCGGTAACTACATAGACAGGTAGAGCCATCTATTGGCAAATTCCGGTTTCATATTTACACACCTGGTATATCTTGAAATAAAAAAGTTTGGTCATGACAGGTTAGCTTGCTATAATTATAAGGTCTATCAGAGGAGGTGATAAGGGTGTTTTGTTGATTTTCGCGGTGGGGCGTAAGAGCGTATTTGAAATCCTTGTTCGCAATGACAACAGCGAGATTTGTATCTTGAAATAAAAAAGTTTGGTCATGAGAGGGTAGCTTGCTATAATTATAGGGTCTATCAGAGGGGGTGATAAGGGTTTTTTGTTGATTTTTGCAGTGGCGCATAAGAGGGCATATAAAATCCTATCAGAGAACCCAGTGTTCAATTTAAATATTTTGAATTTTTATTTTATGGTCATCACATTTGTAACAATATTTTGAACTTTATATCTTTTTTGATTATTATTTTTTACATTCTCATCAGAGAATGTATTAGTTTTGTGTAAAATTTGACCCCCCCATTTTTTGTCAAATGTCGACGTTTTGTGACCCCCTGAACCCGAAAAACATGTTTTTACGAATGTGTCTGTCTGTCTGTCTGTCTGTCTGTCTGTAGATTTTTTCTTGTGAGCACGATAACTTTTGAAAGAATTGATCGATTTGATTGGCCTTTGGTATACTCTTTTAGTGTCCTAAAATGAAGGTCAAGTTCGTTAGCCAGCCATTTTTGATAAAAATTAAAAAATTTGGATTATTTTTAAAATTTTCGAAAAAATTTTTTTTTTAATTTACAAATTCTGTTTAAGGATATTCGTAGTACTTAAATAGTCGAACAATTTATCATTATGACTTTTTTCGATAGAACAAAAATTGTCAGACTTATAACATTTTGAAAATTCAAAAAAAAATAAAGAAAATTAAAATTTTAAGCTAAAAAACACACGCTATGAAAAAAAGTTAAAAGATGAAAAATGTTCCTTTTTGAACGTCCTATAAGACTGGTATAACCACTTTTTGAATTTTCTTGAAAAATTCTAAAATTTAATATTTTTAGCCAAATAACGTGATACGCGTTACTTGGCTAAAAATTTGAATTTTATATTTTTAAAGAAGGTTTAAATATCGAGCGCGAAGTGCATGTGCACTGATGAGAATGTGTTCCTTAAGGTCAATAGAACCTTAAGTAAATTAGTTTTCTTCTTCATTTGAAAATAAAGAAATTTAAATAAAAGTATATAGCAGCGATGAAGGTTGGTAAGCGAATGCAAGCGCGCGAAGTGTGATGAGAATGTGCTCACAATGGCACCCCTAGTTTAATAAAGAACTGTGGCGCATTTGAGCGCATTTGAAAATGTACTTGAATGGTTTCCTAAATTTTTTAATGAAATGATTTTTATTTTTTCGGATCATCATTCAAGAAGGGGTTAATAAGTTGAGAGCGCGTGCAATTTTTAAGATATAAGAAAAAATTTTGCGGCGCATATGAGCGTATTTGAAAATAATAGATTTTCTTTTTAGCACAATGATTTTCCATGTAAAATGGCGTATTTAACCCCTACGTCGCACAGCCCCTCCCCGGAAATATAATAAATATTAAATAATTAGCGCAAAACTTTTTATTAGTGGCGCATATGAGCGCATTTGAAATTATTCAGAATACTGTTGGTGAATTTTGTAAAATATTTTTATTTGAGGAAAATTGCACCAGCCCCCCCCATTTTGAACTTGAATATCTCGTTTTGCAGTGTGGCGCAAAAATTTTAATTTATGGCGCATTTTAGCGCATTTGAAGTTCTTCAGGATCATCTAGAAAAGAACCTGTTTGTGCGTCATTGGGGGGGTTACCGTGTCACCAGCCCCCCCCACGTAACCCCGCCTGTATCTTCTAAGGTTTCCTGGCGCAAAATTTTTTATTAATGGCGCATATGAGCGCATTTTCAGCGCAATAACTTATGCTACATGTAGAAGATTCAAATTGTTAGTGGGGGGGGGCTAGTGCAACTGACCTTGCACGACGTTGCGTTTGAACTTGTATCTCCTAAACTATTGACTCGCCCACGATGAAATTTACAGAACTTGTAAAGCACATGTAGACCTTTATTTTGAAAAAAAATTAAAAAAATAAAAAATTTATTTTTTTCAAAAAAGCGTTTCGAGTTACTCGACGTTCATTTTGATAGATGAACAAGTCTCAGCCTACTTTTGGACTTCAAAGTTCTCAAAGGAAATGACCTGAGCTTTCTTTTGAGCTAAAAAAAGGTCCTTTTTGAAAAAAAAAAAATATTTTTGACTTTCAAAAAAACGGTCAAATTTTGGATTAAAAAATTTTTATATTTTCTTTAAAAATATTGAAGAAAACTCTGTCGAAAACGTGTTGGACAAAATTTTCTAAATGCCATAGGTTATTAGTTACATGGATCCGAAACAGGGGCTGCTTGACCAAAATCTCAAAATTTCACCCCCTCCAACTCGGCAAGTTTTTGACCGATCTTGTTCAAATTTGGTGTGGTAACTACTAGTCAATAGGACTAAACTTTGTGCAATTTTTAGCCCGATCGGATGTCATCGATTTCAAAAGTGGGTTCACTTGAAATGAAATCCCCCATATATAAAAAATTTTATTTTCGAAATCGATTTTGAAGACATCAGGGGCCAACTCGGGAGGTCTGAAGCGGCCAGGCGAATTTTATGCGTGGTTATAGAATCCAGACCCTCAATTGCTTGACTCTACTGAGCAGTTCTCAGAGAATGGGGGATAAGACACCCTCACGCCGGCGGCCCCTGGATATCGTTCCTCTGACTCCACTCCTTCTCTACTCCTGTACTGTAGCATAATTCGAATCCAGTCTAGAACTTTCCTCGGTAAGGCGTATCTCAGAGCCTTTCTGCAGATGATCTCTGGGGAAGTAACGCCTTATGGAGAAGGTTTTACGCACCTTCGATATATAATATGCCCATCACGTAGCCATCTTGCACTGTTAACAGACACACCCTGTCCCGGATGTTGCCTTTGGACAAGCTTTTTCAATACTTCATATATGAAAGAAGTTAAAGTGACTGTCCTAAAGTCTTTGGCGGCTGTAGCGCTCCCTACCGGGTTTGGTCAAAAAGACAACTAGTACCAATGGCCTTTCTTTGCCACTGACACGTCCCCAAAAGCAATACTTGTTCTAAAGACTTTCATTATGGACAGGCAGAGATCCTCCATTCCCTTCTGCAAGAGCGTTAGGTGACCCCCTCCGCTCCCAGTGATTGCAAAGGCTGAAAGGATCTTATCATAACAGCGAAATTCCTGTAGACCCTTTTTTCAGGGTTCATCTTATAGATGGAAGGAAATAAATCCTTTTTCATTAGGAATGCTTTGAAAGTACGGGAAGTGAACTTCCAACAGCCAATTAAAGAACTCCTCTTCATGAGCCGCAAACTCGAATTTTTTGAGTCTAACTGTCCCCAGACAAGCTTCTGCACTACTTGCTATGATCCTATGAAGAGAGGTGGAGAGATAGAGAAGGGAGGGGGAGAACGCGCGCGAGCTAGAGTGAGTGATAGAATGGGATAGAGAGGGGGGGAGGACAAGAGAGGGGGATAAAGAGGAGGAGGGGGGAATATATAGAGAGGGAGCGCTGACGAGCCCCTCCCCTTAAATTGCGCACAAAGCCCGGCTAACCAATGAGGGAGTCCAGCGAAGTAAACAGCCTCGTTTCGGCGCCAGCGGGTTCATAGCGTTTTCGCCGAGTGCAATCTATGAAGAGGGGTCCGAGAGGCAGGAAAAGAGGGCGCCTCTCTCTCCACTTAGGCTACGCGATGTCCTAAGTAGCAGAGCGTGTTAACGTTATATGAATTCTAGTAAGCGTATAACGAGAACTTCAGACCATACCCGAAAAACTCGCTATCTCGGAGTTTCAGTGTACTGTGAAAAAAATTATTTTTGATTTTCAATATTGTTTCAAATATTTTTGAATGCAATTTTAATTAATAATCTAACCAATATTTTCAGTTATTACAAGGCAATTATTTATTAATAAAATTTAAATAAAGTTTATAGCATTAAGCTGAAGCTCCTCTGCTATGTGGCTAATTAGTCAGCATATATGGTATGTTCGATCCATCCGGACAATTTCTTAGCATTTCATGCTGATATATTCCACTTAAAATATATTTTTTAAAAAACCTATTTTTAGGATCTGAATATTATCACCTCTAGAAAGCTTTATAAGGAAGCAAAAAACATAAATTTTATA
Source organism: Synergus itoensis (assembly GCA_904066005.1). Taxonomy (NCBI): domain Eukaryota; kingdom Metazoa; phylum Arthropoda; class Insecta; order Hymenoptera; family Cynipidae; genus Synergus; species Synergus itoensis. The sequence goes on along the minus strand of CAJFCP010000547.1, from coordinate 22,047 downwards.
AATAAAATTAATCAATTAGTATCAATGAAAAGTTGCACATTTTCCCAAGCAGCCATATAAATCTAATCTACGCAAAATTTTCATTTCTTAATCAGATGATCAATCAATTCAATGAGTATCATTCTTATTCTCCAACTGATGACAGAAACACTCACGAAAGGAACCTAGAGGATACTTTAAGAAATATATCTCTTGGTATACAGAAAAATATCGGAATTGAAACTTATCGTCAAGGACTCATGAAAAGTTCCTTCAAGAAGGTAGAGAAGAAGGTTTCCACAATTCACTTAAAAGAAATGCTTGAAAAAAGACATTATGAAAACGAAAATTCCGAATTTTATCGCCACTGCATGAGGAAAAAGATTCTTATACCATATTTTAAAAATATCACTGGAGTATGTTTCTTATGGGTGAGAGAATGCGTCGAGCAAGCTATGAGCTACAGTGAAGTAAAATGTGATTCATAAATTTTTATACCACATGCAACCAGTGAAATTGACTATTTTCAGATAAAGAAAATAATAATGAAATTACGAAAGAGCTTTTTATTTTTTGGGCAAACAAAGATTATATTATATTGCGTGAATGAATTTAATGAGACACAAATAATCATAAAAATTATTTATCTTCTAAAATGTGTTTTCCAATGATTTGTCAATTTTTTTAACACGATTAGCAACATAGAAAAAAAATTTTTCTGCTCCATTCAAGAATTTTCTATTTTTTTTAACCACTCACGCCGAACACTTTCCCCGATAGTTACTTAACCTTCACTCAAACGCGACTACCCAACAGCAACACTGCTTAACCCCAAACATTTCATATGCAACTTAACATTTAACGTGATACGATCACACGCCTGTAACTTCAGCTTTTACCTATTAGTAAACATTACATTTCAACCAGAAAATACTACTCCTTTCAATTATTTTACAATAATTCACCATCCATTTCATTTCAAGATTTAGATTTCGATTCAAACCCACCACTCGATTTTGTATTGTTACATATATAATTATGATCTTGCGAAGGTATTTGGGTTATAATAATATTAATATGTTACCTTCCCAGGTTTTTCATTAAGGCAGAAGAGGACATAAAAGAGGGGAGGCGTTATTAGCGAAACAAGTTTCGTTTAACTTTTGTGGCGAGTTTCGCCGGTGCCGGAGAAAAGGCTTCGGGTGAGCTGCGCGTAGGGATATAGAGGATGTCTCCGTCGAACAACTCCTCAGGGGGTGGTGAAGGGTGGTTTGGACTAAAATATAGTGCCGCTATCACGAGATTGTCGCGAGGTTTTTTGACCGGCGGTTTGAGAGGGGAAAGAGGTAGGATCGCACTGAGGGCTCGCAGGCCCTTCAGTTGTAGACGCCTTCTGCCAGGAGAGAGTGCAGAATCCCAGCTGGCCGATTGGCTATTGATGACCGAAAGGAGGAGAGCGCTAGGCTTGGTGGGGAACTCGCTGTCTTTCCGTGCGGCGAGCGTCTGGATTAAAAAGAAATCTAATCATTCACCCATTTCATTCGCTCATCATGTTTGTTAAATCTAAATTACGAAATAAAAATAACGGAATGGGGGTAATTCTTGACCTAATTGTTAATAATTATGTTTCCCTTTTATACCAACAAAATTATATCAACAACATATTATATATATATTATTTATATATATTTTTTATATATTTATATTTTATATGGAAAGCTTTAGATTCGTTGTATTAAGAGAAAGTACGAGAGAGATTGTGTGTGTGTGTGTGTGTGTGTGTGTGAATTTTAACTAGGAAGAGTAAAGAAAAACAAGTGCCTGGGTCCGAGGTCAGCATCGGTAAGTTTGACCAGCGGGTAGATGTTGGGCCCAGGACAATGAGGCTAGCCTTGCTAAGAGTTATAGTAATAAAAAGGAGTGCTTTGTGTCCTAAAATTTGTAATGTGTTTTCGAATGAAGTCATAACGTTCAAATTGGTTTTTTTCTATTTCAGTTGTAAAGATGGGTAGGCAAACTCGTAATAAGCACGAAGAAACGTGTCGTTCGTCACGTCTGCCAAAAACCTATAGAAAAATTGTCGATAATTTTTCCAAGGGTGATGGTCAAACGTATTAGAACGTAAAAAGCCTGCTTGGTGATAGATTTCATTGAGCCATGGCTTATAACAAATAATATTAATAGTATAGCTAGGAGAGTTCTGTGACACTACTATGTAGTTCCCACCGCCGCTAGATGGCGCCACTGTCGCTGTCGTGTGACGGATCTGAGTGTTTTTTGCGGTAAATTCAAAAATATGATTTTAAAATTAGAAAATTAAATTTATAAATTCACTAGTCTTTAGCTTGAACTGGGTTCACCACTTTCGAGAGCTGGGACTCTCCTCGCCGAAGTTTCGAAATTGATCTCTTTCACCATCGATGTCCTTTACTTCCAAATACGTAATTAAATTAAATTATTATAATTAAAGGAAAAATTAATTAAAAACTACATGGAATTTAAACTCAAATTAATAATACGTTTATTAAATCAAATTAACCGTTTAAACTAATTTTAATAACAATTTAATACAACCGTTTCAATCAAGAAATATAATAAGTCGGATAGTCGAAAATTATTCAAAGTCGAAAAATATTCTAAGTCAAAAAGAGCTTAATTCGCGATGTCGAGTGACAGAGCTTCGCCGTTAGGAAGTCGATCGAAATCTGATCGAATTTCGTCGATCAGAGCTCCTGAGAGTCACGCGCACACCGAGGATCCCTTGCCCAGCCCTACTCTTAATTATTTTATGTTTGCTGCACCAATCATAATTAGTCCTTGATCTACACGTGTCACCAAAAGTGACCTAAGCTTTCTTCCAGGAACTGTTTTACGATCAGCCCTGACTGGCGCCCAATTTCTAACGCGACATTTCCAGAGCGACAAACTTTTCTGATAATTTCACCTATCATTCAAACATACTGTCAAACTTCTCAAATTTATTACATTCTTATAAACTTCCCCCTATTCCTTATAAACTTCCCCCTATTAAAAAAGTTATGCCAATGGCGTAACTTTTATTCGAATTGATTTGCCGCTTTACTTTTAAAATTGGCAAGTTTTGACTATTGTTAAACGAGTATAAAAGGGTTGGCCCTTCACTTTAATAAATTATGTCTTACTCGAGTCCCTGAATCTAATCAGCTCTATTGGTCGATGATCGGGGATTTCGATTTATCGGGTTCTATCCTTTCGAGTTTTATTAGTGCAACGAAAATCTACAGCCTATCGTTGGTCCCAAAGGTAGGTGGTTGCTTATCTCTTATTTCATTATGTTGGGGTGGTTAACTTTCAATACGATATACAATATATATACATATATATACAATTTTATTTTAATTTAATTTTTCAAATTTAAACTAATATATTCCTTTAAATTACTTTCCCTCTTCTTTAATTAAAATATTTACGTTTATTTATTCTTATTTCTTTTTATATATATATTTTTCTTAATCTTTGGATTTCTTAAATAATTATTATTAATTATTTACAATATGATTCTGTCTCTATAATTACTAAGTGAGAGTTCTTCCATTTTTTTAGCTTGCCTTTGTATATGTCTAAGATGGACTCCCATGTGTGCCTACAGATTTAACTACATATGCTTTCAATTGGAAAGATTCTGAAATTTGACTCTACTTCGAGTCATAAAACTTAAGCATTCTTTTCTAGGAACCGAGTTGTGGAAATCAAGACAGGGTCTGTTTTTTGTCAAGGACCCTTTCGTTCGACTCTTTAAATTCTTTCTCAAAATCCTTGGGTGAAATTCAACATTTTTAAGTAATTTTTTTTTATCAATTGTAAGAATTTAACGAAATCAAATTAAATCAAATATATTTAGTCACTTTAAATAGAGTATTTTATTACTCGATTAACTCTAAAGTCATCGTATTGTCTTAGTATTAGGTATCGCGTGAACTCCTCATAAATAGAATTATCATGAAAGAGTTGCATCAAAAATGAAATAATTTATATTGACTAATTAGATTAATTATTATCCGATGAAAATTAATGAAATGAAATAAGGAATGAAAATTAAATAACTAAGTCAGGTTGAATAATCAGAATTCTACAAAAAATTAAATTTTAAAGAAAATTCGTCATTATTATTCGAGTTAAACAGCAAACTTATAAATTAATAAGTTGACTTGGGTTGAAAAATCTCTATTCAACTTGAATTGCAAAGCTGTAAATTAGCTAATCGGTCTGAATAACAGAACCGTAAATCTTCATCCAAAGACTTTGATGAATTATGGAGTATTCAATTAAAATAATATTTCAATTATTATAATATTTCATATTATTTAATCATTTTTTGAAACTATCCAAATATAACCTCTACTTATTGGAATCGCACTCAGTTAAAAAATATTCGATATTTTCCAACAAAATTCTTTTAGAAATACACTTTCAATTGCCTTCAATTTCTATAAAGTTATTCTACTACTATAGTTTATTATAAATTAAATTTTGTAAACGTATTCTCTCAGCCAACATTACAAAGGGCGAACCCTGAGAACCGAGTAAGCTGGAAAATTTACTTTAAAATTTCCAAATTTTACTGAGAGAATTCAGCTAATGAAGTATACTTTGAAAATTTAGTCATTAATTAAATATATATATATTTTTTTAATTTTAGGGGTGGTTTAGGGTATTAATAATATTAATAACGATGATAATTGTGGTGACCACCTGTTACAATTATTAATTTTATATTAATTATATTT